>JAQQTP010000048.1:7860000-8460000 GCA_029884605.1 Ormosia emarginata
GGCACCCGCGCGGGGCGGGGGCGGGGAGTACCTCCCCGCTCCCCGTCCCCGCACCCCAATCTTGTCCCCGTCCCCGTCCCCGATCCCCACCGCGGGGAGATTTTTCCCCCTATCCCCGCTCTCCACTCCCCGCGGATACCCGCGGGTATTCCTCGCTATATTAAAAAAAATAAAAAGATAAAATAAATTATTTTAATCTTTTTAATTTTAAATAAATATAAAATTTAATTAAAGATGAAATTACTAAAATATATTTATTTATTTATATAATAATAAATATATATATATATATTATAAAGGATATTTTTATAATTTTTTCGGGGACGAGGACCCCGCGGGGGCGGGGAGTATGATCCCCGTCCCTGTCCCCAAATGTACCACGGGGGGATTTTTCTCCCCGTCCCCATCCCCGCGGATAGAAAAATCCCGCATTCGGGACCCCATTCGGGACGGTCCCCGCGGGGATCCCCGAATTGCGGGGAGAATTGCCATCCCTAAGGTTGATGGTGGTTCTAGCGATGGTGGGTTGCGGTTGGTGTAGTCTGGGTTCAGGTTGCAGACGAGTTTGGGTCTTTGTTGAGTGGCAACCATGGAGGTTTGGTGGCTAAGTTCGATGGCTTAAGGAGTGGAGGACAGTTATGATGGAGCTTCGGCTACTGGTTGAGGGGTTTTCTTCATATTGAGAAAAATATATGAAAAAATTAACTCTTTTATTTTATTTTATTTTACACTGAAGATGTAAAGAGGTGGCTTAATGAGAAGCTTTGCTTTTGTTTCATCTATTCTAGAAAAGAACCCATTTCATCTATTCTTTGTTTCTTCTTATTTTTAATATTTTAATAATTTTCAAATATCCATTTCTAATTTTTAATTGGTATTGAAATGTTTTTTTTTCCTAGATGTCAAGAATTTGTATACTTGTCAATTTTTTTACGCATGTCAAAATTCTTTTTAAATTGCCAAATAGCAGTTACAAAGATTGTAATACTAGTAAGGATTGACACATAATAGAATTTTAAGCCATGAATCATTCTTTTATATATTACTAGATTTTGCACCCGTAAGAATTAAATGATAAAAATAAATATAATTTAATAAAAAATAATTTTATTAAATGAAATATATATATATATATAATAATTGATAAAGAAAAAACTATTTATAAGATTAGTTTAAAAATACATAATATTTTCATAAAAGGATTTCATTCTAATATAAATACTAAAGAATTTAAATATGTAATATTATAAACAACTTATATGTTTAAAAAATATTTATAAAACAAAAATATTTTTAGTTTCAAAACACACTTGGGAAGGAAAATTCTTGTACCATAAGCAAATATAGTCTCAAAACTAAAATGTGTAACGAAATATTATAAAACCAAAAAAACAAAATATTCATATAAACTATTTTATTTTCTGTTAGTTTGGTTTTTATATTTCTTTTTCTTTTTCTCATTCCGTTTGTATTTTTTGTTCTTTGTTTTGTCTATGTAATTTTAATATTACTATTCTTCTTTTAAGGAGTTTACATCAACATTCTAACTTATTGAATTATTAGTATTTGAATATGTGTCATCGACGTATACATATATGTCAGTTTGTATTAAAAAAACGACAAAATATTCCTCTTTTTGGGAGATGAAAAAAGTTTTTTTAATCGTATAAAATATTTTAATTATTATTTTTACTTATTTGAGAAGTTGTAATTTTTTTCTTATTCATTTTTATTTTTATTGTTTGGTTATTGAATTTTATTTTTTAATTATTATTTGATTTTGTACATGTGACATTTTTTTATCACATGTCTTATATTGTCATATTAGATCATATATAGCAGAAAATTATCACATAAGATGACATATGACAAAATATTAGTTACTCTATTTATCACATAAGTTGACATTTTTTTATACAACAAATTTGATAACATAACCTACAATTGATTCGTTGACAAAAAATTAGAAAGAAATATAAATTAGTCTTCTACAATAAGGAGAAGGAATTAGAAATAATTATACAATAAATTCAAAAATTTATTAATTATAGAGATTGACAATTAGTGGTCTTTGACAAAAGTAATAAAACTACTTGGAAGAATGCTCTAACCTCTCAACTACTCTCACTCCCAGCCTAGAGGTTGCCGGAGGTCTGCAGCCACCAGCCACCGCTCGTTCACTTTAACAGCTACCACTTCTAGGTATAATTCCTCCTATGTTCTTATTCTCCTTTTTCAATTCCCTTTTTTGTCTCTATTTTTACATAACTTTGATTTATTCGCAAGGTCATGAACCTCTTACATTGCTCGCTGGTACGGTTCGTAAGACTGACAATATTGTACCTATGAGAGGAAGATCAAGCAACCACGATAAAGAAAAAGATTGATATGTATTTTAGGACTTTAACATAGTCTTCTATTTTGTTAGAAATTCTGAGTTTCAAAATGTTTATCTATTTCATCCAAAGAATGAGTCTTTCTAAGTTTCATCATACTTTTGTATTTCATTCAAAGAAATATATTTTCTTTTTCTATTATTAGAAAACTGAGAAAGATGAAACTTAGAAAGCTGAAACGTAATTTTGATTTGGAATTATTTGATTTTTTATTAATTAATTTATTATATGTATATTTTTAAAATGTGGCATTGGTCACTTCACTTTACACGCGAAAAAAAGACCACATCAGGTGACACAAGGCGAAAATTTACCTTTGCTATTTGTCACATATCATTAAATCAAATTATGTACTTGCTGACAAGAAAGATACGTTGCAACTTTTCAAGATATGTACATTCTCTTTATATATTATATGATATTATATGAAGATTCTAAATCTTCATAATAATTAGAGATGGAAAAACTGGTCAACATGCCTGCCTCGTCACGGGTTAGCTAAAAATGGAGTACAGCGGGTTGACCCATTTTTTGTTACATGGGGTAAAATGAACAACTCACCCTGTTTTATGGCGGGGTGGCGGTTAACCTGCCTAAAAAGTGAACAAAAGGCGAGTTTGACCAACCTAACACACAATAAAAATAAAAAATGACTCGGCAGGTCAACTCATGCACCCCGCCTCAACCCATGAGTTATGTGGGGTGGGTTAAATTGACCTGCCTAAAAACAAGTTAAAAATACAACCCAACTTGCCAAATTTGACAAGCTAAAAGGTTAACCCCTTAGGTTAGACCCATTTTTTTCTTCTTTTCTAATAATCATCCTAATTAATAAACAAAAACAATATTAAATGCTTTATTCTAAGACGTTAAATATTTATTTTTTATTTAGTACTTTTTAATGAAATATTATGAAAATTATTCGGAAGATTATTATGTGGATATGACAAAACTTATTTGAAAATAAAAGGGAATAAAAGAGTAAAGAAAAAGACATCTAAAAAAGCAAATGAGTCAAATCATGAAGACTCGCGTTAGATATATAAAATTATTTATGTGTTTTCACCTAATAGTTTAAGCTTTTAGGAAAGATAATTTATGACATGATATTAAAGTCTCTATGACTAAGTAGTCTAGAATTCGACCCTTGTTACCTCCATTCTTCTAATAAAAAATTAAATTTCAGCTCAAGTAGATAAAACTTATGCATTATATATATTTCAAACTCAAAAGATTCTTACTTAAGGGAACATATTAAATATATAAAATCATTCATATTTTTTTTTCCAACAACTTAAACTTTTAAAAAAGATGATTTTTCACAGTTAGAATGGCCTTCCTCTATAAGGGGAGACTTGGCCTAGGACTTTTTCAGTAGTATGTAAAGCACTCAAATGATGACGACATTTACTCACATTAGCATGGCTCCTCTAAATTGATTAAGTTTCCAACTAAATATACAATTTCAACCGTATAATATGAGCTGTATTAATATAGATTTAACTTTATTATTATTTAAAATATAACTTAAAATTATGAATGTACATATTATAAAATTTAGAAAAATTTGTTGTCATATGACTGATCATGAAGATTCGGGTTTTAACACAATCTAATTAATAAAACGTGGATTAGATTAGGCTCGTAGATTAGGTTGGGCTGAAAAATACTTCAACTTATAAAATATGAGTCAAATAGTGAGTTTGGAGAGTGCTAACTCACATAAATTCAACGCATCTAAGTAGTTTTTTTTTAAAAAAAATTATTTAGCTATAGTGACATTTCAGATTACTTTTCCTTGACTTGTGTACCAATTAAGTTTAAGTGTAAATATTATAGTTACATTAAGAATGAAGAAAATAAAGATGAGAAACTCATAAAACATCTAACGGACTATTACGATGAAAATATAATAGATTACTTAGATAACACAAAGCATATTAAGAAAATTAAGAATAAAATAAATAATTATATAAATTCATATACTATATATGATGACATAATATCAACACTTTTATGATCAGGTAGTCTAGAATTTGATTCTTATTGTCTCTGTTCTTATAATAAAAAGTTAAATGTAATTACAAAATAAATAAGCTTATACATTATACACACTTTTAACCTAAAAGACTCTTACTTAAAAGAACATGTTAAATATAAAAAAAAATTATTTATATATTTTTACCTGACAACTTAAACTTTTGAAAAAGATGATTTTCCACGGCACAAAGGGCCTTCTTCTAAAAGCGGATGCTTGGAGTATGACATTTTCAGTGGTATATAAAGCACTCAAATGATGACGACATTTACTCACACATTGGCATGACTTTTCTAAATTGATAAAGTTTTCAACTAAATATATAATTTTGTCCGTATAATATGAGTTGTATTATTATATATTTAACTTTATTATTATTTAAAATATAATTTTAAAATATGAATGTACATATTATAAAATTAGAAAAATTTGTTGTCATATGACTAATCATGAAGACTCGAATTTTAACACAACCTAATTTATAAAATATATGTTGGTTTAAATTTGAGAATCGAATTAGGTTGAAAAATATTTTAACTCATAAGATATGAGTTAGATAATAAATTTGGAGAGTATTAATCAACACAAACTCAAAGCACTCAAGTAGGTTTTTTTCATAGATATGAGTTAGCCTTGGTGATATTTCATATTACTTTCTCTTTACTTTTTTTGTAGAATCAATTAAGTTTTTATGTGTAGACATTATGACCACATTGAGAATGTGACTAAGAAAATAGATATGAGAAACTCATAAATCTTCAAACGTATAATTGCGATGAAAATCCAATATATTGCTTGGATGACAAAGAGCATTTTAAAAAAATTAATAATGAAGTAAATGATTATATAAATTTATATATTATACATGATGACATTGACTTTAATTAATTAATATAATTTATTATTTACGACTTTTAGGACATGTTAACGTACTTTAGTTTATTTCAGATTTCTGTTAACTTAATAAGACTTATTATGTTTATTTAACTTGTTTGAGACTTATTATATTTGTGTAAAACTAATTATGTGACAGTTTATTTGAAACATATATTATCTCTAATTAAGGCGTGTTATGAGTAACAAATTTTTAATTTTATATTTTAATATTTATTTTAGCATATTTTTTTAAATGTATGTCAAATCCATGGATTTGATATTTGACTCAATCCAACTTACTCTTAAGTATATCAGGTTAAAGAATTTTTTTTTCTCAACCTACCCTACTATTTTGATGAGCAGATTTAATCTAAAAATATCGTAAAACCCACCTACTCCACTTGAAAGAAACCTCTACAAAATACATTGAGGGCAACATCTATAATACACCCTTAAAAATATGGTGTATTATACACCCTTTAATCCTCAACCATTGATTATGAAACAAATGAGATCAATGATTAAAATAGAAGACTGAAAACCTGCTAAGTAGGTTATTTTCCGGTTGCCGGACTTTCACCGCATCACCACCTCTACCCAGCAAACATGTCAGAGCCCACAAGCTATTGTTCCTCACCAAACCCCGTCACCAATCGCACCATATACTACCGCTAGCCACCACCACCATCGAACCCTCAGCCATGACAGCGTCCTCCACCGTGCAGCAACACCAACCTAATGCCTGAACCCAACAACTCAAACAACCCATAGAATCATCCTCATTCCAGCCACCATTTCACTCACAATCATCAGCCACAGAATCCTTATCATAGCCTCCAATCACCCCCTCAGGACCACCACTGCTCTGCCACCACTAGCCTTGCTACTCGAACCAGCGTTGTCATCGTTTGTCATTGTTCCACCACCCACGACCCCAACGACCCTGAACCCGAGCTCCTCCCGTGAAATCACTGTCTACCGCCGTCAAAGCCACGACTCGAATAGAGCATCCTCGGTAACCTGCGCTACCCACAGCCAACGCCACTATCACCTCGGCCCACCGCGAGTCACCACCCATATCACCATCCAATCTTGCCAAAACTCAGCTCTGTTACCATGGTCATTGCAACCCATGCTCACTCAAAATCGCGAAGTCGCCATGCTCACCTGCGTGCAGATCCGTCGAGCATATGTGTCGCTGGAGGTGGCGCTGTTGCTGCTCCTCCATGCTGACAAGTTTGGAGTGTCTGGTCAAAGAGGTGGAGGGTTTGAACCTAGATCCGACAGGTTTGGAGCGTCTGGTCTAAGAGGTGGAGTGAGGAAGGGTGGTGGTGGGGATGGTGCCGATGGTGGGGGAGAATCAGTGGAGTCAGTCGCTCTACCACAGATCTGGCCAAATAGAGCTCAGATCTGGCCAAGCAAACTGTCCACTAGCCCTTGTTGGTGGTGGATCGCAGTGGTGGGAGAGGCAAAGGGGGAGGAGGTGATGCAGGAGAGGGTGGGTGGGCAATAAAGAAGATGAATATGTAAAAAAAAAATTGTTAAGCGATTATCATAAGTTAAAATCTTAGTGTATCATACACCAAAACTCATGAAGGTGCAACATATCATCTGCCATACATTGAGTGCAAACTTATTTATGGGAATGGCCGATGCTTTGACAACATATTGATTAACCAACTAGTATGGGAATATACTCTTTATATGAAAAATCTACCGGTTTACATCACTAGCACATGCTTATTTATGTAAAAAAATATTAACAAATCTTTGAGTCTAAGGTAAATAAATTATTATTTATTACATAAATACTATTTTATATTTTTTATTAAATAAGTACAAATTTTTGTTTGAATTTTTATGTTAGACAATTATATTTTAAAATAACAATGTGTCAATTTTTTTTCATTATTTTTTTCTTCAAAAATATTGAAACAATAATTATTAATGATAATTTACAAACTTACAAAAGAAAATTTGCAAATATATCAAGAGCTCCTTTATCCAACCTAGAATAACAAAAAACTGTTATTTGAACATTTAAAATATAATATCTAAATAAAACCTTACTCATATCTATATATGCTACATTTATTCAAAACTTACGGTGTATAAAAATACTAAGTTACACTTATACAAGTGTCATATCCTCGTTGCACAAATTTCATTTTCCAAAAACAAAGGTGCTCCTTCTCGTGTCCTCTATAATGTGCTTCCGAAACTAGCAGTGACTTCAATTTGTGGGGGCAAAGGGTTGGTATTGGTGAATGGTGACGACGTTGAGCTTGCACTAATAATACCATTTTCCGCCGCCGCCTATAAAGACTAAACTATCTCTTACGGTGCAGCGGTAGTTGATCAGCAAAAACACATTCATTCTTGATTCACTACACTTTCACTCTGTCCTCAAACTTTCTGTTCCCATGGCTCACCATCAGAGTGTAAAACTCATAGAGCAGTGTGGAGTATCTCCCCCATCAGGCTCCATTCGTTCAACCTCTCTCCCTCTTACTTTCTTCGACCTTCCTTGGTTTTACTGCCACCCGGTCCAACGCATCTTCTTCTACGAGTTCCCTTACCCCACGCACCACTTCTTGCAAACAGTGCTTCCCCCTGTCAAACACTCTCTTTCCCTCAACCTCCAACACTTCTTCCCCTTTGCTTCCAATCTCGTGTTCCCGCCTCACCCCAACATCCCTTACATCCTCTACTCTCACGGTGACTCAGTCTCTTTCACTGTTGCTGAGTCCACAGAAGACTTCCACCACCTTATAGCTAACACTACCCCCAAAAAATGTTAGAGATTTGCACCCTTTTGTTCCTGTGCTTCCTTCACCACGTACCTCAAAAGATGGCACTATCTTGATCCCTCTCATGGTCATTCAGGTCACGGTTCTGTCCAACTATGGTTTCAGCATCTGCATCACTTTCAGACACGTGGCTGCAGATGGAAGAGCCTTTCATCATTTCATGAAATCTTGGGCTTTTCTTTGTAGGACTAAAGGGGATTTGGATTTAGATTCCCTTGAAGGTTCTCTTCCTCTACCGTTGCACAATAGGGACATCATTGAAGACCCAAAAGGGCTTAAGCTCAGTTACTTAGAGGAACTGTGGAATTCTTCTCCAGAAAGCAAGGAATTCAGGGGCTATATCCATGATGAACTCATTGAAAGGGTTCGTCTTACGTTTGTGTTGAGCCGTGACCATGTTGAGAAACTGAAGAAATGGGTTTCTGCTCAGTGCAAGAGCATCAACCTTTGTGGTGACATGTTCTTTGATGTGGGTTTGTAGGGTAAAATCAGAAGAGACCAATGTTGATACTGTTTCCAATAATGATCAAATTTACAAATTGGCGTTTCTAGCTGATTGTCGTAACCGTCCTGAATTTTCAATTCCTTTAACATGCTTTGGAAATTGTCTACTTCCTCGGGTTGTGTCACTTGAGAGGAGCAAGCTAGTGGGAGAAAATGGGATTGTTGAGGCAGTGATGGCTATTGAAAGCAAAGTTAGAGATTTTCATTGTGAAGCTATGAAAGGGATTGAAAGTTTTATGTCAGAATCTAAGGAATTAGCAAAACCGGGGCAGTATATAGTAACAATCGCAGGGTCACCAAAGCTGGGTGTGTATGAGGCTGATTTTGGGTGGGGAAAGCCTAAGAAGAGTGAAGCACTTCATATAGAATATTCAGGATCAATCTCCCTTTCTGATTGTAGGGACAATGAAAGTGGAGTTGAAGTTGGGCTGGCACTTGGAAGGAATCAAATGAACAATTTCAATACTCTCTTGGAAGAACACCTAAGAAATATTGTAGTTCGTGACTGAACCCTCCATGAGTTATGGATGGTTTTGCATACTACTTTGTTGTGGACCAGAGTATCTATCATCAAATGAACAACATGCCCCAATTTAAAGAAGGTAAATCCTTTTGTTATAAGATATTATGATATTAGTCTTAGTATTAATGGGCTTGAGCTTATACACCTAAGTATATTAGTATAAACAGAAATACTAAGTTATAAAATTATATCACATATCATCTTATCAACAATATATTTAGTGTTTCAGTTTTAGTCATTTTTCCTCTTTTCCTTCCCTCTAAATCTAAATCCATAATTCTTCAATGCCTTTAATACTATATTATCACCACACCTGACACCTGCAACTTTAGTTGAATTGAAAAATAGATGAACATCAACCTAGTAGAGATGATCATCAGACATCAGCAACAAGGAAGCCATGATATTCTGTGGATTGTCTCCTTAACTAATCAGAAGTTCATTAAATACAGAAAGAAGATAAACTTACACAATACATCTCAAATAAACATGAAGCAGATGAGTACAGAAGGAGAAGGGGACCTAAGACAAATATTTATTTAAGGAAGCCTAGAAAACAACACTAAACACATCACAATTAGAGCCAGTAAATATAGTTCAATGACTCAGAATCACCATCGAAATTAAAATCCCCACTTACAGATCAACATCAACAAATATGAGTTTCAGATTGTATCACTTTCCAATTTCCATATGTTGTGCAGCAATAGCATTTCCTTGGTTGTTAGCCTCCTCTGCTGCCTCTTGAATTTCCAGCGCATGCTCAAGCTCCAATTCCACTTCCCCTATTGTAGGACGTTCAGTTGCCTCTCGAAGCAAACAACTCTCGGCGATATCCATGTATATTTTCCAACATTCTGGTGCAATTTTCCCCAAGATATATGGATCAATAACCTTATGGGCATATCCTCTCTCTGCATAATTACGTATATCTTTGGCTAGACTGCATGAACCATGCTCAGCCTTGTTCTGATCGTCCTTCATCTCTCCGTATATCACTTCCCATATCTCAAACAGAAGCGTCGTTAGTTTCTCTCTGCATACCACTTCTAACATCATAATACCAAAAAAGAAGACATCACTCTTGTCTGTGATGGTACAATCCAAAACCTCTGGAGGCAGGAATCCGACTTTACCTACAATCTCGTTTACCTGAATTAAATTGAGCTTTGACATGAACGAGGGTCCCTTGAGTGAAATCCCGAAATTTGCAAGTTTAGGTACCCAATTCTCATCCAATAAAATGCTTTTCAATCTTATGTCACGGTGATATATGGTATGCTTGGCTCCTGTGTGAAGGTAGTGTAGTCCGCGTGCTGCTCCTATACATATCTCCAATCTCTTCTTCCATGACAGTGGCTTGTTATTGTACCCTGGCCCATGACAATGAAGGTGATCAGAAAGAGATCTATTGGCCATGTATTCGTACACCAGAATCAACTCGTTTTTCTCATCACAGAATCCTATAAGAGATACAAGATTGGGGTGATGAAGCTGGCATAGCAGCTGAATTTCGTTCTTAAACTCAGATAACTGTTCATTTGATCCAAGTTGATCATATTCCTTTCTAAACCGCTTAATCAAAACTGTGTAATCGGATCCACCAATATTGATACAACCTTTGTATAGACCCATAGAATAATGACGACTAACAATCCATCGGCTTGGGTCAAAATTGTTGGTCGATTTTTGGAGTTGGGCAAGAGAAAAGCGATGACAAAGCTCTTCTATCATTGTTGAAGGTCGTTTATGCCTTATTGAGTACTTCGGATCAAAGACACCAAAGCATCGCGAAAGATTTACCATGATTAATCTATTCTAACTTTGAAGCTGCTAGCCGCTATCAGCTACATTACTTGCCAAATTGTCTCTGTATCCTATATTTGAACCGATGATGTAGGAAGGTAAGGCAGGAGCCCAAGGTCAATGACGAGTCCAATGAATAAAGAAATAACAAAATGTCATGTATTGGGTCCACGCGGCGGAAGAATATTATAGTGTTCACATATTAAATTATAAACTATATTAGTTTATATGTAAAATCCTGATTTGTTCAAACGTTATATTAATAATTAGATAATTGCTTAAATATGTTTTAAGTCTTTTTAAATATATTATTTTTTGGCTTTTGTCTTTAAAATTCTTTTGTATCAATTTGTATTTTTTAATTTTAAAATTTAGTGAAATTGGTTTAAGTCTTCATTTTAAAAGTGTGTGAAATTGATTAAATTCAACTTCCTCATGTTAAATTGTTATTAACTTTTGAAATGAGAGAAAATTTAATAAAAAAATGAGGATTACATTGAACTAATTTTATTAACTTTTGAAATAAAGGTAAGAATTAATTTCACTCACTTTTGAAATTATAAAAATACAAATCATAATAAAAGTTTTTGAAAAAATAAAATTAAAAACTAATATATTTAGAAGGAGAAAAACATATTTAAGTCTTAGGTAATTAAATATAATAATAGTGTGAATTTTAATTATTTAAGATTGTATGGATAAAGTTTCTACGCCTTTTCATTAATTGGAGTTGAATGAAAAATTGTTAGGCTTGATCGGTAAAAGGAAAAACACTTCACAATAACCTTTCACCTGATATCACTTTTGTTTTATGAAACTCCTTTTACTTCAAATATTGATTCTTTTAGGAACCGTAATGGCCATGGTTGTAGTGCAATAATTGTAACTATTCCGTCATCTGTTCGAGAGATTGGTCGCCAGAAAGATCCAAGTTAGTTATTTGATAGTTCGTTGGTTGGAAATGAGGTTGAATGTCAGTAGAGACACTCCAACCGATTAGTCTTGAAGTCGAGACAGTAATGAAGGCATAGATAGAGAAAAGTGAACATGTCTAATCTAAACTGCCAAGTCGATTTATATAGAGATCTGGATAACTGACTCTCTGAATACCTTCCGTTCAGGTCATTTAAGATTATGAATGTTATGTCTAATCATGATAGCGCAAAGACATTATGTATAGTCATTATGATGCAAGATCATTATGTCTAGTTATTATGGCACAAGAAGTTATGTCTAGTCATTATAACACGAGACCGTTATGTTTATTGGTAGGTCGTATTAAGCACGTATTTGTCGAGTTATTATCTATTCGAGTATAGGTCGGTCAGACCTTGTAAAAATGGGCCTAGCTTATGGCCGGATGCTAATTGGGTTAGGATGGTTTACAGTCTCCCAACTTGGTCATCTGTAAAGATGAGCTGAGCTTATGAGTAGTCGAATATTAATTAGGTCAAGACAGTCCATAGGTTCTCAACTTGGGCAATCAATGATGATAGTCTAAACTTGTATTATTAATGTTTATTCTTATTCAAGCTTATGAATATAGACTGTCCAGCAACCAATCTCTTATGTAAAACGCGAAGTGATATAGAGAAACGAGTCCTACCTATCGGAGTGAGTCGAATCAATTTAACAAAGTTTCCTTCAAGTTTCTCATTGCTGATTGTGTGTCTACAAGTGAAAAAAGATGGCAAAGTTCTTCTATATTGGTTGAAGGTTGTTTCCTTGAACATTTTTGTTCGATCAGATGACGAGTTTCTTTTAGTTAACTCACTGTTAGAGAAACGAGAAACAAGTTTCATAGACAAAGATAAGGTTATCTCTTACTTGTCTAGTCTTGGGCTTAGACTCACATGATCATGCCACCTTAAAAGATTATGCTAATAAGGAAAATGATAGTCATATATCATTTTTAGTAGTGTATATATTATTTGTATTCTTTTTAAAAGATGTGATTAAGTGAATAAAAATAATAAAAAATATATATATAATAAATAATATTAGATAAAATATAAAAAAATGTATACACTGATTAATATAAGAATATAAAAATTGATGCTAATATAAAACGCCACCTTAACAGGCTTGACAAAAAGAAACTTGATGCGGAGTACAAACAAAATTTATTTGTATGCAACTTGGTAACATTTATTTGAATATTAGAAATGAAGTACTATATAAGAATGGTTAAATTACAAAAAAATCGAAAATCGAAAATATATCAACAATAGTTGCTATCATTTGCTTTACTCTTCCCTTTCTCATTTTTGTGTTGTTGCCAATGCTACTGCCATTTCGATCTCAGTTCTCTGTTAATAACGTGTTTATGCACTGGTGCACTCGCTCATGGCCAAGTTATATTGAGCACCAGGATCATCACGCTCCTTCACAGCATCTGCTCTCTCCTGCAACTGCAATGCATTCTCAAGCACCACCTCCACCTCACCCATGGTTGGCCTCTCTTCACTTCTAAAATCCAAGCTTCTCTGAACGATCTCAATGAACACTTCCCAACACTCTGGTGCTATGTTTCCCTTGAGAAATGGATCAACAATCTTCTCAGGAAACCCTTTCCGTTCATCATCAAAGGCCCACTTGACAAGGTATAACTCATAACCTCCATCTGGGGTCAAAAAACAGGCTTCCTTTCCGCTCAAAACTTCCAACAAAACCACACCAAAAGAATACACATCAGACTTCTCCGATAGCCTACCATTAACATGATACTCTGGGTCCATGTATTCCAAACTAAGCTCCACGTTCTCCCTCACCTCAATTCTAGGTGGCCTTGGCCTTAACTCCCCTTGGGGTAGCTTCTTACAGAGTCCAAAAGATGCTACTTTAGGCATCAAATTTTCGTCCAAAAGAATGTTGCTTGATCTCACCGCACGGTGGATGATAGGTAATTTAGTTCCAGAATGAATATAGTGTAGTCCACGAGCCACGCCGATACAGATCTCAAGTCTTTGTTTCCATGACAGGGGAATAACACTGCGGGTATTGCCATTGGTGCCATGTAAACAATCGTAGAGGGTTCCATTGGAGACATAATCATACACAATGAACTTGTCTTTTTTGTGTTCACAGAAACCAATCAGAGGAACAACGTTTGGGTGGTGTAGCTGGCAGAGGATTTTGACTTCGACCCTGAATTCTATATCTCCAGCTGGGGATCTGGTCTCGAACCGCTTGATGGCAACGTCTCCTGCAATGTCTTTGAGGTGGCCTTTGTAGACCTGACATAGGCCTTCTCCACCAATAGATAAACTTGGGTTGAAACCGTTTGTGGCTGCTCGGATCTGGGAAAGAGAGAAGCAGTGACAGAGTTGTTCTAGTTGGGCAGAGGAGTTTGTGGTGGTGAAGCATGATAGACAGGGAAAAGGACCCATTTTGGAGAGGAATGTTGCGTGTGAAGCTTAGCACCAGAGACTGGAGAGGATGCTGGTGAGAAGAAGATTCTTGTTGCTATTTGATGGATGGGTTGATTCACACGGTGTGGTCAAGTTAGTGGGCATGTGATGATGAGTTATAAATACGAATGCTATTGAGTTGTTGAAATTTCAGACCAACTATTTGCACCAACGTGGAAAAGTTAAATCTCGTTTCATTGTTTTTCTCTTTAATTTTTTAAAGATAAAATCTATAGAATTGTGAATTGTTGTCACCATAGTAAGTTAAACTGATCAATTTAGACCTCGCCTCTCTTGCAAGAGATACACATACAATCAGAAAAGCAGAAGTGCAGAACTTTGTTTTATAGGGTAAATTTGTATTGCCCAAATTATTAATGAGCTTTACTAGATTATTACCACAACTGACACACGCCTAATTTTCATTCATTAATTTAACACAAATTTTTAGTTGAATTATCTATCTAGAAGAGATGATCGTAAGGCATAAGCAACAAGGAGGTGATGATATTCTCGGATTTTGTCTCGTTATCTAATCAAAGTTCCATCAAATACAGGCAGAAGATACACCTACCGATTATATCTCAGATAAACATGAAACAGATCAGTCCAGAAGGAGAAGGGACTGTTATGTGCAGGTTCCGGATTAGCGATTCAGGAGTAACTTGATCTATTAGAATTAAATTTTAAATATTTAAATGTATTATTAGATAAGTAAATTTATATATTTATGAGGAATAAATCTCTCACAGAATCGCTTATAAATAGAGGAATCAGTTATAATAGACAACAATCTTATTGGATTCTTATCTTAATTATTAACATTTAATATAGATTTAATCATGATTCTTATCAACTAAGATATTTTTATAAATACCACACAAGGTATTAAATATATGCATCTAATTCTATATACTATCCACATTGTGTACGGTTTAACTTGAATATCGCATTGCCTTTTGTAGCTACCCACTCCTCGCACCATTGTCACAGACACCGTGCATCAGAGGAAACCACTTTCATCCAGCTAATTCAAGTGATTCTCTAAAACTCATTCAGAAAATTGTCGTTGTCTATTGGAAACTGATAAACTTCGATTCTCATTACCACCATCATGGTCACTACAAGGCGAAATCTTATTTTTGTCACCCAAAATCAACCTTCTTCTAGCCGCCATCCGGCATCTGCTCCAATTCAAGAGCCAGTCATTGCCCAATCAGAACCCAGGCAAGACGAAGTGGAGACTTCGCATACAAGTAAAAATCTCTCTCCCCAGCTGCGGCGAGTTTCGACAATGCAACGACTTGGACCGCAAGGATTCCCTTTTGGAGATACTATACAACGGGTATTGGAGTTACAGCGCTTGGGAGCGCAAGCAAGCAATGATGAAGCTCGATCTCACCAGGGCAAATTTGGTCTCCCAAAGCTATTCAGAGAAAAACTTATCTCTTTAGTTAGACTCTAGGACGAATGTATTCATAACCTAGCAAGAGCTGTTAACCAGGGGAAGGAGGACGAGAATTGAATTCCTCACTAGAATTGGGAAAATAGAAGGGAGTCAGCCCGCGATGAGGTACGTAATCAAGAATATTCAAAGAATATGGAACCCAGTCAGAGAGCTGAGATCCCGACTCATATAAATAAAGAACAGAACTAGGGGCGGACAAACTCGATCAAGCAAAATCAAAATTTCTCTAATGAATTGATGACCTATGAGATCTCTAAGCATTTTAAGTACTCGAACAATATTGTAACCTACGATGGGACCACAGACCCCAAAGAACATTTAGATACTTATGTTTCTGCTCTACTTTTTGTTAGAGGAGATGACCAACTCATGTGTCGTGCTTTCCCTCTTTCTTTGAAGAAAGTCGCTCTAAAATGGTTCACTATCTTAACTCTTAAATCTGTTGTCAATTGGGAAGACTTGTCCTCGATATTTTTGCCACACTGATAACAAAAGTGAGACCCTCTTATTCGCCGATTTGCGGGACTGGTATGGGGGCGAAAAGTGTGTGAGGTAAGTGATAGTGATGTGTGTGTGAGAGCGTCTGAAACTTGTCTGAAAAATTTGAAAACTAAAAATTACCACTAACAAGGTGCAGCCGAAATCCATTTCATATATTTCCCATATTAAGCAAAGAATGGAAGAATCTCTTCAAGATTTTATATCTCTGTTCAACAAAGAAATGGTAAATATTTGTGATTAAGATGAAAGACTCGAATTACACTACATGAGAGAAGGACTCCACCCTAGACTATTTTCCTTTTCTTTGGCTAAAAAAGAGCCTAAGACGATGGGCAAATTCCGGGTTAGAGCAGATAAATATATCAATGCAGAAGACGTATTCCGGGCTAGAAAGTATTTAGAGAAAGGAGAAGATGTCAAATCTAAACTCGGACAACCCGCCCAGCAGAACTGAAATTCGAGATCACCTTTAAAAGGGAAATATGATAGTTACACCCTCCTCAACACATCTCGAACTCAAATTTACCAGGAGGTGGTGAATCGAAGTTCAGATATGTGCAAAAACCTCCCCATTGAAAAAGCATGCACTAAAAGATAAGTCCAAGCATTGTGCATTTCATGAAGGTCATAGGCATAATACGGAAGACTGCATCAACCTTCAAGACACTATCGAATCTTTGATTCGGGATGATCGTTTAGGTCGATATATGCATCAATCCCAGAATAATAATAATCAGGGGGGACATAATTACAAAAAGTGGAGCTATAACCATTAGAGAAACTCATCTCCACTATATTAGAGAAGACAGTCACCCTCAAGAAATGAAAATCCTTGAGCAAGCTCATACTGGGATAATGCTCAAAATCAAGAAACAACACAACCCTGGGATAACACTAATCTGGATAATGATCAATGTCTCGCCGAAGTAACTCGAAAAATTAACACCATATCATGAGGCTTCACGAGTGGCGGTGAATCAAGAAATTCAAGAAAAAAAGCACTTCAGGGCATGTTGAGCATGGCACCTCATTCGGAGTATAGGACAAATGACGAAGTAAAGAAGTCCCCGCCAATTTCATTCACTAACAAAGATTACGGTTGTACTATTCCATACTATGACGATCCTATGGTGATCTCATGAATAATAACCAACATTGAGGTTCGTCGTATATTTGTCGATTAGGGAAGCTCGACCGACATCATGTTCTTAGACTTATTTGAAAAACTAGGATTATTAAAGAAGGAATCGGTCTCGTATACTGGCGAGTTAATCTATTTCACTGGAGATAAGATTATCCCGGTGGGTTTCATCGAGACCTATTTAACTTTGGGGAAAGATTCTCTTTTCAAGATACTCAAGGTAAAGCTCCTAGTGGTAGATTATCCATTGGCTTATAATGTTATATTGGGCTGCCCTTCACTTAATGCGTTTGGGGTTATACTTTCTACTCCTCATTTGGCCATGAAGTTCCTAGACCATCATAATAAGATTGTTACGGTCAAAGGAGACCATGCTATAGCTAAAAAATGCTACAATGAAAGCCTAAAGATTGCTGAGAAAGCACGCACCACGGATGAATGCAAAAATCCAACATCAGTCATTACGGACCACGTCAATGTCTTCCTAACAAAGGTTGATGTTCGTGAAGAGATTCGTGGTATGTGCCCACAACTTGATGGAGAGCTTCAATCCCTTCAACTCGGTGCCAAGCTAGATTAGGTAACCAAAATTGGGGGACATTTGTGCCAAGAAGAACAATCCCAGCTAATTGAGTTTCTTGTGAAAAATAAAGATCTATTCACTTGAACATCCACAGATATGCTAGGTTTAGACCTAAAATTCATTTACCATCAAATTTCTATCATGAAGGATGCGAATCCAATAGTCCAACGTAAGAGGAAAGTTGGACATGAAAGGCAAGAGGTAATTCAAAAGCAGGTGAAAGAACTCCTGGATGCGAGATTCATCAGAGAAGTCTCTTATACTACTTGGCTCTCTAACGTAGTCCTGGTAAAGAAGGCTAATAGGAAGTGGCGTATGTGTGTCGATTATATTGACTTGAATAAGGCTTGCCCAAAAGACCCTTATCCACTTCCCAACATAGATAAGTTAGTGGACAAATCATCCAAGTTCCGCTTACTTTTGTTCATGAATGCCTACTTCGAATATAATCAAATTACCATGAACCCGGAAGACGAGGATAAAATTGCATTCATAACTGAGATGTGAAGTTATTGTTACAGTGTCATACCATTTGGGTTAAAGAATGCAAGTTCAACTTACCTACGGATGATGAATAAGGTATTTGAAAAACAAATTGGCAAGATGCTAAAAGTCTATATAGACGACATGATAGCCAAGACAATGGATACCGGCAAACATGTGAAAGACTTGAATAAGGCGTTCACCGAAATACGAAAGCATAATATGAGGTTGAACCTAGAGAAATACGCTTTTGAAGTACAGACTGGTGAATTTCTGGGATTTTTATTAACGAATCAAGGTATTGAAGCCAACTTAGAGAAATGCCAGGCCCTTATAGGTATGTGCAGCCTACAGTCCTTTAAAGAGTTTCAACAATTGACAGGTCAGATAGTGTCCCTCACTTGTCTCCTAACTAAGGTCGCTCAAAAATCACATCCCCTATTCAAAACTCTTAAAAAGGGAAGAGATTTTGAGTGACCTTAGAGTGTCATGCTGCCTTTCAAGAATTGAAGAAGATGCTAGTTGCACCGCCGATCCTAACAAGCCCGGATTCTGGTGAAACGCTATGTGCCTACCTCTCAGTCAACAATGAAGCAATCAATTCAATCCTGATATGAGAAACCAGAGATAGTCAGACACCAGTTTATATGAATGTTATGGGTTAGTTTGAAGTAGCATGACTAGTATTGGTTGTTTATATATATGTTAGATATATCTGAATAACAATATTGTGATGTTACATCTTGTGTTAGACCTGTAACCTGATTAACAGGTAATCTATACTAAATTTCTTTTTTTTTCCTTCTTCTAAGCCATGTCTTTTTTTTTTCTCTTCCCTGTATTCAACGATGATGGCAGCCAGCCATGGCCACCGAATAACCATTGTCCAGGACCTCCAAAATGATACCAAAACCATCCAAAACAGATCACCATCGAACCTTGCACAACATCAGACGTAAACCATCGTCAGCGTGTCGCACCAGCTAAGGCGCGGTCTTAACCTCACCGCCGCCGATCAAACCTTGCCATCAGCGTCTGAGGCCTCCATGAGTCCACTGTTGAACCATCGTCACCCCATGCCCTGAGGCAGGTAGCCGTTCAACGATGGCGATGGCTTCTCCGGCTACGATCCTTGGCTTCAGTCGCAGTACTTCGACTCGTTCTCTAACTTTGACGCCGACTCGGTCAAGGACTCGGCCGGTGACACGCCCCCAATTTTCGACGACGGGCAGTCGTCATAAGCCTCTGGAGATGACGTGTTCTCGTCTCACGTGGTGTTTGAGACTCCTTCTCAATTGTCGATCTACTCCGTTGCCAGGGGATTCGCTACGAAATGGAAAGTGGGAGTACGATGCTGATAGAAGAAAGAAATGGGGAAGAAGGGAAAAAAATGCAACAGGGCTGGCGAGTGTGGTGGTCGCCAAGTGGAATGGTGGTGGGTGGCTATGATGGGTAGAGGGAAAGCAAAGGAAGAGGGGAAAATGTGAGGCTGCAATGTGGGGTGGAGGGAAATGAGAAACAGAAAAGAAAGTGGAAGGAGTGAATTGAAATTCCCATGAAAAAAAGTGGAAGGAAAAGGGAAAAAAAAAGTCAACGATGATTATTTGTAATAACAAGTCATTTATCTTAGAACATAGATGTTCAAAACTTGGTTAGGAGCATTGTAAATGTCTCAGACTTGTTTATCTTAGTTTTCTTGTGTAAAATTAGTGCAATCCTGCACTTACTGTAAAATTTGTATCCAAAAGTCAATAGTGCTTTTTTTTTTTCAGTATAAAAATATCAACACTAGACAAAGCATCTTACATGGAAGATGTTAATATGGACCTATTTGAGTCCTTCAATATAATTTATTTAACAGTATTTATATATAAATTTAAATGTATATAAAAATTATTAGTTAAAATTTATAAATTTTTTATATTTATAATTATTTATAAAAAAATAATTTGATTAAATTTATGTATTAATCTAAATACTACTAATTAAAATTTATAACCCAAAATTAATAATCCAACAATGAACTTAAAATTTTTGGGTCTACTTTAAAATTTTCCATCTTACATAACATCTTAAATTTCATATTCGAAAATAGTTTTGAGCTAATTTCTTTTTGGTAAATATTACGAAATATTTTACTAAAAAGATAAAGCCAGCTCCAAGAACATAGTATGGTTCCCAACGCAAGTTATAGACGTGACGCTTCATATCAGTTACTGTCAGCAAAGTCTCTCCTTCTTTTTTCTTTTTTTCCAGTTTCTGACTGTTTCTTTTGTTTAGTAATATTTAGCCAAATCTTTTACCCTGACTTGACGTTGATGCTGCCGTAACTGAAACACCATTCAAGAACTAGAGGTCGAGAGAAGTCTAATATAGACCTTTAAAAAAGAGAAGCAAACGAAGCAAATAAATCAAATAATCAAGTTGTAACTAGCTAAACAGTGATAACAGAAAGGAGGAATTCCTTAAAACCTCTATGTTTAGTGATTCAGTCACAATCTATAACTGAAATCCACTCATCAAGCTCACCGTTGGATATATCGTTATTAAAATTATTCCGAGTACAATAACTAAGATTAAATAAGCCCAAAAAAAAATCAAATTAACAAAGATCACAACAACCAAAGTCTAAATTTTATTTCCAAAACAAAAACCATAGAATCTAGCCCAAAGCAACAAACTTCTTTTGACGAGGAGTTTACAAATGACAATAGGATAGACACATTCAACAATTGAAGACGTGAGCTTTTGCTCAATAAATTGAAAAAAGAGGGAAAAAAAATGCGTAGATTTTAATTGACTTGGATAGCAAATCTTTCTATCCTATTGCCGAGAGTGTCAGACATATGCAATCAATCACTGTTGACTTGGACGTAAACTACGAAGACTGGAAACATACGTCTTGGAAGCAAGCAAGACGACTTGTTCAAATAAGAGGTGATTGAACATCGCAGCTATATGGATGGTCCATATTAGACATTTTTTCGAAGATTATTTGTGTTTTTTTGTGAAAAAATGTGACAGAAATATCTAACACGGACCATTCAAAGATGGATTTAGGTTATTTCAATCATTAATTTATTAATAAAATAAATTAATAATTAAAATTAAAAAATTAAATTTAATTAATAATATTTAAATTCATATAAAAATTAATTAAATTATTTTTTTATTTTTTATTTACAAATAACAGTATATATAAAAAAATTATAAATTTTAATTAATAATTTTTATATACACTTAAATTTGTATATAGATATTATTAAATAAAAAAAAAGAGTCCATTCATATATCCAAACCAAACGGATCGACTTCTCTTGGTCCTCCGTTGATATTTCGGCATTCCCATCTTAATGTAACTTGATGTTGCTTGAGTTGCCCCTTACGCAGCACATTCAGAACTTTATAGTTGCCTCGCAACTTCCCAAACCATTCCACGCAATTTTCATTTTAAGCACAATAGAGTACAACCTTTAGAATTTGATAACAAGAATGGTTGAAACACGGCACACAACATCATCTCATACTAAAATCCAGTATTGCATTTTCTGTTTCAATGGTACTAAATCCGATAAATAATATTCACTAGAGATTTTGGTAAACAAAATGTTCAATTTTCAAATTTAAACTACTTACCCACGCTTATTGAAATCTAGTGGAGGATAATATTGAGCGGCTATAACTTTCAACAAAATACATGAATTTGTGTGTTTGGCGATACTATTCTGTTACAGTTTCTAATTCATTCTTAGACAACTCTGGTTCAGGACGAAAAGTGGTACTCAGAAAGCTCCAGTCACCACCATAAATAACAATTGTGCTTGACATTTTCTTCTTGTAATTCCAGGGCATGCTCAAGTTCCTCCTCAACTTCCACTATTGTTGGCCGCTCATTAGGCTCTCCAAGCAAGCATCTTTCGGCAATATCTATGAATAATTCCCAACACTTTGGTGCTATTTTGCCATTGAGAAAAGGATCCATAACCTTATCACCATTTCCATTTTGTACGAAATTTCGAACTTTCCTTGCTGGATTTATGAAAGTGAACTCTTGTGAATTTTTCTTCTCATCACAATCATCATCATTTTTATCTTCATCTCTGTACTCTCTTTTCACAGTCCAATTCCAATACTCCTTCATATTACCATCAATATTGTCACTAATTATGTCCTGTACCTTTGTACATAACACTCCTAGGAGAACCATGCCAAAGGAGTACACATCAGCTTTATCTGTGAACTTTCCACGCATAACATACTCAGGGGCCATGTATCCATATGTACCTACAATTACATCCACTTCAACTGGTTTGGCCTCTCCTTTAAATGTTGGCCTTATTAAAGAAAACCCAAAATCTGCAATTCTAGGAACCAAATTCTCACCCAAAAGAATGTTGCTAGGTTTCATTTGACGGTGGAAGATGGTGTGCTTGACCCCTGTGTGAAGGTAGTGTAATCCACGTGCTGCTCCTACGCAAATTTCTAACCTTTTCATCCAAGAGAGTGGTTCAATATTAACATACCTGCCACTTAGGCGATAAGAGAGAGATCCATGGATCATGTATTCATACACCAGAATCATCTCATCCTTCTCGTCACAAAATCCAAAAAAGGAGACCAGATTGGGGTGGCGAAGTTGACACAGCAACACAATTTCGTTCTTCAACTCAGAGAGTCGCTGTTTTGATATGGATTGGTTAGAAACCTTTGTGAGTCGTTTAATTGCAACTTCACAGTCTTTTCCAGCAATATTCATCCAACCTTTGTACACAATAACGTAGTAACCTCTTCCAATCATTTGGATCTCATCAAAGTTGTTGGTTGATTTTTTGATTTGGGCAAGAGAGAAGCGTTGACATAGTTGTTCTATCAACGGGGAAGGTGATTTAGGAGATGAACTTGTATGTGTTGGATCTGAGAGACCGAAGCATCTTGCAAGGATTCCCATTAAAGTTGAGGAACCTCTGTCAACAACATAACCAACAGGGAACTTCAATTGTCATAAATATTTGAACCCCGTGATGCTCCAAGCACATCTATGTGACCGTAAAAGCTACGTTTGTGGCGTTGAAGAAATCAAAGAATTTGGCTTGAATGGGCAGAAGTGGTTGGGCATTGAAAAGGGCAAGACAAATACTGAAGTAGGAGGCAGTTGGGCGACAAAAGTAATTTTTCTCAGTTTGCTTTCGGTGAAGGAGGTTCTTGCCTATCTCCTCTAATGGTTTAATATCTTATTTTTACATAAAAATATTATATATTTTCTTTTGAGAATTTTTTTATTTTATATAAAGATAAGTGTATTTTTATATTTTAAGAAAAGATATTATTGTTCTTTTCTTATAATTAGAGAGAAATTATAATTTTTTATACATAGTGAAAACGTTTTATTCTTTTTCATAGTTTTTCTTTTATCATTATTAGAGGATTTTTCATGTTAAATATTATGTGTTAATTCTTATTTTCTCAACTCTATTTTAAGTGTGTTATATTGTTTCAATAACTCTAGTATCCAACAATAGTATCAGAGTCATCGGTTGCTGATACTATTCACATTGTGGGACTATTCACGATTATTATTCACATATGTGGTTGTATACTTTTATAATATTGTTAACGTATAAGAAGTTGTCCCAATATAGTATATATATACAATACTATTCACGCATATGATACTATTCATAGTGAAATAGAATAAGTTGGTCCAGTTGAGTGACATGTTGTTGCCAATACTATGGCAGCAAAATTTAAGATTGAGAGTTTCAATGGGACTTATTTCTCTTTATGGAAACTGAAGATAAAAACGATCTTGAGGAAGGACAATTGCTTAGTAGCAATTGAAGGCAGACCTACTGGGATACCTGATGACAAGTCGAAGGAGATGGATGACAATGCTGTTGGCAACCTGCATCTAGCTTTGGCAAATTCAGTTTTGTCAAGCGTTGTAGAAAAGAAGTTGGCGAAGGAGATTTGGGATGAACTCATCACATTGTACAAGGTCAAGTCACTTCACAACATGATATTCTTAAAGAGGAAATTTTATACTCTTCGAATGAGTGAATCCACGACAGTAACAGATCACATCAACAATCTGAACACGCTATTTTCCCAACTTACCACATCAGATTACAACATGATGAAAAATGAACGTGCTACTTCAAAGTCTACCTGACCCTTATGATCAACTCATCATCAATATAACAAATAATAATATTATTGATAGTCTTCAATTTGATGATATTGTTGCTGCTATTCTTGAAGAAGAATCCAAGCGGAAGAACAAGGAAGACAGATTAGAAAGCTCAAAGCAAGCAGAGGTTTTGTTGATGACGAGAGAAAGATCAACGGAACGTGGCTCCAGTAGAAACCGAAATCAAAGTAGATCAAAGTCATGAAGAATGAAGAACTTCAAATGCTGCCAGTGTGGCATGAGAAGGCACTTGAAGAAAGATTGTTGGCACAACAAGAAAAATGCAGAAAAAGTTCCTAAAGCAACAACCTCTTAAGGATGTGTTGCTAATATTTCTGATGATGGAGAAATCATGTATAGTGAAGTAGCAATTGGTTCTAAAGGCGGAAAACAAATAACTGATGTTTAGCTAATGGATTCAGGAGTAACATGACATATGACTTCACAACGAAACTGGTCTAGTACTTATGAACCTATCTCAGAATGATCTGTGTTCAAGGAGAATGATCATGCCATAGAGATTGTTAGAGTTGGTACTGTCAAAATAAAATTGCATAATTCAAGGAGTACGACATGTGAATAGTTTAAGGAAGAATTCATTGTCTATTAGGCAATTGGATGACCTCAAGTACAAGACCTATATTGAAGGTGGGATCTTGAAGGTGGTTAGAAGTGCTCTTGTGGTACTGAAATCAGAAAAGATTGCAGCAAATCTATACATACTTCAGGAAGAGATGTTGCAAAAGGCAAACGCATCAGTTGCATTAGCCGACTAAGAAGAATCAATGATAATGAGACATCGTAAATTAGGCCGCATGTCGGAATGTGGTTTGAAGATTCTCATGAAACGTGATCTCTTTCCCGAGCTCAATTCAGTAAACTTACCTTTTTGTGAGTATTGTGTTACAAGCAAGCACCATATCAACTACTAGAAGCAAACACATACTGGACTTGATTCATTTTTATGTGTGGGAGTCACCAAAAATGTTCCTAGGAGGAGCAAAACACTTTGTATCATTCATTGATAATTACTCCAAGAGATTATGGGTGTACCCAATCAAGAAGTCAAATGTATTTCTAATATTCAAAGACTTCAAAGAAAGAGTAGAACTTAAATCCAAAAAAATATCAAGTGCTTGAGAACAGACAATGGAGAAGAATATATAGATGATAATTTTCTCACATTTTACAAGAAAAATGGTATTCAAAGACAATTTGTATTTACACACACCATAGCAAAATGGTGTATGTGAACGTAAAAGCCACATTTGTGGCATTGAAGAAGTCAAAGAAATTGGCTTGAATGGGCAAAATTGGTTGGGCATTGAAAAGTGAAATTCGATGAAGCAGAAGACAAATAATGAAGTAGGAGGCAATTGGATAACAAAAGTAAATTTTCTCCATTTGCTTTCGGTGAAGCAGCTTAATGGAAGAGGTTTTCGCCTACAAATAGAGACCTCATCTAATGATTTCAGTATCCCATTTTCATAGAAAAATATTACATACTATTTTTTAAGAGTTTTTTTTTATTTTATATAGAGAGTGATGTATTCTCCTATTTCAAGAGAAAGTATTATTGTTATCTCTTTGTAATTAGAGAGAAGTTATAATTTTCTTACACATAGTGAAAACCTTCTATTCTTACCTGTAATTTTTTCCTCATCACTATTAGAGAATTTTCTATATTAAATATTGTGTGTCAGTTCTTATTTTCTCAACTCTATTTTAGCTGTGTGATATTATTTTCATAACTTTGGTACCAAACAATCTATCCATCGATTTAATATTAAACAAATAAATGGGTGAGATTCCTTACCTGTTACCTTTGTAGAAGAGACCAAAATTTAATTCTAGCCTTTTATTTTACTTTTTTTTCTCTAACCTTATTTAATCTCTTTTTATATGTCTATTAACTCAATTAAATAAAAATAAAAGTAACATATAAAAAGAAATTAAATAGGATTAAAAAAATTGGAATAAAATTTTGTTTAATAGAAGGTCATTAATAATGAAATGGATAAGTCTTCAAAATTTAAAAAATAGTCCCTAAAAATTTAGAATTAGTTAAGAAGAAAATTGCAAAAAGATCCAAGACCCAACTTAGGTTTTTTTCTCACCCGTTATCGCTCTGATCATCGCTAGCTAGAAATTTAGAATTAGATGCTTCCAGTAACCGGTTGGGTATAGTTGTAATGTATAGCAAAAGCCAGTAAAGTAAAAGTGGGAACCAAGTAATAATTTGAAATGTAATAATTTCTCTTCTAAGAAACGTTTTTTATATAAGAAAAAATACATAAGATTATATAATAAAAGTAAGAGTTTAATTTTTATATAAGAAATAATAATTATGATTAAAGTGTGTTAACCTTCTTTCCAATCCATTTTATTACTTATTGAAGAGTGAAGATGAATATGTACAGTAGGGATCCATGGGGTGGCCCCCTGGAGATCCATGCGACAGACTCGGCCACGGACAACAAGCGGAGCTGCAATTTGCAAGAGTTGGACAGGGCGGTGGTGTCATGGCCACTGGACAAGATGTAGTAGGGTTGGTTGTGGGACGACAAGCGGAGCTGCAATTTGCAAGAGTTGGACAAGGCGGCTATGTCACGACCACTGAACGAGACGTAGCAGGGTTGGCTGTGGCGACAGACTCGACCACGGATGACAAGCGGAGCTGCAATTTGCAAGAGTTGGACAGGGCAGTGGTGTCACGGCCACTGAGCAAGATATAGCAGGGCTGGTTGTGGCATCAAGGAAGAAGAAGAAGAAGAAGAAGAAGAAGAAGAAGAAGAAGAAGAAGAAGTTTGGATAATAGACTCTATCATGACTATTCTGCTCCCAGAGGGTTTTCATTTACCAACTTGATGATGCTTATGAGTGGTGGGATGGATCTAATAAAATGCAAAGCTTTTCCAACCAACCTAAAAAAATAATCACTCCTTTGGTTTTCCACACTTGATGCTAGATCTATCAATGATTTATTGAAACTTTTGGCTAAGTTCCTCACCCATTTTGCCTCCAATAGGATTCATCAGAAAACTTCGGCCAGCTTAATCAACTTGAAACAGGAATGAAACAGGTCACTGAAGGAGTCCATGAGAAGATTCAGTGAAGAAGCAATACAAATCAGGGATCTGAACCCTGTTGTATCCTTGCATGTCATCATGGCTGGTCTGAAATTGGGCCCCTTTGTAAATTTGCTTGCCAAAAGACCACACATAAACTTAGATGTTTTGAGGACAAGGTCCATATGTTACATCAATATGGAAGAAATTGCAGTTGCAAGAAAGCAAATGAACTACAAATCATCCCAACTTGAGACTAGAGAAACTAGGGGTAATCCTCATATATCCACCTGCATGACTTATCAAGACGGACTGTACAGGGGTAGAGACTTGAATTCAAAAGGAAGGTCGATGAATACAGAAATGCGATCCGACCGATCTGATTGTGA
This sequence comes from Ormosia emarginata, assembly GCA_029884605.1. Lineage (NCBI taxonomy): Eukaryota > Viridiplantae > Streptophyta > Magnoliopsida > Fabales > Fabaceae > Ormosia > Ormosia emarginata. Next base: position 7,888,184 of record JAQQTP010000048.1, read on the forward strand.
TAGATCGGTAACTCTGAACAACCCCCAGCCTAAGAATGATGTGTATACTCTGTGACCACCCAACATCAAAAAATCTTTCGAAAAATTTACAACATAGGTATTATCCAACAACCTAAAAATTTGGGACAACAGAGGATACCACCCAATGTTGATAAAAGCAAGTGGTGCGATTATCATAAGATATACGGTCATACATCCGAAGAGTGCATCACCCTCAAAGATAATATTAAGCAATTGATCTAAGAAGGGCATCTTGGAAAGTACATTTATCGAAGAAGGAGCATGAGCAGAGAATCCAAAGGAGGAGACCAATCTAGAAGAAAGAGCCCGAGTCTTGGAGAAAAAGGAAAAGCAGTTGTAGCGATATCGGATACATGAGACCAAGTAATAAGAGGCATGGTTGATTCAATAGTTAGAGGATTCACAGGAGGAGGAAGCTCGAGTTCAACTAGAAAATGCCATCTCAGGGCAATCATGTTCGTAAGTCACCCAACTCCTTTCCAAACCAAACAACATGATGAAGGACCAATAATTTCATTTTTGAATAAAGATTTTGTGGGCTTAGATGAAAATCTAGACAACCCAATGGTGATTTTCGTTATAGCAAGAAATTATCATATTAGAAGAGTTTTGGTTGATCTGGAAAACTCGACCAACATCCTATACATGTTTACTCTCTAGAGACTTTAGATTTCGAAACATGTTTTAACTCCTTTAAATGGAAGCTTGGTTAGATTTTCTAGGGAACGTGTGAGCGTTAAAAGATACATAGAACTCCGAACAACCTTCATAATGGATTCCTTACTCAAAACTATCTTGATCAAATACTTGGTTATTGATTGTTATACTCCCTATAATGCAATTCTCAGAAGACTATCCCTTAGGCTGTATTTTGAATGAATAAAAATATGAAATAATTTGATTTGATTTGAATTAAATTTGATTTGATTTACAAATCAAATTTTGTGTTTGAAACTTAAAAAAATTGAATTAATTTATAAATCAAATTTTATGTTTAAAATTTATTAAAATAAAAATTGATTTTATTTGATTTTATTATTTTACATTTTAACCCTTTTATGAAAAGTATTTAAAAATAATTATTAAGATAAAATAATCTATTTATTTTAAATCAAATCAAATCATAATAAATTTATCAAATTTGATAAAATTTAATAAATAAAATAAATAAAATTTATAAAATTTTAAAAATTAAATTATTCTTATTTTTTATCATTCTAAACATAAAATTTAATTAAATTTATTTTATAAATTAATCATTTTTATTTTTTATTTTTACAATTCAAACACACTTTTAATGTTTTCAATACTGTAATCTCAATACCTTATCTGACAATAAAATTTCCCATTGCTCAAAAGGAGGCAAGAATTTGCTATAATAAAAGCTTAAAGCTAAAACCCAGTTGTTTTTAGTTGACCAAGTAGACCAAACTCATAAACGTCCATTCCACGACGTTAATTTGACCGAACTTGAACCCAGAAGTGATGCTCAAGATCAACCTCAGCCATAATAAGCTTGCCAAAATAAGCTTCTCACTGCTCTTCGACGTAGCTTGTGGAGTGGGGGTGGTCCTGAATGTAAAGTATGTACAGGCATGGCTGAATCAGTTGCTCATATTTTGATAAATTGCCCATTGGCTTCGAATCTCCCCAAATTCCCGGATTTTTCGAAAGAAAAATTAAGAGTTGCATGGAGGGCAATATGCAAGTGGATATTGATTATCATAGAGTATACTAGTGGAAAGATGTTTTTATGGTCACCTGTTGGTATCTCTGGCAGTGGAGAAATAGAAAAAATTCGAAGAAAGCTACAGGAGGCCGAATAATGCACTTTCATTATATTTAAATATCAATTTTTATATTCTTATATATAATATATATATTTATTTTTATATTATATTTAATATTATTTATTATATATATTTTTTATTATTATTTTTTATTCAATTATATTTATTAAAAATAATATAAATAATATCTACATTCTTAAAAAAATATAAAATGATTATTTTTCTTCAAATATATAGAAATCATTAAGAAAGTCAGATATCATTTATCTACCATCTAGTCAAAGCTAACATATCTTATGATATGATATGAAGTAAAAAATTTTAAATATATATAGTTTAACACATTATTATTGATATTTAAATTATTATTTAATATATATAAAAATATTATTAATAATTAATATAATATTATAATAAATTTTATTTTTTATATATATTAAATAATAATTTAAATACTTATAATAAATTATATTTATCTAAAATTTTACTCAGGGTGGTTAAAGTTTTGAGGGTTTGTTTGGATACAGAAAGAAAAGTGTCTTATTTTTTATTTTTAAATTAAGAGAATTATAAAATATTTATAAAAATTGATTATTGGGGCCTCAAAATAAAAAATGAACATTCCCTTTTCTTTTCTTCCAAAACCCTCCAAAATCTTAACTCCCAAACACAAGGGAACCTCGGAGAAGCAAGGTGTGGAGGGCTGTGTCATAATAATAAAGGCATAAATAGACCGCTGTTCATCTGTATTGCATAAATATATGGCGTATATATCTGGGGTTGCAAATTGCGTGGCAGAAGGGGCTTCAAAAAATTCATAATAGAAAGTGACTCCCACTCGGTTGTCCCTATGCTAAATTGCAACAATAGAGAAAATCTCAAGACCAACCAGCTGATACACCGTGTCCTTGAATGGAAAGCATAACCATGGGAAATTCGTTTTTGTGACATCCTTCGCGAGGGTAACTCAAATGCAGACAAAATGGCCAACCTGAGTCTTAACCAAGGGTTGGGAACTTTGAAACCTCACAACTTAAGCATTTCCATTTTGTTGATATTGTTGGGGTCTTCGTTGTAATGGGGTCGTTTTAATATGAATTTTGTAATTTATGGTCTATTCATAGTCTTTGTTATATTAGGTATTTGGATGTATAAAAAATAAAATAAATGGTCAAGATCAATAATCTATAATGTGATAAAGAAGTTAATGTATAATTTTGATAATTATAAAATTAGTCTTTTAACAAAAGAAAATTATATAATAACCACAACATCAGATTAAAAAACATCCAAAAATCTGTCGTGATTCAAAATCAGCTACTGTTGTGATTCATAACCAGCCACTATTGTGACTCAGAGCCAGCCGCCAGCAACTTCGATCACCACGCACCACCATAAACCTCCGTCGTTGTCCGGACCCGCTACTGCCGACGCCCAAATTTGCCACCCACACGCTGCCATCATCGATGTCGCCCTTCACCTCCACCATGTTGCCATGCCCAAACTAAGCCCCCTGTCACAAAAATCCACCCAAACCTTCTAGATTCGACTCGAACCTCAACCCAGAAAACGACCACTAAACCATCGTTATTCCATTGTCGTAAAACAATGAGGGTCACTAGAACACTGAGCCTAAAACGCCACCACCATCAAACTCACCCCAAGCCTGTTCCACGCGTACTATCGCCCGAGCCATCGTTCAGATCTGCATCACGCCTCCCCTGCGTTGCTTTTCGCGACCACCAGAACCCAACTGTCCAGAACAGCTCGCAACCGTACCCACCACCACGAACAAGCAGCGCTGTGAGGCATGAGCAAGCAGTAGTAGCAACCAAAACTCAGAGATGCACCATGAGCAAGTAGCAGTCGTCGTCCACGAGCCACTGGACCACTGCATCGCACCGCGTCGCACCTTCATCCGTGAGCCAGATCCACCACGCGCCGTCGTCCTCCACGCCACTGAATATGTGAGCCAAACCATCGTGGATAGCCAGATTGCTGCCACTCAGATCCTATAGTTCGGAGCTCCATCATTTGGAACCCCGTAATAGAAATCTGGATTCACGAGCCCAACTCAAAGCCTCTACCGTACCAGACGCAATCCCACCTGAGTCGTCAGTCACAACCCAGATCTGTTCCTCCACAAGTGACTGTGCCACACACAACCTCCACCCATAACCGCGCACCCACTAGACTCGCAAATCATCGTCAACCAACGACACTGGTGCCGATGTCGACACTAATAGTATTAGTGTGTTAGGAGTTTTAGAATTATATGTAAAAATATCAATAATTAAAAGTTTTAAAAATAATAAAAATAATCATTTACTGCAAATTTTATAAATCTATTATCATAAGTAAGGTCAAAAGTTCACTATTAAACCTTTGACCAAAGAATCCAACCTAAAACGACCACGTGTAATGTCCTATCCTAATTTTCTCTTTCCTTTGGACTTACGCCCGTTGTTATACGAAAAAAAAAAGAAAAAAAGAATATGATTATATCTAAAAGAATATGCCACACCTTAAAAAAAACATGGATGATTCATCTTCTTTGATTCCTTTCCTCTACATTTAACTAAAGAATGAAAAATTATTGCATATACCTGCAACATAATAAATACATGTTTTAAAATAAATTTTTATTATTAATTTTAAATTAGTAATTTAAAATTTATATAAATTTATTTAAAATCAATGATAAAAATCCTTTTAAGGATATACATCTATTGTGATACCTAAGAATACAATAATTTCTCACATAGAAGTGAGAACTAAATCCAATACAACAAGCTTATTTAATTATAATAATAAATAATAATAATCACTTGATGGTTATATTTGTCCAACACAAGAAGTCATCTTTCATAATAATTATACATTAAATTACACCCGCATTGACGATGGTTGATGAACCACAACCCTATATTGTCAAACAAACGCAACGCGTGTAAATTTGTCCAACACAGAACACATACTCAAACTTCATACACTGTGCACCAGAATCTCGTATATTTTTTGTCCTACATATAAACATCCAAAACAGCACCGTTAGTGCTCTTTATTGAGGCTAGACGACGGAGTACGGCGATTAAGTTTGAAAAAACTGAAAACCTTGTACACTGAAGTATTCTTTTGAATGCTTTGGTTTCCAATAATTAATGCAACATATATAACTGCATGAATCATGAGTTTCCTTCTTTTCCCCACCGTTTGTGATTCTCTTCTCTTTCTCTTTTGCTATTCATTTCCTTTTAGACACCCCATTAAATCCAAATTAATCATTGTACAAATGGGTTCTCTGCTGTGCTTGCTTTTGGTCATTCTTCCATTGTGCTATGGTGTTGCTGCTGTTTGCTCTAATGGAGACTGCAAGGTTTATATCTATCCCCCACCACTGCTTTTTGCCTAATCATGCCTTCAAGTTTTTCGTATTTATCTTATTGTTTTCGAATCTTTGATTAGCTTCTTGATAAGTGCTCGTCTGATGATGATTGTGGAGCCGGACTCTATTGTTTCTCATGCCCACTTGGGTTTTCAGGCTCTAGGTGTGTGAGATCATTCATCACAGATCAATTCAAGCTCATTGTAAGATACTCATTTCTCTTTAGTCTTTGCCTAATTTCACAAGAAACTGTCACAACACACGCATAGATGACAATTCTTATACAATTCTGATGTTTTTACAACATTTTTCTCTTAAGCTCTTTTTTATATTATTTCTTATACTATTGATTATATTACTTTCTCTTTGTTACTTTCTCTTACTTAATCACAATCATTAAAAAGTGAGATAAAAAGTGATATAAAATAAAAAGTAACTAAGATTATCATTTTTCATTCCTATACGGCAAATTGACATGATCTGAATATGAACTGCCTCTATGGGAAATTGACTTTCTGGGCATTGTATTTTATGACACCAAAAGAGGGGGGGGATAGTAACATGGGTCCATGTAATTGTGAAAGGGAGATAAAAGCATATCCTCTTTTAGAGGAAAAAAAAAAGGAAATTTAGGAGTATTTTATCTTAATTTGTTGTTAATTGGTTTTTTTTCCCCCGGGTAGAATAACTCTCTACCGTTCAACAAATATGCATTTTTGACAACACACAACGCTTATGCCATTGATGGAGAACCATCTCACACAGGAGTCCCTCGAGTAACCATCACTAACCAAGAAGACAGTGTAACCCAGCAGCTAAATGTATGCCATTCAGTAGCTTATGCTTACTTTTCCGTTCTGTTTTTTACAAGCATGTTTAAGGTCACTATTTTCTTTCACCAATGGTTCATTTGTAGAATGGAGTTCGGGGATTAATGCTAGATACATACGATTTTGATGGAGATGTGTGGTTATGCCATTCATCTAAAGGCCAGTGCCATGACTACACTGCGTTTGTATGTAAATATCATCTTCTTAGTTCTGTTTCTTTTTGCCTATGCTTTCCTTACTTGTTTTGGAGTAAAATTTGCAAACTCCAATAAGTACATCTAATCAAAGACCCTAACTTGTAATTAACAAGTAGGAACCAGCTATAGATACACTGAAGGAAATTGAAGCTTTTCTATCAGCCAACCCAACAGAAATTGTCACACTCATACTGGAAGATTATGTTCAAACACCAAAAGGATTGACAAAGGTCTTCACTGATGCTGGTCTGATGAAATTTTGGTTTCCAGTAACGAGCATGCCAAAAAATGGCGGAGACTGGCCTCTAGTGAGTGATATGGTTGCTAAAAACCAAAGATTACTAGTGTTCACTTCAGTCAGGTCTAAGGAACAAAGTGAAGGCATTGCTTACCAATGGAATTACATGGTTGAAAATCAGTGTAAGAAAACACCATCCGTTAAACGGTTAAAGCTCTTTTATTCTTAACACAAACATTCATTCTTGGTTCTTTTGTCAATTTTCTTTTTGGTGATCTTAAATTCTGCAGATGGAGATGGTGGGAGGAAAGTAGGAAGCTGTCCAAACAGGGCAGAATCATCTCCTCTTGATGACAAAAGCAAATCCTTGGTGTTGGTAAACTACTTTCGATCAGCCCCACTTAAGCTGATTACATGTGTAGATAATTCTGCAGGTCTCATCAGCATGCTACAAACTTGTCATGGATCTGCTGGCAATCGGTGGGCAAATTTTCTTGCGGTTGATTATTACAAGGTAGGACTTTGACATATTTTCACTTGTCCTTATATTTTTTTTGTTGCTAAAGGCTAGATCATAAACTTTGGACTCATTGATCGTGTTCCTAATATTCTTACAATGGGGATTATTGTGAAGGAGGAGTGAAGGAGGAGGATCATTTCAAGCTGTAGACACACTCAATGGGAAGCTCTTGTGCGGTTGTGATGATGTTCATGCTCGTGTGGTAAACAAATTAACTTCACTATTGCTTTCTAGAAACACAAGTATTAAGTTAATATATAACTACCAACAATTAAATTTTGATTCTTCCATTTTCAGCCTGGATCTACTTCACAAGCTTGCTCAGCATAGAAAGCAGAGTAACAGGTGCAACAAGCTTCTGGAAATGTTCGAGACATTTCGTTGTTGTAAAATTTCAGTCATTTAAACCATAACTGCTTGCCATTATGCCACTCTTCCAGCTTTGGATACAATTATACAAATACTATTTTCTGCAGTCACAGTCTTGCCAGATTATACTTGGTGTGACAAAGATTCAGAACTACAAATGTGTTAAGTTACCAGAATATTTGTAAACTTGTAAGCAAAAAGGTTAGGAAACTTTCAGCAATTCAGGATGGAGATACTTGTTTTGGAAGATTTCAAAGATGTCCTGGGAAAGGAAATAACTCATCGTTGTTGAAAGTTTAGGATTCACGTTGGTTTGTGTGGACATACAAAATTGTTTAAACCATTGTTGCATGCCATAGGTCCACTCTTCAACCTCCATCTAGAATTATACAAGTTCTGTTTTCTGTTACCATATTTTTAGCATATTCAATCAAATTCAAGACTATTAGTCTGAGATAAATATTAAGAACAAATTACGTGTAAATTGACTCCCCATAAAAAGATTGTCATATTATCAGCAATTAAGAATGGATCTACTAGTTTTGGCAGATTCCAAAGATGGGCAAAAGAGATAATGTTCTACACCTAGCACCATTGTACCAATAGGGAAAAAAAATGATAAACAACAAACTTGCTGGAATTTATGGCTGACAAAGATAAGCTTCCACTTATTACATCCGCAAGAGATAGAAGCAATTTGATTCCTGTACAATTCCAAGAACTTCAAACACACGCACCATAAACTTAGAAAAATAGACACGCATATTATGAATTCGTATCCATTCATGTTATTTTTTCTTTCACGTGATGAAGTGAGAGAAAAACATAAACATAAAAATATTTTATTAATAAGATTTAGATTTGAAATTTTTTTTTATAACTTTTATATCTATCTCTTTCGTCTATTTAATCACACAAGAAAAAAATAATGACATGAGAAGATCCAAATATCACGTATTATGATCATCTACCTAGTAGTAGCTCTTCAAATCTAACATTTTGCCTACACCATAAACCATTCCACAGAAGTGTTGGCTTTGATTCCCTCAACGTGCCTTTGGGTCCATAATCTCAGAGAAAACGATCCCGGACATCAAGTTATCAGTTTCCTTATTACCATAGCTATGGTCTCCAGTACTAGTAGTCACGCTCACTCCACTACTCTTGTTAAAATCAGAAACCTGCCCCACACTGGTGCTACTACTAAACATGTCATCACTATCATCTCTCTTTCCAACTGCATTATCATCAACCACTCCTCCCATTCCACCAACATGGTGGTCACGCTGCTCAGCACTCTCTTGCAGCTGCAGCGCAAACTCCAGCATCCAAACGACGTCGTTCATGGACGGCCTCTGCGTCCCATCATCCAGCAAACAGCTCACAGCAATCTCGCCAAACTTCCTCAAGCACTCAAGGGCAATCCTACCCTTCAACGTGGGGTCCACAATCTGACTCAGGGTCCCATTGTTCCAACAATGCCTCGCCCAATCAGCGAGCAACACCTGTTTCTTCTCCGCAGTTCGGATCACAGGCGGTCGCGCACACAGTATCTCAAACAACACCACCCCAAACGAGTATACGTCAGACTTCTCCGTTAAACGCTGCCGTTTATAATACTCCGGGTCCAAATACCCAACGCTACCCTTCACTACAGTACTCACATGGGCCTTGGAAATGCCCGTGGGCCCAATTCTGGAAAGCCCAAAGTCCGAAACCTTGGCCTCCCATTTCTCATCCAGTAAGATATTCGTCGTTTTCACGTCGCGGTGGATGATCGTCTGCTTCGCACCTGTATGGAGGTAATGCAGCCCACGCGCTGCTCCAATGCAAATCTGCAATCGTTGCTTCCAATTAAGAGGAGGATTATCAGTGTTGTAGAGATGGTCGCGGAGGGTGCCACGTGCCATGAAATCGTAGACCAGGATCATCTCGTTGTTCTCGATGCAGTAGCCGATAAGAGACACGAGATGAAGGTGGCGCAGCTGCGAGAGCATGTCGATCTCGGTCATGAACTCGTGGGCCCCTTGCTGCGAACCCGGTTTGAGACGCTTAATCGCGACAGGGGTGGATCCGCCGTCGATGTAGCCCTTGTACACGTGGCCAAATCCCCCGACGCCAACGATGAAGAGCTCGTCGAAGTTGTTGGTGGCGGCTCTGATCTGGAGGATGGAGAATTGACGGCAGAGATCGGACGGTAAAGAAGAGTTGGTGTTGGATGACTTGAAGGTTGAGAAGGAGACTGGACCCCACTTGGAAGCGACGTCAGTGGTGGACTTGGACTCCTTGACCTTCGTTTTTCTCTTGCGTCTGAGAACGAAGAAAGCGAGGATTGAGAGCAAAACGACGCCGGATACCACCCCTGCGACGACGCCGATTATGGTCGTCCCACTGTCGTTCTTTGAGTTTTGAACCGGCTTGGATGAGTTGGGTGAGGTGTTTTGAATCGGAACCTGAACCGGGTTCGGGTTGGGTCCGGCGAGGTTATTATTTGCGTCGCTGATTTTGAAGATTTCGAGCCCGTTTAAGAATGGGTCGCTGTAAAGAGTATCCCTATCCGGGAGAGGATGCATTTGGAGTGAAAGGTTTGTTTTTTTCTGATTCCCTGTAACAAAAACAGCGTAATCTCTGTACACAGGAACACCCTTTTGCTTGCTCCATTTCAGAACATCAGCATGGTCATCAGCCATCTGTTCCGCTATGTAGATGAAAAACGCTCTGTCACTAGACTCCTTTATGTGTGGGTCAAGCTCGCAAAAATGCAGCCTAAGCATGTAGGTGAAGCCAGTATCAACAGGAAACTCCCAAGTCAAATTAGAAATCTTATTGAGAGTACCATTTCTGCCCATATCTCGTGCTGTTCTGTAGAGTTCATCAGGTGCTGTATAATTAGGGATAATAGTGAAACTCAGACTCGTACCAGAGTAATCAACAGGTAGACTCTGTAGAGCACTTGGCGTCATTAAATAATAAAAATCGTTGCCATCCCAGCGCCTGAGCAGACCCGTATCACCCTTCGGCGTGATTGTATTGCCACCAATTCTAAGCCTGTAATCTGTCTCCAGGGCAGTGTTGTTGCTAATACTGTATAAGTTGTTGCCACCCACAAACTTGAATCCTGGGTCACTGGATGCAGTGTAATATAGATTTGTGGGCATGGACACGACCTCGATTCCATTGACGAAAGCATACGAGTTTGGGTGGGATGTGTTTGGAGTAAAGGTCAAGTTGAGCCATTGACCATCTTCCACGTTGATGATGTATTCTTTGAAGATAGTATCACTGTGCTCAACATCAGCATCTGCAGTGAGTGAAGCATTGAAATCTTTAAGGAGGGTGAATCCACCGGATTTGACGGTGAAAAAGGCATTAGAGCGATCAAAGTGGTAGGAAGATGGGTAGAAGAAAAGGCGCACGAATTTTGGTCCTTCAGTGACTGGGAAGGAGTAGCTGAATTCGGAGTATGACAAGCGGGCTGTGGTGTATGGGATTTGGCTGGTAGAAGGAGATTGTGTGCTTGCTTGAGCAACTACTGTTGGCTTGTATTCAAGAGATAAGAGTTTTGAGTTGATGTCTCCTGTCCATGTTCTATCACCGTCGAAAGAGTTGCCACTGGATCCACAATTGATGCTAAAACGATCGACTGGGTTATAGGCATCAAGGAGTTTTGGAAGGTAGAAGAGAGACACAGAAAGGAAGAGGATAATAGTCCCTATTGGGGAGGTACTACTATTCAAGCTCATGTTTAACGAAGGAGACAAAAGTGTTTTCTCAATGGGGAAAACACTACAAAAGAGTGCAATTATGAAGATTTATGATGATACTCATAGCTTGATTTGTGCTGGTTGCTCGTAGTTGCTAGGAAACCAGGAAGAGGAAAGTTCTTAGCAAAAGATTGAACAAGTACAAGTAGCCAAGTAGCAAATCAGGGGACCTTACTTCTCTGTTTTGACTTGTTCAGCTTTGAAAGGAGGACACATAAAATTAAAAAGTTTATATTTTTGTTGAGATATTTTTAAGCGTACATAAATTTAATAGGTTAAATTTGTATATATTTATAAAAAATTAAAAAAATAATTTTTATAATAAATAAATTTAGTGTGACTTGTTTATTATTATTTTTATTTTTTATAAATATATATAAATTTAACGAATTAAATTTGTATTTATTTTAAAATATTTTATTTTTGTAATTTTGATTTTTTTATATTATTTTTTATATTATTTATCATATTATTTTTTTCATATTTTTTTACTTAATTAAAATTATGAAAAAATATGATAAAAAATAATATAAAATAAATTTTTTTCCATATTTTTACTACAAATTTCAGCTGTGCAAGAATTAAAAAATCTTACGGCATTGTACTAAAAGACGAAGAACAAAAGTCTAGGCGATGATCAGTTGGGCTTTGACTTGTCCTGCAGAATTTGCAAGCTGTTGGCATACTCAGAAAGAATAATCTGCCCCTCCCATTTGATTATTTTTTATATGAATTATCAAATTATCAAATGATTACGAGAATGAGAGGTTATTACTTATTAGTACTCTAAATTTCTGTTTATATATTTTGCATTAATTAATTTTAATTATTAATTTTAAATTACTCAATTAACTAATTTTTTTATTTTAAGTTAAACTTTAAATGATTATGTTTATTTAATTAAAAATAATTTAAAAATTAAAAAATATATAAATAGTGTTTGTGTGTGTTAACATCATCTTTTTATCTTGTAATATTTATCTTCTTGCGAGTGGGTCAAGTCTGCATCTCCTTTTTTTTCTTGTCTTCTACTCTCGTGGTTGTAGAACTCATACTTCTCGTGGTTGTAGCACTCATATTTGTTTCAATGATAAAAAGGGTTTTGTTAATAAGTTTTCAAAACATCATATTTATTAAGGAAATTTAAAGAGGAAGATTTTAATAAAAATAAAATATTTTATATATTTAAAAGTAATGTTAAAAAAAATATTTGAATATTTTAAATTTTATTGATATATGGACTTTACAAACTTACTTTTCCTGATTATATTCAAGCGAATCCATTTCATCGGAAAGCCATTTTTCCAATGTTTTTAAATTAATAATTTTCTCAATTTTTAACTCCAACAGCTATACAAATATTAGCTCCGGGTGAGCAGAGTGAGAAGTTGGCAGAGGGAAGGAGAAGACAATGGAGGGAGTAGTGGCGAGTGTTGATCTCTCTGGAGAAGAACGTGATCAGTTGGCTCAGAGTATCAAAAAAGCTAAACACATGGAGGTAGGTGCAATCGAGAAGGTTTTGTCAAGTACTGATACAACCAGGGTTTTTAATAATGATGAGAGTAATGGTGAAAGTAGTGGTGTCATGCCTGAAGTTCCCACTCCAGGGGTTATTGCGAGATAGGCAACAGAGGCCATCAACCATCCTAGGCAACGGGTTTCTTATGTTGACATTTGTAAAGGTATTAATGGAGGTACTAATGTTGACAGTTCAGATTCATAGTTTTATTGGAATGTTGATGAGTCAGATGATGATCCTTCCAGTGAGGAGATTGAGTCTGAATCTGATATGGATACCACTGAAGGTGAGAATGGGGTTCCTTCTGAGTCTAACGAGAAGGAGGAGGAGAAATTAAGGCAGGATTTGTTATGTCCTATGGTTGAAATCTCCAGGGAATAGCGTTATGCCTGCTGCCAACCCTGTAAAAGATCACTGATAGTGCACCTGCTGGGGAAGCGTATTGGCTTGAAGTTTTTGAAAGCAAGACTGTTGAAATTATGGCAGCCTGTGGGGGAGCTGGAGATCATTGATCTGGAGAGGGATTATTTTCTTGTAAGAATGTATGATCATAATAATTATATCAATGCTTTTGAAAGGGGTCCATGGATGATTGCGAATCATTACTTGGTGGTTCAATGGTGGAGACCAGAATTTTTTCCATCAGAGGATCAACCAAAGAGGATTGCAGTTTGGATTAGAATTCCTTATTTGCCTATTGAGTATTATGATAAACATGTGTTATGGCGGATTGCTGATACTCTGGGTCACACTATTAAAGTGGATAGCAACACGTTGCGTGAAAAAGAAGACATTGAGGACAATTTAGTTACGGATAGAGCTAAGTTTGCAAGAGTTTGCATTGAAGTGGATCTGCGTAAAACATTGTGGACCGGATCCAATTGACATCCGATCATAAGTTAGGCCTATTTCTGTAAAGTTCGACCAGCCTATACTCAAATGGGTAATGGTTCGATAAAACATGTATTTAATTTAATCTACCAACAGATATAATGGTTTTGCGCCATAATGACTAGACATAACGTCTCGCGTCATAATAACTAGACATAACGACCAGAATCATAAATGACTTGAACGATAGGTATCTAGATAATCTGTCCTCCGGATCTCTATATAAATCAACCTGACAATCTAGATCAGACATGTTCATTCTTCTCTATGACATAACGAATCATAAATGAAACGATAGATACTGTCTTCCGGATTTCATATCGAGACGACAATCTAGATCAGACATGTTCATTCTTCTCTACTCTTACCTGTATGACTGTCTCGACTCAGAGACTGATCAGTCGGAGTGCTTTGATAGGTATTCTACCTCGTCTTCCACAGATAATTGTCGAACGACCGACTTGAGGTTCTCTGGTAACCTCCCCTCAAGTAGAGGACAAAACATCTGACACCGTCTATGGGAATTCGGTAAAACAGTTCCCATTTTCTCCTAGGCTGAAAATCTCTGATCTAGCTCAGATCATGATTTTCTTACATATCCCGGCTTCCTTAAAGCATTACTGTTCTTTAAGACTGTCAACGGACTACAGACGACATCTTTATTTTGGGGAAGTAAATCATGTTTTTAATTGTTTCAATCATTTGTTTATTTATTTGCAAGTAATCGCTAATTGCTTTGAAATGGAGAGCGGGACGCATATTAGGTGTTTGATTAAATGTCTAAACAATTTTGGTGTAGTCAATTAATTCAAAGTTGCTGCACATACTCAGCTCTGGAGAAAGATAACAAGAATCAGAAGCTTGTGAAATTGATGGAGTCCTTTTAACAAAAACCCAGGGAACCCGACAAGCACATGTTACAGCAAAAGATGATAAGGAAAGAGCTAAGGAGAGCACTTCATCTAATCTAATCCTTTGGTGTACATGTTCTATTAACACTCATTTGATAAGATTGCTAATTAGCTCACCTTTAAAATTTTGTTGTCTTGTATGCATGAGAAAATGGAATATCTGATGCCGTTTGTGAATTATACCATCACCTTTTGTCCTTCCCCTAACACCAGGTTAGATTCATGAATCATTATTTACTTCCTTCCCGGGAATTGCTTTTCACTTTAATGGCTAAAAGGGTAGTTTCGTCCTTCTCAATGGTTAATAATTAATAATTACTATAGTCTATACATAATAATATATATAATAATATAGTAGCCTGGGATTGGGAATATGAACGTTGCGTGGGGTTGACGGTTCAGACAATTTGAGCTCCATTTTTATTTTATTTTTATTATTTTTTACGTTACAACTTTTATAACGACAGTCGAGTAGTTAATAACATAATGAGGTTTTGTATTTCTATTCGGTAAAAATCAATTTTTTTTTAAACATTGAAATGAACATGTAAGGTTGCTAGGTGATGCTTTAATTAATTAAATTTGTAGTTAAATTGTAATTAAATTGTGATTAAATAAAAAATATTGAAATTAAAAAATATAATTGATTTATGATATAACTGATTTAATAAGTTGGTTTGATTTGATTTTTAAAAAGATTTATAAAAATAACGTTATGGATGAATAGATGGGTGTTTCGGTAAATGCGACTGGGTTGGGCAACGTAGCTCCTACACTTCCTATATTATTTATGTCGTGTAAAGGAGAATAAGTAATCAAGTTGGTATTCAGTAGTACACTAATCAAAAGTATATTTGTAGATTACGTTATATGTTGGTTATTATATTATCAGAGGTGGGTATGGTTTTGTTATAATTTTTTTTTCTCTTTCTTTTTATCATCACCTTTTATATTATTTTTAGCACGTGGGAATGATTCTTTCACAAAATTCACACATGGTGAGTTCTTATAAAAAAAGAAGTATAGATTATTTTATGTGCAAAAATTAAAGTGTATCCACCAATATATTATTAGTTATTGTCTCATTTTATGATCTATTCGTTAATTATTTACTATTGTCATATCGTTATCAATTTTAAATATATTCATCCATTAGAAGCCTAATGCCACTATCACGCCCATTCATTTTATGCTTTTATATCATGCATATTAATAGCATATTATAATTGCGTTATTACTTGTTGGCATAACATTGTTACTCTATTGCTTGCTTATTGACTAAATTTGTTTAATTAACTTACTTTCATCATGTGTAAAATTTGAGATTCAAACAGAGTAATTATCATAACATTAAAATTTATTAATTCTTGTAATTTATACTTATTTAATGACGCATAATTATTTGTTAGTTACATATTTAAATATTACTTTCAAAAGCATGATATAGATAAGACATTCAAGGTAATTTATTTTCCATTAATTTTTTATTGATGATAATTAATATCATCTTTTATTACTAATTAGAAAATATATATAACATGATAGTAAATAATATTGATGTGCATTATTATCATTTCATAGAATTAATTGAATATTGATTGATCATTATTTTATATAATTATTGTCATGATATCACGAATTAATTGGCTATTAATTAATTGTTCGATATGTTATTGGTGGAACATTAATCCAATATTATTTGATATTTTAAAGAATATTCATTATCATTTGATTCTTTAATCGTATTCATTGTCATTTATTAATTAAATAATTACATAACATCAAATTGATCATAATATCATATTGACATTAGTCATCATTAGGAACGACATTCATGGCTAGTTGCTTACTAGCATTTACATTTACGTTTGATACTTTCTCTAATGAATACTTGTATTCATCTTACTTTATTATTGTTTATTTGCATAACATCAAATTTTACAATTTTCTATCTTCATTATTTTAATTTGAAGTAATAAGTGTATGAATTTTATTTGCATGAGTTTAATATACAACCAACTTTATATATGAAAATCTAGTTGTGTTTATTGCATATTATTATTAGAATTACTCACATGACAGGATCAAGATAAGCAAGATTCAAACTTTCAACAAATTTTGAAAAATTCCAGAGGAAGACTCCAAACACTTGAGATAATAAAAACCCTGGGAAAGTACAGGTGAAGGCCCTGAAAACCAGCCCCTTTCAGCTGATGCCGGCCCCACTGAGCCGATGCTGACCACAATGAGTTGCCACCCACGTTGAGTTGAATCGATGCCGGCCACATTGAGCCGATGCTGGTCGTGTTGAACCGATGCCGGTCATGTTGAATCGATGTTGGCCGCGTTGAGTCAATGCCAGTCGTGTTGAGCCGGTTGTGTTGAATTGATACCAGCTGCGTTGAGCCGATGCCGGTCGTGTTGAACCGATGCCAACCATAATGAGTCAATGTCGGTCGCGTTGAGTCGATGTCACCGATGCTGGTCAATGTTACCGATGAAAGCTACCTTGATCTGATGCCGATTAAAATCCAAAATTTTATACGTCTAAATAAACAGTCATAATGTTTAGGTTATAATCGACCAGATTTTGAAACCAAGCTCTTTATAAGTTATTGACCGATGCTCATGGCATCAAGGTGCTTCACGACAAAAGTTATTACGCGGTCATAACCCGACTGAGGTTTTGACACCATGTTCTTAACATGCCCGACCGATGTTATGAGGAATTTTGTTTTTCATAAGGCGTCCAAGTGTTTTGTGACAAAAGTTATTAAACGTACATAGACCGTCTTGACTCAATTGGCATCCGGCTGCTCATAAGCTCGGTTCATCTTCACAGATGACCAAGCTGGAGGGCTGTGGACTGTCTTGACTCAATTGGTATCTGACCATAAGTTAGGTCTATTTCTGTAAGTTCCGACCAGCCTATACCTGAATGGCTAATGGCTCGATAAAATAATGTGTTTAATACAATATACCAACAGACATAACGACCTTACGTCATAATGACCAGACATAACGTCTCGCGTCATAATAACTAGACATAACGGCCAGAATCCTAAATGACTTGAACGATAAGTGTCCGGATAGTTTGTCTTCTGGATCTCTATATAAACCGACTTGGCAGTCTAGACCAGACATGTTCATTCTTCTCTACTTTTACCTATATGACTGTCTTGACTCGGAGACTGATCAGTTGGAGTGCCTTGACAAGTATTCCACCTCGTCTTCCACGGGTAATTGTCGAATGACCGACTTGAGGTTCTCTGACGAACTCCCCTCAGGTAGAGGACGGAACACACTGATTTCCAAATTCAGATTGCGTAAACGTGTTTATGGTGTTGAGTACGAATGTCGTTATATGGTCTGTTTCCATTGTGGTAAGTATGGTCATAGGAAAGATGGATGTCCATTGTTATTGTAGGAGCTTCCCTAGGATGTTTCAACGGTCGTCAATGGTGGAGAAGGGGAACGTGTTCAACGGCAGATTGACGAGGATGACTTTGGACTATGGATGCTTGTCCAGTGGGATTCTAAGAAAAAGTTACAAAACTATAACAGACAATCACGTTCTGATAAGCAGAATCCCGAAATGTATGGGTGCAATAAAGGCAAGAATGAGCATAATTCAAATTCATGGGTACAAGGGTCCAGATTTGGCGTGTTTGCTAATTTGGATGGAGTGGATGAGATAATTCCGGATGTGCCAATTAATGAAGAAATGAGAAACGGTCCTATTATTCAGGAGAGTAATCAGCAAAATCTGCATAGAAATCCTTCAAAGGGAAGTAATGTTATTGATCGTGGAATAAAGAAAGTTATTGTTGGAGAGATTCTTATCTAAATTATGGGCATCCAGTTGGGTGTATGAAGTTAATTAAGATTTAATATTTTTATGGATCTTTGTGTTTTATAATTAATTTCATGGTGCTCTATAAAAATATCAAGTTCTAATTAAGTTTAATTTGTGTCCATATCAGGCTAGAGACAAGAGTATTATTATTGGACCAATGGGAAAAAAGCCCATAAAAGTTACCACAAATAGTCGTAGGCCAGCTCCCTCTATACCAAGCAAAGGCCTAGCTATTAAATCCCTTCAACGAAGTAGAAGCCCACGTAAGGATATAAGGAGTTCAGCGGAGCCAAGTTCTAATAATACCGTACAGGTTTTGCCTCAGAAAATGAATACCCATGTGAGTTTGATGCCAACATTAGAAGATAGTGGTAACTCAGGGGGTGAGATAAAGGAGCAATTGGTGTTTTGCAATGTGCGACCTCCAGAATCGTTTAAGGAAGGAAATCCTATGCAGGTGGATGTCTTTCATCAGTCAAATGTTATTCAAGGTAACCCTGTTGGGGTGGATAATGGGAGTAGCACTCACCATAATGGAGGTTGTTAGTGCCTCTATTATGTTGTGTTGCGTGTGTGTTTTTATGAATCTTATTTCTTAGAATTGTCGCCGGGCTGGGTCGAGAACCTTTTCCCGTGTGGTTAAAGAACTTGTTCAAAGGCATTTGGTGGGCATTGTGGCTTTGTTAGAAACTCGGATTAGTGGGGTTTGAGCAAATAAGGTTTGTCAGAATATCAGTTGCAGGGTTGTCATTGAGTCGAGGCCTCTGGGTTTTCAGGAGGTATATGGCTTCTTTGGAGCACTGAGGTTTATCTTTTAACGTGGTGAATGCACATACTCAATTCATTCATGTTGAAGTTAATAGCCTAACAGGCGGCATCCATTGGTTCTTTACTACGGTGTATGGGAGTCCAAGGCCACATTGTAGGGAGGAGCTTTAGCATGAACTGATTAGCATTGCTGCTGGATTGAGTGAGCCGTGGGTTCTAATGGGTGATTTTAATTCTTATTCTTCTATAGCTGAGAAAAGTGGAGGTGCTAGTCCAGATTGGAGATCTATGAAGGCGTTTAATAATTGCCTTAATCATTGTGAGTAACTTGATCTTGGTTTTCGGGGCCCTATGTTTACTTGGGAACGTAATGGAGTATAGGAAAGGCTTGATAGGGGGTTTGTAATATTGGGTGGAGGTTACTTTTCCCTGAAGCCTCCATTCTTCATCTCACGCCTATGAAGTCCGATCATAATCCTTTGCTTCTTCAGGTCTATTGTATTTCGAGATCTAATAGTGCCCGACGTCCTTTTTGGTTTATGACTAGTTGGTTAGCAGATGAGACCTTCCTTAATGTGGTAAAGGATGCTTGGCAAAAGGATATTTCTTGGCTTGATGCTGTGCCGAGATTTAGAGAAAGAGCGGCTTCTTGGAATAAGGATTGTTTTGGTAATATTTTTCATAAAAAGCGTCATTTGATGGCCCGTCTGGAGGGGATTTAGAATAAGATTAGTATGGGACAAAATGCTTTTTTAGTCAGACTTCGAAAGAAATTATGGAATGAGTATGACTCTATCCTTCTTCAAGAAGAGATTTTTTGGATGCAAAAGGCGAGGATGGACTGGATTAAATTTGGTGACATGAATACTAGGTTCTTTCATTCCTCTACTATTGTTAGCCGAAAACGAAATAAAATTGAAGTTCTTCGTGATCATGTTAATGATTGGGTTATGGATCAGGATATGTTGCGAAATATGGCTCTGTCTTTCTTCAAGGATTTATATACTGACCCAGGGGGTGGTGATTTGTTTTCTTTGAGGGGTTGTTTTCCGCCACTTCAGGATACAATTCTTCAAGAACTACAGGCACCTTTTTATGATGAAGAGGTTAAATATGCGATCTTTAGTATGGGTGCTCCTAAGGCTCCAGGTCCTGATGAGTTGCATCCTATTTTCTTTCAGAGCAATTGGGAGACGGTAGGCCCATCTGTTTGTGATATGGTGAGAAGCATTTTCTTGGATCCTGATAAGGTAAAACATATTAACGAGACTCTGTTGGTTTTGTCATGTGTCTGTTTTAGCACTAATAAAGAGGAGTCTCATACAAAACATAAGGTTAGTACTTACTATTACGATGAGGATGAGCTTTGCTCTTAATGAAGTTGTTTAAAGATTGTCTAAAGTAACAGGGACATAAGATGAACTCCTATGTGAATATGTAGTGGTGCCACTTCAACAAGGGCTTAATGGGTTTTACCTTTGAAAATATTCACAAAAAATGGGATTGCTTAGCACATGGCCATTTAAATAGTGGTAGAGTGGTTAAGAAACCTCTTTGGAAATATAGAAGTATGGTGTGTGTGGTATCTTTGATCCTAACAATAAGGAGTCTTGGTTTAATCTTTGTATACCAAGTACTTCATTAGCATACTTGGATATATTCACTAATTGAAGGTTTAAACCGATGAGGTACCTTCTTGTATGCATCTTGCTTATAGTGAATGATCTAAACTTACAAATTAGAAGGGGGAATGTTGAATAGTTTGTAAAATAGATAAGGAACTAAGTCTTGTATCAGCCAAATATCATAATTAGAGTCACTTTGGTAATCAGATATTTTTTATTAGATAGTTATATTTGCTAAACACAGATAGTTGTATCTGTTCGTTCATAATAGACAATCATGTCTATTTATTTGACAATTTTATCTATTCAAAATAGATATTTATGTCTGTTTATAATATACAGTTATTGTTATTTTTTATTTTTGGTTGATACAGACAATTATTTTCTACATATAATTGACAATTGCATTTGTTCAAAGTGTCTGTTCAAAGTCTATAATAGGACATGTTCCAAAATTGCTTGAGCGTTAGATTCACAATTTCCTCATAGAGTTTTGTGGCTTTGTTGTATCTGGGTAACTTGCTTCTAACTTCTAATAGAGAAACAATATTACACTCAAGATAGTGGTGCACACAGCTCACCTTAAGGCGATTGTCTTTTAAATATTCTTTTCTAATATAAGCTGCCAGGGTTGGCTTGTCTTGAAGAGTTAAGTTTTGAGTTGATGTCTTTTGTCTATCCACAATTGATGCTAAAACGATCAACTGGGTCATAAGCATGAAGAAGTATGAAAAAGTAAAAGAGGGACAGACAAAGGTAGAGGTCTAGAGGATGATCCATATTACGGAGGTGCTACTAATCAAGCTCATGTTAGACGAAGGAGACAGAGCGTTTAATGCAGAGAAACTGGGGAGAACACTATAAATCAGTGTAATTATGAAGACTGTTAGGATCAAGCGCTTACTATTAGGATAAAAGTTAGGCGCAACTTTATTTTCTTATAGTGGCAGTGTTACGAGCGAGTATGAGAGGTTTCGTAGTACACACATGGCTCACCGACATACTGGACTGTCAAGTTCCTTTAATATACACTCATACGTACATGCGAGTTTTATAGTGATTAGTAAACTCCTATAAATTCAACAATCTTCCCCCAATGACACTTGAGAAACTCAAACTTGCAACTTCGCTCTGATAGTACTTGTTAGAATCAAACACTTACCACTAAGTCAAAAATTACAGCTGTTAGTCAGAACAAAATTTTATTTTTTTATAATGACAGTGCATAGTCCCGCATTTATAACGTGCTGCGAATAGGTATAAGGGGCTTCACATCGTACACATGACATACCAACAGACTGACCTGTCAAACTCTTTTGATGTATATCCATACATACATGCGAATCCTAAGAAGATTGTTGAACTCTCGTAAATCCAATAAAGACTTTATGAAGATAGTCGCTGCTAGTTGCTCGTAGTTGCTAAGAAAACCAGGAAGAGAAAAGTTCAAAGTCTTGGCAAAAGATTGAACAATTGCAAGTAGCCAAGTAGCAAATCACGAGACCTTACTTACTTCATTTTTGACTTGTTCAGCTTTTAAAGGAGAACACAAAACCAAAAGGTCAATATTTTTGCTGCAAATTTCAGCTCTACAAGAATAAAATATCTTACGCCATTGTACTGGAAAAACGAAAATAAATAAATAATCTAAGCGATGATCTGTTGGGCTTTAACTTATCTGCAGAAGAAGCAAGTTGTCGGCGTACTCAGAAAGAATAATCTGCCCCCTCCCCTTTGATTATTTTTTATATGAATTATCAAATGATTACATGAATAAGAGGTTACTACTTATTAGTACTCTAAAGTTTTGTTTATATATTTTGCATTAATTAATTTTAGTTATAATTTTTTAAATTACTCATTTTGATCAATTTTTTTTATTTTGTTTAAAATTTTAAAATATAAATAAATAATTGTTTGTGTTAACATCATCCTTTTGTCTTGAAATATTTATCATGAGTGGTTCAAGTCGATATCACTTTTCTCGTCTTGTACTCTTGTGTTTGCGGCACTCGTATTTGTTTCCAAAAGAAATAATTGAATAGTTTATTCAAACTAGATTTTGCATCATTCAATTTATATTAATGTAATTTAAAAGAGTAAATTAAGTGATAAGCATTTTAAAATTAAGTCAAAAACACACTTTTGAGAAAGATGAGCTCTTTTATCCTGGATCGTCCAGATTCATAAGTTTGAATAAAAATAAACATTAATAATACAAGTTCGGACTATTATCATTGATTGCCCAAGTTGAAAGGCTGTGGACTGTCCTAACGTAATTGATATCCGGTCACTCATAAGCTCAGCTCATCTTCATGTTGGAAAACTAAAGTTGAGTTTGTTGCAGAATGAGTAAAAAGGATTGCAATACTAATTCATTGACATGAACTCTAATTAAATACAAATGCAAATAACTGAAAGCTAGAAAATAACGCAACATCTAATCCCAGGGCTAACAACTCCTAATAATATGGGATTCTCCTAAGGAATAGATAAAAGCAACAGACTTCCTCACAAATAAGAATTTATTGAAAAACAGAAAGCTAAAAATCTTAACACCTTCCCTTAAACTGAATGCCATCTATGCAATCAGTTTAAAAACGAACTTGAACAGACTCCAAGTAGCAACTTCTCAAATGCTTCCAGCTTTAGAGGTTTGGTCAGGATATCTGCAACTTGGTCTTCACTTCGACAATAAACCAAATCAATGGTTTTATCAGTTACAAGATCACGTAGAAAATGATATCTCACATCTATATGCTTGCTTCTTCCATGTAAAATTGGATTCCTTGAGAGTTTGATAGTTGAACTATTATCACAGTAGGCCCATGTTGATAAAAATGTAAGTCTTCTAGAATCCTTCTCAACCAAATTGCTTAACATGCAGAAGTTGCTGCAACTATGAACTCTGCTTCAGTTGTGGATAAAGTAACAACCTGTTGCTTCTTTGATGCCCAGGATATGGCACCTGAACCTATCATAAACACATGGCCTGATGTACTCCACCTATCATCCAAATCAGTAGCATAATCGCTGTCAGTGAAACCAGTCAAAGTAGATCCTCCACTTTTCTTGTAGAAAATACCGAAATCTGTTGTTCCTTTCAAGTAACGAAATACTCTTTTAGCAGCTTTAAGATGCAGCTCTATTGGTCTTTCCATATATCTGCTAATCAGACATAATGCATACATAATATCAGGCTGAGTGGCTATCAAATACATTAAACTTCCAACAATTTGTTTGAAGTAAGTACTATCAACCCTCTCTCCATCAAGATCCCTTGAGAGCTTCAATCCCGGTTCAGTTGGAGACCTAACTGAATTACAGTTCTCTATGTTAAACCTCTCCAAAACCTCCTGAGCATATTTCTTTGTCAAATAAAAAATCCAGCAGCTACTTGTACTACTTCTATACCAAGAAAATATTTCATTTTTCCCAAGTCAGTCATGTCAAAATCAGCCATCATAGAATTCTTAAAATCAACAAACATAGCCTCATCATTGCCCGTGAAAATAAGATCAACAATATATAAGCAAACTATCAGGATCTTACCGCTTTCTCCAGACTTGATGAATATAGTGTGCTCATATGGACATTTGCTGAAACCTACCTTTTCAAAGTGTTCTTCTATACAACTGTACCAGGCTCGAGGTGCCTGTTTTAGTCCGTATAAAGCCTTCTTTAGTCGGTAAACCTTATGTTCATTACCTTTTATCACATAACCATGAATTTTGTGCTGCTAATGAAACCACTAGCTGAATTGTATCCTGTCTCGCAATAGGAGTAAAAACCTCTTGATAATCAACTCCATGCTCTTGATTGTAGCCTTTCACAACCAGCCTTGCTTTGAACTTGTCAATTTTTCCTTTTTCATTCAGCTTTGTCTTATAAACCCACTTCACGCCAATGGTATTTTGCCCTTTAGGAAGATCAGTTAGCTCCCAAGTCTCATTCTTCTCTATAGCTTGAATCTCTGCATCTATGGCTTTTTTCCACTTTTCTTCTTTTACTACTTCTGTAAATAGTATAAGATCAGAGACTGCAAATGAGTGTCCTCAGGATAATTCATCTTCACATAATCAATCATCCAAGATGGTCTTCTCCTTTGTCGTTGTGGTTTAAAGATTCTTGATCTTTATTTGGAATTAAAACACTTGTTGAAGAACTTGGTGTAGGGAATTTCGCAATTGTGATTCAGACTCGACTTTAGTTGCAATGGCTAATTAATTTCCCCTTGACTTCCTCAAGATCAACTAAAGTTTGTTGTTGTTCGGTGCTTCTCCATTCCCATGTGTTTTCTTCATCAAATAGAACATCTCGACTGATGATTATTTTTTTTGTAATCGAATTATATAACCTATACGCCTTGGATTCTTCACTAACCCCAATAAAGACACACTTCACACTTTTATCATCAAACTTTGTTCTCTTTTCATCTGGAACATGTGCATACGCTATACACCCGAAGATTCTAAAGTGATCAACTGATGGCCTGACTTCACTCCAAGCTTGTTATGGTGTTATGTTTTTTACAGCAAGGGTAGGGCTTCGGTTGAGTACATGAACACTCCAATTGACTGCTTCTGGCCAAAAAGTCTTCGGAATACTTTTTTTCATCAACATGCTTCGCACCATGTTCATAATCGTTTGATTATTTCTCGTTTTACTCTTGTGTGTATACGCAGCAGTGCCTCCATATTCCATGCAATTCACAAAAACTTACAAAGTTATGTGAGTTAAATTCACCACCACGATCTATACGAAGAATCTGAATGTACTTGCCAGATTCTTGTTCAACTCGAGCCTTAAAGCTTTTAAAAACAAGAAAAGCTTCATATTTTTCTTGCAAGAAATAAACCTATGTTTTTCTACTATAATCATCTATGAAGGTAATAAAGTACCTTTTGTTTCCATTCGATGTTGGATTGATTAGTCCACAAATGTCTGAATGAACCAACTGTAGGATTTGCTCAGCTCTCCATGCTTTTCCTTGCGGGAAAGAATCACGATGTTGTTTACTAACAATACAATCTTCACACATTTCTGTGAGACAATTAATCTTAGGTAATCCTTCCACCATGTTCTTCTCATGTAAGGTTTTCAAGCCTTTGAAACTCAAATGACCATAACGAAGATGCCACAACCATGTTGGGTCTTGCACTCTTGTTGAGAAACACTTCTGGACATCATACTGAATGTGTAGAGGAAACATACGATTGGTAACCCTTCTCTTGCAGATGGCCCATACTAATGAGATTGCTTTTCAAATCTGGGATATCAAACACACTAGAAATTGTATGCACAGGTGTTGTTTTTCATATAGAATTTGATATCCCCTTTCCCCATGACAGAAATGCGGGAGTTGTTCCCAAGCTTCACAGTCTCTCTGAATGTTTCATCCAAATCATAAAACAAAGACCTGTTTCCGCACATGTGATTGCTGCAACCCGAATCTAAATACCACGTATCACCTGATGAATTCTCCCCCTTATCAATGTAAGCCATCAAGAGCATTTCTCCTTCAATCTCAGCAAAATTTACCTTGGTTTCCTTCTCTTTATTAGGACACTCGTACTGATAGTGGCTAAGCTTGTGACAATGATAACATTCCACCCTCGCCTTGTCAAATTGTGCTCCTTGATTGTAAGAAAGTTGGCGTCCTCTACCTCTGCCTCTTCCTCGAAATCCCCCACGTCCTCTTCCTGAAGAAGTAGTTCCTTCATGAGTAGTGACTTTCAAGGCTTGCTCCTCCACAACATAGCTGGTCATCCTCTGCTCATGAACTAATAGTGAGCTTTGCAATGCATCAATCGAAAGACTATCAATGTCATTTGATTCTTCAATGGAACACACCACATAATCAAATTTGCGTGTCATTGAGCGAAAGATTTTCTCAATGACTGCAACATCTTCCAGCTTTTCTCCATGAATGGGCATCTTATTTGCAATTGACAACGTTCGTGCAAAGTAATCATTAACTGACTCTCCTTCCTTCATGTGAAGAATTTCAAACTCTTTGCGAAGAGCTTGGAGTTGTGCACGTTTCACCCGTGCAGTGCCTTCGTACTTTTTCTTCATCGAGTCCCAGATGTCTTTAGCAGTGTCCTTTTTTAGGACGGTCTCAAGAATGGTATGATCTATTGCTTGAAACAAATAATTCTTTGTCTTCAAATCCTTCAATTTCTGATCCTCCAACGTTTTTCTCTGTGCTTCTGTCAAAACAGTTTCACTAGCGGGTTCAGCGATGCTGGTTTCCACGAGACTCAAGTACTCCTTGGGTCGTAGAAAATTTTTCATCAACATACTCCAATGATCATAGTGACCATCGAAGCGTGGAATCGCAGGTTGCACAAAGCCATTTTCAGAAGCCATTGAATATCTTGCTGTGGCAAGAATGAAAGCTGCTGCTTTTTCAAATCAGGCCCTAGTATTGTATGATCTATTGCTTGAAACAAATAATTCTTTGTCTTCAAATCCTTTAATTTCTAATCCTCCAACGTTTTTCTCTGTGCTTCCGTCAAAACAGTTTCACTAGCAGGTTCAGCGATGCCGGTTTCCACGAGACTCCAGTACTCCTTGGATCATAGAAAATTTTCCATCAACATACTCCAATGATTATAGTGACCATCGAAGCGTGGAATCGCAGGTTGCACAAAGCCATTTTCAGAAGCCATTGAATATCTTGTTGCGGCAAGAATGAAAGCTGTTACTTTTTCAAATCAAGCCCTAGTAGGGGCCCTGATACCAACTGTTGGAAAACTAAAGTTGAGTTTGCTGCAAATGAGTAAAAAGGAATGCAATACTAATTCATTGACATGAAGTCTAATTAAATACAAATGCAAATAACTGAAAGTTAGAAAATAACGCAACATCTAATCCCAGGGCTAACAACTCCTAATAATCTGGGATTCTCCTAAGGAATAGATAAAAGCAACAGACTTCCTAACAAATAGGAATTTACTGAAAAACAGAAAGCTAAAAATCTTAACACTTTGTAGATGACCAAGTTGAGAAGCTGTGGACCATCCAAACCTAATTGACATCCAACCATAAGTTAAGCTCTTTTCTGCTAATTCTGATCGGCTTATACCCGAATGGGTAACGACTCGATAAACAGACATAATGACCTCGCACTATAAATAATCAGACATAACGTCTCGCTCCATAATAACCAGATATAACGGTCTTGGGTCATAATGACTATACATAACGTCTTTGCACCATAATGGCCAGACATAACGTTCAGAGTCCTAAATGACCTAAATAGAAGGTATCTGAAGAGTCAGTTCTCTGGATCTCTATATAAATCAGTATGACAGTCTAAGCCAGACATGCTTATTTTTCTCTATCTATGCCTTCATCATGGTCTTGATCCTAAGACTGATTGGTTAGAGTGCCTTGGTAGGTATTCGACCCCGTCTTCCTCGAATAACTGACAAACAACCGACCTGTGGTTATCTGGCGACCTCCCCTCGAGTAGAGGATGGAACATCATGGGGTTCTTCGGCGACCTCCCATCGGGTAGAGGACGGAATATATCCTAAGCAAGTATAATTTCAAAACTAAAATGTGTGAAAAAAATCTTATAAAACCAAAAACAAAAATGTTCATATAAATTTTCATTTTATGTTATATTTTTTTATCTTTTTTTTCATTTCATTTGTATTTTGTGATCTTTATTTACCTATGTAATTTTAGTATTAATTCTTTAAGGAATTTACATCAGTATTAATTTATTAAATTTTTAGTATTTGAAATATTGTTATTTATATATACAGGCATATTAGCGCTATATTAAAAAAAAACACGACATATGAATAAGAGAACTATTTAACATATGACAGATAATTAAAGCATGTTTTGTCAAATAAGAGTGACAATGGTCAGAAATCTAAATTATGTATTTTTTAAATATTATATATTATATATTAATTGATTGATGATATAAACTTTATTTATTGAGACTACGAGATATCTTCGTATGTTCGTCCCATTTAAACTGGACATAGAACTAATCTCCATTCAATCATAATACAATACAGCCACTAGTTGTGCTTCATTGAGAATTAAACTCAAGTTCTCGTTACAGTTGGTCCACTTCGACCCACTCTTTGCGGTGGGTATTCAAATATAGACTTTACAAACTTACTGTTCCTAACCATTTTCACGCGAATTCATTTCAATGAAAAATCATTTCTCCAAGATTTTTAAATTAATAATTTTCGCAATTTTTATGTCCGACAGCTATATAGCTGAATTGTCCTATTGTCCAGCAATAAACTGTAGTATTGTAGCGAATGAACGCAAAAAATATTCTAGAAAGGAGACAATGTCTTACCTCAATGATAGTAGCATTGTAGTAATCAGGAAAATGTCAAGAGTCTCGACCACATAGATCTATGTGTAAATGTGGAACATGGTGCGATCTATAGATGATATAGAATGAAGTTAATCAAGTAGCATAAATGTTGCATAAACCCGTTTCAGACTATGTCATGAAAGATAAATCTAGCTTCTGCCTATTTTTCTGACATTTTTCATGGTTTTCTGCAATACGAAGTTCTTGTTCATCAAATATGGATTTCTCCTTCAAATAGCGCCCAAACAACCAACCAATACACATTAGCATATCAATGATTTTGCAGGATCTAATCTTTTATGTGTGTCAATCTTTTACTCTACCAAGTCAAAAGCAAAGATAAAATGTTTATAGTGACATTTGAATGAACACAAAACTTATAATAGTCTATACTCTAATCATTAGGATTTTTGAGTTATTTTAAAAAAATCATACCATTGGCTGATAAAAAACCCTGAAGCGAAGAGGACGAAGAAGTTAACAAATGATTCCAATTACCTAATTGTGCTTTGCCAATTGCTCACTTCAGCAAAGAACACGAGTCTTAAGCTGGAGGATAGAACTTGGAAAATCAACAAGAAAGCAATAACATCGTGGCACAACACAATTTACAGCATGCTGTAAATGATAAAGAACCTATCCACTGGCAAAGCCAAGTGAGAGATCAGCAATGAAGCTATCTTCAATCTCAGCACTCCGATAAATAACCATGAGTCCCCAACCTGCAGCCTCTAAGTCAAGTGCAACCTGAATGGATTCAGTCACTGGGCCAATCTGGTTAACCTGCAGTCAATGGATAAAAGAGACATTTAAGTAATCAATTGCAATGTCCCCGTAGCAAATCACGCAAACTGATGTAGTTGGTGTTGGATTAGTTTTGATCATATGGCAGATAAAAGCACCTACTTTAAAACAAGCTGTAAAAAGGAAAGGCTGGTTAAATTAAAAATTTTAACAAAAACAAGTTGAAAATGATTTCATTTGTTTTAGAAATTAAAATTTATGTTTCGAATTTATTAAAAAAATATAATTTGAATTGATTTAGAAATTAAATTATGTGTTTAGAACTTATAAATTAATTTGATTTTATTTTATTATTTTATATTTTTTATCTTTATAAAAAGTAATTATAAATAATTACTAAGAATAAAATAATTTATTTATTTCAAATTAAATCATAATAAATTCTGTCAAATTTGATAGAATCATCATATAATATAATAATAATAATATATAAGAGAAAATATAAACATCTTTCATATTATGACATGTGTCATTTTGACATGAAATAACGTGTCTTAAAATCTGTCATGTGACAAATAATAATTGTTGTGTGGCTTCTCATGTTGCAATTTAAAATGAATGTGTACATGTATCGACAGGGTAAATTAAATTTATTGTCTACACATATAAATATAAAAAATTATAATCACATTAGTTACCTTGACATATAAACTTTTAGATATTAATTCATATTAAAAAATTTCAAAAAATTCTCACTTATCTTTAGTTGATCATGTTATTAATTATTTTCATTGGTGATTAATCTTAAAATCTCAAATTTTTTTGTAAGTGTCGAGATATCATATCTACTATATATGTCTATCATACTAAATTAATTAATTATATTTTTAAATTACCATATTTATTCATATATATTTATTCTATATTATTTAGAAAACTTTAATATATACATCACATGAGAGTGAAAATTTTACATAAAAATATAGTAAAATTAATTAAATGTAATTTATTATGAAAAAATTAAGAAATTATTAAGTGTTTTTTAATTTTTTTCATATATATAATATATAATGTTTAAATATTTTATATTTATATTTCTCAAGATGAAAACTTTAAATGAAAATATATTAATATTTACATATATGAAACAAAATTTTTACAAGAAAAGCATGATAAAATCATTTGAAAAGTTCGCATTATAATAAAATTTGTTTAGTAAGATCATTTAAATGTAATTAAAAACCCGTATCATATAACATTGATATTTCATTGATGTTTTAAGTAAAATTATTTGTAGGAA
The DNA here is from genome assembly GCA_029884605.1 of Ormosia emarginata. Classification (NCBI taxonomy): domain Eukaryota; kingdom Viridiplantae; phylum Streptophyta; class Magnoliopsida; order Fabales; family Fabaceae; genus Ormosia; species Ormosia emarginata. Next base: position 7,919,271 of record JAQQTP010000048.1, read on the forward strand.
TTGAGATAATTTTTGTGGACAAATAATGAAAGAAATTAACCTCAATAGTAGCATTGATGGAACATGTGTAATAGACAAGTTATAATTTTGTATCATATTGAAATAAATTGAATTTGTGAAAGAGAATAGGAATAAAGAACTCAACTCTGATTTTCTTACATCACTTTTCTCTTATATTACTGTTTACACTTCTTCTCATACCGTTAATCACATCACTTTTTCTTATTATTTTCTCTTACTTAATTACAACCATTAAAAAATGATGTGTAAAGTGATGTATCAAGAAAATCGATGCATGATCATCATTTTTCTAAAGAACTTTAAGAATCCATGTATGTCAATTGATTGATTTAACTAATGTATTATTTTATTTAATCTGTTTAAATTGTGTAAACTAAATGTGCAGGTTATAAAATATTAAGATATTTGAATACATTGAGTATCATTTGATTACATTGTTATTGATCATTTTAATTTTTAATAGGTTTTTTTTATTTGTTATTGTAATATTTATCTATCTAAGGTTATTTTGTTAGTATGATAAGACATTAAGGACTAATTTGGTATACTCTTAATAATGAGTTGATAAAATATCCAAATGAATAAACATATAAAAATTAATATTAAAAGAAAAAAATATAGAATAAAAAATTAAAACTATATGAACTAATTATTTATTGAGAGGTCATATAAAAAAATATTTACTAACATGAGTTACATAACTCGATTATCATAATATGATAAAAGCCGGTTAATGAAACAAAATTTTTTTTATTGGATATAACTTAATCAAATTCATCTAAATTATTCGAGATGTCATATCTCTATGTTAAGTATATATTTTTTACTTATTTTAATATTTTTTAATTTATCTTATACATTGTACAAATACAAAACACTAATTTCTAAATCAAAAAGATGAAATTTATGTAATTTTTTAAATCAAAATTATTTATTATCTTTTTAATATTTTAAATTTAAAAATAATTTATAAATTAAATCATTTCTTATATTTTTTACATTTCAAACGCACTTGAATTTTTAAAATTACTTGTGTGAGATGTTGACTTTTGGTAGCTTTAATGTTAGTGTTGGTTCTTGAAGCCAATTAGATTATTTAGTATAATTTCACTTTTTTGTAGCATAATCTTACTTTTTTTGTAGGCTGCTCTCTCAAGTGCATCTGCATAAGCCAAACATTAAACAAAATGCTTAGATTGAAATACTAAAATCAAGAATAAAATCATGAATACACACAACAAAATGATAATAAAATATTAATTCATACTCAATCAGACAAACAGGCATCATGAGTTAATTTATATTTTTGTAAGTACCTTAAGGAGTTCTATAGTACTATCTCTAAGTCAATATTATAATCAGGTTTATTTAGGAGTTTCTCAGCAAGCATCCTCGATATTATTAACCAATTATGACAACAATCATCCCAAGTATGTCAACCTTCCTCCGGATTTTGCTACCCTTTAATAGATGTGCTTCCACAGGGTCTAGCTACCAGTTGCTTGAAAAAGACAAATATATTACCATTTAGATGTGAAGAAAATATATTACCTTGCCATCGTGTTGTATGGCATATTTTCTGCAAAGAAACAGTAAAAGCATATGTTCTCACTTTGTGTATTTTCTGAACAAAAGAGACAAAAAACTAGTCAAAATGTAATATCTCTTCTTTATTTAAAACTTAAAATATAGTCAAAATAGACTAATTTAATTTCTATTCTATTTATAAAGCAGTACAAACAATAGTCCCAAACAGTCCCAAAGTTTACATTGCAATTGTAACACTTCATACTAAAATCACATGATTGACATTGCTGTATGCCTATTGACTCTCAAAAGACACACTTCATACTAAAATCAATTTCATTGTTTATTTTTAACTAATCATCATATATAAATTTTGCATACAAAATTTTAAAAAAGAATAAATAGATAATTGAAATTGTTGATATTTTAATTTATTTTGAAATTTCATGATAATTTAATGTTGATGATACAAATTCTGAATTGAAAAATAAAAACTTATTCATTAACATAAGATTGATTTTAAATTGCTAGAAAGTATATATTGTGTGTGCATTATTATATTTTCATTTTTGAGGCTAAATGAAATTCCCAAGTTCATCTAAAAATAAAAAAGAAATTTCCAAGTAAATTGGGCAATATAACCAGAGTGAAGCAGGTCCAAGTGTAACGAACTTAATTGGAAACTTGAGGCTGTGCCTTTGAACGAACAAATGTACGGAAACCACTAGTCGCCGCCGCCGCCGTCGCTGTCGTCGTCGAAGAAGTAGAGCAGCCACAAACCGTCGAACAGCTGTCCAACCAGGCCACCGTGGCACCGTCGAACCTGCGGAAACACTCACTCGGAAGTTGAACTCGAACCAAACACCATCGCCTCATTCCTGGTCGGTTTCTATTTTCTTTTTTTTTTTTATAATTTCTATATGGTAATTTTTTTTATATTTTGATTTTAACTGACTTCAAAGCTATATATGAGTTAAGATATTCACATTCTTATCCATATTTGCAAAATTTAGAATTGGTACTACGCTTGGTTTGGAATAATTACGTGAAGTTTGGATTGTTTTATGTTTTTATATGTTTTAAATCATAATTATAAAACTGTCACTTTGATTTTATTTTGTTTCCTGTTTTGAAATTTTTGTGAATGAAATTGTGAAAACAAGTGAAAATAGAGAACAGGAAACAAGTTTGAAAACAAAAAAACATGATGATATTTTGAAAACAAAAAAACAATAGAAAGTATGATGATATTTATTTTTGTAATTATTAGTAAAAATATATCAATTAGAAATGAAATCAGAGTTGATACAAATCCATTTCTCGCCCCTAATATTTTTGTAATTACTAGTAAAAATATATCAATTAGAAATGAAATCAGAAAACAAACCTCTCGCCATTTTTGTAGTTAGTATTATACTTTTGTGCTAAGTTGTCTCTTGCTATCAGTTGCAGGGGAAGAGAATCTGCCATGGAACCAACTTGTGCTGCTTGCGCCAGGGAATGGAGCATTCAGCACGAGAAGGGTCTTCGTTCTACCTAACCAGGTCACCTCTGCACTTTCTTTCTTTTTTCTTCTTTTCTTGTTCATTTCTCATCATTGTAAACAGTAAAGTAAAAACATTTCTGGAGTTTGCTCCTCTGAGAACATTACTCTTGGAAGTTTTATAACCGCTCAATTTTAATTTAATAATATTTTATTTTTTAATTCAATGGCGTGTATGGTTATAAGTGTCACATGTTACAATTTCACTGGTGCAGTGCTCTCGGAGTGTAGAATAACCTCTCCTTTATCAGTTGCACGTGTCAAAGCCATATAGCAAATGTGGCCCGCCTTCAGCAATGGAGTAGAGAGCTTGAATCTGGCATTGTTTCCAATGGTATGTTTGGCCTTGTGCGCCTGGTGAAGATGTGCTATTTGCCAATGCCATCCTCTTGCGCCTTGCCAATGCCTTTAGGGGCGGTGACAGAGAGACTAGGCTGCCTGTTGTCAGGGTTTTCTTATCTGAACAAAAGCACCGTGATAATGGGAAGCACAAGAGGTGTAAAGGGTTGCTGTCAAAGGCCAGAGTAGCTAACCACTTGGAGGAGTTGTTGAAACGAGTGAAATCTGTTTTTGAAAGTGGGGATTTGGAGTCAAGGGCACTGGCATTGGTTCTGTTTGGTTGCTGGGCTGATTTTGTGAAAGACATGCTTGGATATGGTACTTGATACTTTCCGGCCTTGTTTCTCCTCATGATTTTGAGGTAAAATAAGTGTCTTTCAGTGTTGCTGTTGTTATGGATGTCTAATTTCTTTCATAATAAATCTCCCATTTACTTATTATTACATGTTTATATCAATATGGTACCTGAGTAAGTCGTCATGTTTTCTGCTTATGATTTAATTTTTTTTTGTGTGCAATTGAATAGCATGTGAGGAACTGCAATCTTAATTTGATTTGCAAGAGTATACATTGATGGATTGACATCGATTGGATATTGTGTTGTCGTTTGCATTATATAAATGTGGAGGTTGATTGCCTTGAGGCATTCTCCTAATTTTCTCTGCTTCTGTCTTGTTTAGCTGGTCTTCCTTAAAGACACTTTGTTTTGTTATTAATTGGTTGATTATCTGCATTAATACATCTGAAATATTGGATTGGGTTTTTACTGGTAAGACCGTAAGAGCATCATTGTTTGCTGCTGGATGTTTTTGTGAGATATCAGATGATTTTGCATGTATTACAGAATTTACAGTGGAGATGCTGTTTAATATGATCAATTCATCTGCAGTATCGTTGCCTGTAAAGTTGGCTGCAGCACAAATTTTTGCAAAATTCAAGTGCTCATATTCAGTTGCAAATAAAGCGTATAAGGTCTTTGACCATTTTATATTCTGTTACATCTAATACACTTGTTTTTCTTTGACATATGCATTAGCTCTATGAGTTGCAGCATCTGGGAAGAGCGCAACCTCTCTAATCCTTCTGCAACAACTGAGAGCAGCATCAATATTCCTCACATTAGCATACGAAGACAAAAGGATGTTATAAGTTTTTGTATCAGGGGATATACCCTTTTCTTCCATTTTACCAAGCAAAGATTCAACTTCCAACAAATTACCATGACTTCCGCAAATATAGATCGTAGTGTTAAAAGTGATTGTATCCACCGCCACTCCAGATTTTAACATATCAGCAAAGACATCAGCAGCATCCTTCAGCCTCCTGGCCGTGCCATACAAATCTATCAGGGTATTGTAAGTGGAAGTGAGTTGAGGTTTCTGGTGAGCATTCTCTGTATTCGTTGAAGTCATAATATCAAAAGCAGGAATTCTCCCACCTGTCTTAGAGAGTTCAGTGGAAAAATGCTTGAAACTAATAGGTATTGATCTAAAGCCATTGTTAGTAACGGTTAAAGAATCAAATTCAAGATCATCTAACTCAACCCTCCCAGCACACCAATCCTTGAAAAATCTATCTACCCTATCAAACTCTCCTACATTCTTCAACACCTTAACGACCGTATTCATGGTAACCTCATCAGGGAAATACCCCCTCATTCTTATATGCTTAATCCACAAAAGAGCTTCTTTCACAAGACCTGCTTTGCTATACACATCAACAAGCATACTATAAGTGTTGTTTGTGGGCAAAACACTGATTTTTGCCATCTCTATCCAACAAAGCCTCATTTGGTCCCATTGCTGAGTTTTACCAAGAGCTCTAAGCACCACATTATAGTGAATTACATTGGGAACATACTCTTTTTGTGACTTCAACCACTCAAAAACCTTAACAACACGTTCCCAGCTAGACTGTTCTCTGAGAATAATAGTCATTTCTTTTGGACTCGGATTCTCACCAAACGAATCAAGGGTCTTTTCAATATCATCAGCCAACTCTAATGACCTCAAAATTGAAGGCAACACACCACCATACTTCTTCTTCCTACCCTTTATGGAAGAAGATAAATTGGTGGGCAAAGGTAGAGTCTTTGAATGAAAACGAAGACGGGGACAGTGCCTCCTTGTGTTGGGTGGTGGCAACTGACCCCAGTGAGATTTTGTGAAAACATTGGTAACAAGGATAGAAGACAAGGACAAAGAAGAAGATGAAGGGGAAGAACTTACAGCGAATATATATGCATATGACATGTTTGTTATGTTGTAGGCACAAACCCAGACGTGAAATTGGAAGAAGAGAAAGAGAATAGAAGAGAAGAGGGGTGAAGGTTGAAGGGAAAACGACGAAACGAGCAAGATGTGTCGCTAAGGCGGAAAATGAATCGAGCTGAGCCTAGCTAGGCTTGGTTCAGGCTTAGCTCAATAAAAAAATCGAGCTCATTTTATTGGCTTAGGCTTAGTTGTCCTTAAGCTCATGAGCTACTAGATTCAATATTGAGCCTTGAATGCTTGTTAGGGAAAATTCAATTTAACAACTGATTGTCTAATTATCTATGGTTTGGCTTAATATGACTTTACCTATTTATAATTGCTTTACCTCCTTAACAGGTGGTTGAAAGTGGAGATAAAGCCAAGTGTGTGGTGGGAATGGAATTCTAGAATATTCTTCGCCTAATTTTTAAAATATCTAAATATTTTACAAGACCTACAAAATCTCTGTAGTAAATATCTAAGATATTTACAAGTAGTTTTCTATATGATCATTTAGAGCTTAATTCTTCTATTCAATGATCTATAATATCCTTGGCCCTTTTGATCTAAGAAGCATAGATACTTCACAATGCTTATCGTATTAGTGTCGGATACGTATTCGTATTAAATCTTTAGATATTATCATATATTGTTAGACTACATATTATAAATTTTACTTTTTAGAATTTTGTGTCAATATAAGTGAAATATCATAATAATATAATAAATATAGTCTTCTATTGTGTTTCAGAAGGTGCCTTGTACGCACCCTCGACAAGTGTGTGGCTCTTATGCCCTTTAAGTTTAATAAGTTAGGCTCACATTTGTAACTTGATATCTTTTTAGCATATATTTAATTAAAAATTAATATAATCAAACAAAAGATAAAATTAAATGCTAATATATATTAAATTAAAATATTATTGTTATTCTTAAATAAAAAAATATAGAGTTGGTTCACAAGCTAATGAACTGAAAAAGTGAAAGTTCAAACTTGATTTATTTAGCAAATGAATCAAAAATTTTAACTCATTAAATTGTTAACGAACTGATATGCAAGAAGGTTCATGAGCTTGCTTGCCTCATTGCTAGTGCTGTTGATTGAAGGTGAAGGGTGAAGGACATGATGGTGGATGAATGAGCCTATGAGGGTTTTGGAATTATTCTTGTTGAAAATATTGATTTATAAAATTAATAATTATATAAATAGTATAATATTATAACATTTATTTATATAAAATAATAAAATAAGTTAGCTTGTTATTGAGGATAAAAGGATAGGATCAGTTTGTTATCATAATCCATTTGAATTGTTTTTTGTTATCTTAGGAAGTTTGTTATAGTTTGTTTCATGTGCATAAATTTTGGATCTAGATAGAGTTGCTGTTGTACCAGCTTTAGAGATAGTTTTTTCTTATCTTGTTTTATCCTATACTCGTGTATATATAAGTCATGCACTGTAACCTATTAAACAATATAAATGAATATAACTTTATGAGCCTCTATACTTTATGATGGTATCAGAGAAAGAGATCCTGGAACCAGAGATGGAGTCATCGGAGAAGAAGTCAGATACCTCCGGCAAGACAACCATCACCCCACCTTCGCCCTACCACCTAGGGTCATCTGACAATCCCGGAACGCCGCTGGTTACGGTTGCTCTTACTGGAGACAACTATAGGAATTGGGCCCGGTCGATGAAGACGGCGTTGCGAGCAAAAACCAAGTTGGCTTTTGTTGATGGAACCATTGACAAGCCCTCCAACAAATCTCCAGATTTCCATGATTGGGATAAGGCTGACTCAATGGTAACTGCATGGATAATCAACTCCATAGATCCTGCGTTACACAGCAGCATTGCCCATGCGACAACCGCTAGAGAGATATGGGTGGATTTGGAAGAACGTTTTGCTCAAACGAATGCTCCACGCATTCATCAGTTATGGCGTGATCTTTGTCTGATTCAACAGGAGCCCAACATGAACGTGACTGAATACTACACCAAGTTCAAAGGTGTTGTTGATGAGCTTTACGAGCTGCAGCCATTACCACAATGCACTTGTGGTGCATCCAAGGAGCTGACCCAGAGAGATGAAGACCATCGAGTCCACTTGTTCCTTGGAGGTCTTGACAGTGATCGTTATGCCCAGGCCAAAGGGACCATTCTGAACGCTGATACCTTGCCATCCCTGCGCAAAGTTTTTAGCCATATTTTACGTGAAGAAGGACGCATGGCAGCAGAAAAGAATAGAGATCGCAAAGTGGAGATAGGAGCTGCTTTTCACTCCAACAACAGGCAAAGATCACGTGATGGTCCAAGACCAAAATGTGAACACTGTGGCAAGCTGGGACATGAGAAAGCAAAATATTTTGAGCTAGTTGGTTACCCACCTAACTGGGAGATAAGGAGAACAAACCGCAACAACAAGGGCAGTGGAAACTCAGGAGGTGCACGATTAGCATGGGCAGGCAACAATCAAGGACAAGCCACGAACAATGAGGGAAGTCATGCCTTACACAGTTCATTTGCAAACAAAAGCAATGGGCAAGATGAACATATGTCTGGTAACATGTTCATTTATAATGCACAAAGCTGGGTTCTAGATAATGGAGCTTCCCACCACATGACCCCTATGTATTCAGTTCTTGAGGATATATGTAACCTTAAGGAACCTCTAAACATCACAGTACCCACTGGAGACACAATTATAGTGCGCAAAGTGGGCAGTGTGAATCTAAATGACACAATAAAATTGCATGGTGTCTTATATATTCCTGAGTTTAGCTGCAACTTAATATCTATACATAAGTTAACTAGTGATTTGAAATGCTTGGTGACTTATTTTGATGATGGTTGTGTTATACAGGACCGAGTCAAGAAGAAGCTGATTGGATCCGGTGAGCTGCATGATGGGGTTTATGTGTTCAAAAAGGCAGCGCATGGACTCTCACAGGTGGCTGTTTCAACTGAAGAAAAGAAATTGTGGCATGCAAGGATGGGACATCCTTCTAATAAAACAATGACGAAGCTGTCTAAGTTAATTAGTTTCCCTTTTACTGCAAATAAAGAGGAGTGTTGTGATGTCTGTCATCGCTCCAAGCAATGTTGACTTTCATTTCCTTTGAGTAATAATAAGGCTAATACCATTTTTTATTTGATACATTGTGATCTGTGGGGAAAATATCAAACAAAATCACATAATGGTTCACACTATTTTCTTACAATTGTTGATGATTACTCACGAGGTTTGTGGGTTTATTTGTTAAAGGACAAAGCTGAAGCACCTATCCAACTTATTAATTTTTGCAAGATGGTGCAAACTCAATTTAACAGCAAAGTGAAGATTGTTCGCAGTGACAATGGGACCGAGTTTACAAACTCTACACTCCAATCTTTCTTTCTTCAAGAAGGTGTTCTTCATGAAAGCTCATGTGTGGAGACTCCTCAACAAAATGGTAGAGTTGAACGCAAGCATTGTCACATTCTAGAAGTGGCACGAGCTCTCAGATTCCAAGCAAACTTGCCACTATCCTTTTGGGGAGAATGCATATTAACAGCTGCTCACCTCATTAATTGAACACCAACTGTGGCAAATGATGGAGCAACGCCTTATGAGATGCTTTATGGAAAATCCCCATCATATGCGCATATCAGAACTTTTGGGTGTCTCTGTTATGTGCAAACCTCCTCCAAGTCGCGAGACAAATTTGCTGCAAGGGTTCGCATATGCCTCTTTGTTGGATACCCTCAAGGTCAGAAAGGGTGGCGAGTTTATGATCTTCAAACACGGCAATTTTCGGTGTCACGAGATGTGATTTTCTATGAAGATACTTTTCCCTTCATCACAAAAGAAGCTATCCCTCCCAACACATTGTTTCCAAATGCCACTTCCTATGCAGATGATGAAAACATGTCCTTGTTACAAAGTGCAACTCGAAATGATGAAGAGAGGGAGTTGGCACAGGAACCTGATGATGCTGTACAGTCCCTGCGTGAAAAGGCCCATGATGAAGCCGTACAATCCATGCATGAAGATTCCTCGCATGAAGAGCAACATTTTGAAACCATACAACCTGAGCATGAAGAGGTACTTAATAATCCAACTCAAGGTACACGCACGCGACAACCACCCAGCTATTTGCAAGATTATTATTGTTACAGCACTGCTGCCAATAAACCCCTATGCTCATCACTTGATTCATCAGTCTCTTCTGGTAAGGTCTATCCTCTCTCTAAGTATATTAGCTATCATCAATTTTCATCCTCACATCAAGCATTTCTTGCGGCCATTCAGTCACAGGATGAGCCTAAATATTATTCACAGGCAGTAAAACATTCACAATGGCGTAATGCCATGGCAGAGGAGATTAAAGCACTCGAAGATAATCAAACCTGGACACTCGAGCCACTTCCTAAAGGCAAGAAGTTGGTTAGTTGTAAGTGGGTGTATAAAATCAAATATACATCTACGAGGGAGATTGACAAGTACAAAGCTAGACTCGTGGCAAAAGGCTACACGCAAGTAGAAGGAGAAGACTTCACTGAGACTTTTGCCCCAGTGGCCAAAATGACTACAGTTCGATGTTTTTTAACAGTAGCAGCTGCCAAGGGATGGGGACTATACCAAATGGATGTACGTAACGCTTTCCTTCATGGCGACCTCGATGAATAGATGTACATGACTCCACCTCCAGGGTATGTAGTTCCAAATCCAAACTTTGTATGTTGGTTGCAAAAGTCATTATATGGCCTTCGTCAAGCCTCTAGAAATTGGTACGCGAAACTGTCAAAGGCATTAGTCTCATATGGTTTTGTTCAAAGTCCAACAGACCATACCTTGTTTACTTACTCAAAGGAATCCACTTTCTTGGCTATGCTTATTTACGTAGATGATCTCATAATTGCTGCCAATGATCCTATTTCCTGTCAAGGTTTCAAGACATATCTTCATACATGTTTTCACATGAAAGATTTAGGTAAGCTCAAGTATTTTCTTGGGTTGGAGCTCGCCCAAGGACCAGCTGGTTTGTTCCTTTGCCAGCGCAAATACACACTTGACATACTCACTGAATGTGGAATGCTCAATTGTAAACCATGTGGATTTCCCATGGAACAACATCATACTTTGTCTAAGGAAGAAGGCGAATTATATTCAGATCCGGCTCAATATCGGAGGCTCATTGGACGTCTAATCTATCTCACAATCACTTGTCCTGAACTTACATATTCCGTCCATACTCTAAGCCAATTCATGCAAGCCCCACGAGAGAAACATTGACATGCTGCCATGCGCGTCCTACGATTTTTAAAGTCATGTCCAGGTCAAGGTATTGTTATGCCAAAGGATAATGACCTTCATCTCACGGGTTATTGTGATTCCGATTGGGCTGCTTGTCCCACAACTCGTCGCTCTATTAGCGGTTATCTAATGAAGATTGGAAACTCCCCAGTATCGTGGAAAACTAAGAAGCAACTAACGGTGGCTCGATCCTCTTGTGAAGCTGAATATCGATCAATGGCTCATGCCACTAGTGAGATCATATGGCTACGAAGTTTGTTGTCTTCTCTTCAAGCTCCTTGTACCAAGCCAACTCTACTCTTCTGTGACAACCAATCCGCCCTTCATATTGCTAAAAATCCTATTTTTCATGAGCGTACTAAGTACATCGAGGTTGATTGTCACTTTATTCGTGAGCATCTTCAAAAAGGCACAATTGCAACCGGATACATTCCCACAAAGCAACAACAAGCAGATATCTTTACCAAGGCCTTGGGCCTTCGGCAGTTTCAAGAATTAACTTTCAAGTTGGGCATTCACAATGCTCATGCGCCACCTTGAGGGGGGAGTATTGAGGATAAAAGGATAGGATCAGTTTGTTATCATAATCCATTTGAATTGTTTTTTGTTATCTTAGGAAGTTTGTTATAGTTTGTTTCATGTGCATAAATTTTGGATCTAGATAGAGTTGTTGTTGTACCAGCTTTAGAGATAGTTTTTTCTTATCTTGTTTTATCCTATACTCGTGTATATATAAGTCATGCACTATAACCTATTAAACAATATAAATGAATACAACTTTATGAGCCTCTATATTTTATGACTTGTCAGGCCTAATAGGCTATTTTTAATTTATTTATATAAAATAATAAAATAAGCTAGCTTGTCATGCCCAATAGACTACTTTAAAAGTTTAAGACCGGACTTATTTAACTAAGATTTTTTAAAAACCTTAACTTGACTTGTAAATTAGAGAAACTAGGTCAGGCCATAGGATATTGATAAGCCGCCTGGCATATTCTTACTCCTGTGATCATGGGTTAAAACTTAGAGCAAAAGTTACTAAAATAAAACTTGTTTTTTTATTAAAAAAAATTGGTGCAAGACTACACAGTCTTCTCACACACTTTAGGTGTGAGAATAATCCCTGATCAGGCGTCGACTTTGCCTTGACCACAAAGTACTTTCTACAAAATTATTAGCATTGTCTTTTTCAAACTAAATTAATAGAAGCAATAACGTCAAGCATTTTTAAATTGGAAATGTTAGTTTCATAAATATATATTTTTCATATATATATATATATATATATATATATATATATATATATATATATATATATATATATATATAAAGAGGAAACAAATTTATAGTTATTATTGATCTTACGTAAGTTACGTGAAGAAAAATTATGTAACATAATATTATATCCCTTTCCAAATAACCTTTGCTAAGATAACAACACCAATCAGTTCATTAAAAAATTGTCCATTCATCGACACAAACTAGACTTTGATGCTACCACTTGAATTTTAATATTTAGATCCCGTTCTATGAGCCACATTGATTGGAGTTTAGCACCGAAATCAAATTCGACACATCAAATTTTTTTAAAATTAAATCAATCATTGGATCAGTAAAGATACTGGTTTACAATTTACTAATTTAATTGTAGTTAAATCAATGATAATTTTTATATATATATATATATATATATATATATATATATATATATATATATATATATATATATATTAAGTAATAAACTAACAAATTAATATTCAATGACAGATTTAAAAATTTTAGACAATTAGGACAAAGATAATACTATCAATACAGAAGTATAAAAAAAATTAATAATTATATTTATATATCAAAAAATATATTAAGACAAAATTATGAAATATCAATTTACAATTGTTCTTTTTGCATTTTTATATTTTAAAAATATTGAATGATATTTTCATTATCAATACTATTAAATATTTCTCTCTCTATGTATGTAACTAAACAATCATTCAACAAAAATAACATATTTAAAAGTGGGGGCATGGGAGCAAAAATTACACATATAGAAAAATAAGAAAGATATATACCTATATAAAGTAAAAAAATAGTTCCAAAGTATAGTGGAGACATGTATCCCCACAACTTAACACATAGATCCGTCCTTGCTAATATCTCACTTAATGTTACATATTGTATCAAAGTCTCATATTGTATAATGAGTAGAGTATCTAAAAATGCAACATATATAAAACTTTAGAAGAAACCACACTTACAAATTCCATATAGATTGGTGAATGAAGTAACCAAGTATGCAACATATACAAAAGCCAAGAGGGTGCAAAAATTTTCATACCTTCCTTGGGCTTTATATATAGGCCTTTGTACCTTAGAATTGAGTTTTTATTTAGATAAAAAAAAATTAAATGACTTTAAATTTAATTTTTTTTAGAAATAAAATCCAATTCAAACTGGTTCACAAATGGTTTTTGACCGATTCAAACTAGTTTTGACTTGTTCTTTGAAATTTTGATTTTCTAGGTCATTTGGACCAAACACATAGACGATTCACCGATTTTTTGGTTGAACCAACCAATCCAATTTGATGTTTTTTTTTTTAACATTGGGCACATCTAGTTCATACATTGTTACGAGTCAGGCTGATTTTTTTATTCATATCATTTTGTTGAATGGCCCAAACCTATCGACCTAATTTGGAACACTTGATTTTTTAATGCATTTTGGCCCATTTCGTTTGACCTGAATCACCCAATAAATGGGTAAAGTTGGTTCTTTTTTTGGTTTTTTTTTCTCTAAGTTCATCCATTTGTTAAGTTAGTACCTAACTAAAGGATATAGATCGAATTAGGAGTGTTCATTAGGTCAAATTGACTCGATGAACTCGAAAATCTAAATCAAACCAATTAAATTGGTTTAGTTTGATTCGAGTAATTGGGTTACATCGGATCAAATCTGGTAAAAATCAATCTCCAGTGGTTCGATTCTCAGATTTGTGATTTTGAACTTAATGACTCGATGAAGTTTTTTTTTCCCATTAAATGTCTATGACTTATATATTATATAGCACGTTAATATAAGCTCTTTATTGAAAATTTTAATTCTGAAGCATATTAAGAGTACATGTCATATTTTGTTATAATGATCCTGGCTTAGACCATTATTTTCTCCTTCTTTAGTCAATATCTATACTGTTTTGCATAAATGAAATTTTATAAGAGAAGACATTAGGCCTTTCTGTGTCTTCTTTATCAAGGCAGAGTTAATTAGATAGTTATAGAATATTGCTGAGATATGAGTTGATGCTTGATGGATCTGCTTTGGCGTACATTGTATTGGGAGTCTCAACCTGAAGTTTTCCCATCAAATATTCTTTAACAATTAACAGTTTGCTAGTGTTTTAAGGTGAATTAGTATGTTTTTGCTGTTTGTGAAAGAGATGTTCTCTTTATAGTTCACCTTTTCATTTTAGTGTTCTGAGTTTATTATGTAGCCTTTTCTGCAAATCTAGAACTAATTGTGTGGACTGTGTTTCAGTTCTTATTTTAATGAAAGTTAGATTTGAGAGTATTGGCAGTTTGGTGTATGTTTATATTATGTGTCTTAACACTTCAAGCATGGTGTGTGTGACTATTTTTATTTTTGTACTTAACAAACTGGTAATGTTTTATTTGTGTTATTTATCCAGGCAATTCATTGGGTCTGAGCTGTTTGTCCGCAATGAGGACTCCAAAAATGGCGTTGATATATTTGTTTTGCCTGGCTTCCACCTAAACATTGAACATTTGTCTTCAATTGAAAAATGTGCCACCAAACCTCCATGTTCAGCTAACAAAGTTGTACTGCATCCTTTATTGTACTGTAGTACATCATTCCAGGCCCCATCCAGATATCAAGCTTGGAAAGATGACGACATTGTTGAACTAAACAAGAAGTTGTTTTGCCATGTCTCAGACTGTATGACAGGCAAGAGAATAATTGGTAAGCATAGGAAGGACAATGGCAATAGCAGGGTTGTAGAAGCATTTTTGCATTTTGAACCTAATCAGAAAGGACAGGGGTTTCCACGTTGCATATTTGATGTATCTGACTTTTCTGTGGGTTCTTATAGAATCAAATGGCATAGGCATAGCTGTTTGTTTGATAGTGGGGGTTCCCATTGGAGCCTCCTCCCTTTGGACATGGGACCTGTATTTGTTACAACAATCATGATTTTCTCACATTACTTTTTCTGATATCACTTTTTACATTACTCTCCATATCATTGATTACATCATTTTTTCTTTATCATTTTCTCTCACTTAATCACAACCATTAAAAAATAGTGTAAATAGTGGTGTGATGGGAAAAATGATGTGATAACATCATTTTTCTTCTTACAAAGAAATCTCTGGTTGGCTACTCTGCAATGAATTTCATAAAGCATAGCTATTAAAATAAGGGTGTACATTACAAGCAAAATAACAATTTATTTCGGTTTTTGTTAGACTAAACTGTTAACTAGTAGGATCATTCGAATTTGCTTATTGTTACTAAAAAAGATCTTCCAAATTTGATAATGGATTAATTAACCGGAAATGCATATGCAATGTTTGGTGGTGAAATGCATGTAATTCCCCATCACATGTATTATTACTGACCCCAACCTAAACTAAACCTAACCCATATTAGATTCTAGACATGTAGTGTTAGAGTCAATCACAAGCAAATGAGGTTTTTGTGTCTTTGTTCTTCCTTCAAGATTACGCAGCAAACTGAAGTACTCAACCCAATAGCATCATTGAAGTCAAGGCAGGCACAATCATCAAATCTTAACTTGCTATGTTAGTTTTCCCAAATTCAGTACTTTATTTATTCCCTCACCGCCATCATAATTTGGCATTCAAAGTGTTTCAATTCAATTACCTAATCTTCAATTCTGCACCATCAATGAAACAACGATGAAAGAGAGGATAACGGTGTGTGTTTAGATTGTAGTTGAGATTTTCAAAAGTGAGTTAGGATGTCTCGAACGTAGTGCAATGTTGTTTGGGTTTTTTTTTTCAGTTGGCTCAACATACTTTTCCTTCCAAAAGTAAGTTAAGACCAAAGCAATATTTTTTTGTTTTTGTGTTCAGTTGACCCTAAAAACAATCTTTCAAACTCGCTTTTGAAATAAAAGTTTTCAAACATAAATTAGTTACTACAAACTCACTTTCAACCAAACTTAAGTTTGTAAACACACTTTCAACCAAACTTAAGTTTACTAACTGCAATCCAAACACACACTATGATACTCAATAATGGTGGGTGGCAAAGCATGTGTCATATGGGGATGCAGACTTTGGTTGCGTCCATATTCTTCCCAATCCCATACACAAAGCAGAAACTTCAACCTCTACATGCCCTCACAAATGATTCAGGTTTTTGTGTGCCTCTGATTCTAAGTGGACTTACACAGGTCAATTTTGAAATTGGACCTGACTCAGAACACACGAGTCGTGCAAACTGCAAATTGTAAAGTGGTCCGGCTGGACCATTATGTTTGTATTTGCTTTGTGTCTAGTCGCCTCGTGCAATTTGTCACATATTGACAAAGTTTCCAGAGATTGCGCGGTTAATAATTGACACTTTCATTCACTAAAACTTTGTATAATGTATTTCATCTTTTGAAAAGTATAAAGAAATATGTTATGGAGGAAGAAAAAATCATTAAAAGAAGCATATAAATACTAATTTCTAAATCTATAATGACAAAGGTCAGATTTGATGGTTAAGACACCAAGACCTTTAAATCTACTAAATTTAAAAGAATTATAAATAAAAACCAAAAAGAAAAAAGATTATGTTAATTGTACACCAACAAATTATAAAAATAATTTTACTTAATGCCATAGATTTGGATTATTACATTTCCTGTTTGATTTTTGTCTCTTTTTCTTTCCACTTTAAATTTCATTATATATTTTAAGTGATCAAGGAAGGTTTAAGGGTGTTGCTTATAGTAAGGAACTACTAACTAATTCTTTAATGGAGCGACCTCTCACTCTTTGGTTTCTCTCTTCTTTTTCGTTAGATCTCCATTTTTTCCATCGCTTCTTTGAAGTGGTAGGGTTGTTGTATTTCTCTTCTAACAACAACCTTTATCATCTTCCTCTTCATGTTTTTACCTTCTTTTTTTTCCCAATAAGTTGCGTAGATATGTTAGATTTGAGTTATTTATATTATTTTGTTTGTCCCCCCCCCCCTATTTTGGTGTTTTTTGTCCTCTTTGTTTGGATGTTTTCTATAGGTTCCTTTGTGGCTTATTGTATTTCCACGGTCTTACAGGTAAATGAGATATTCAGATTTATTTTGAAAGGGAATGAGACACAATCTTTAATCTGCAACACTATTTGTGTCGGTCTCCGTTAAGAAATATGCTTAATTATCGATAATTTTCGACCAAAGAGCATAATTTTCTTGTGTTTGTTTGTTTCTCTTATTAGATCTTATATTTCTTTTACTAAATTTGATATTTCTTGTTTAATTTGTAAGTGCCGCTGATAGGGTGTTTACAGTTCGGTTTGAATCAATTTTGAATCAAAAAGTCAATCGATTCAAATAATGTTATTTACATTGGTTTGAATTATATTAAACTAGTTAAATTTTGAAAATTGAAAATTATTTTGGATTCGATTAGTTTAATCAATTTTTGACCAAAAAGATTTTTTAAGCTTAGAATTTTATGAGTTAAAATCAATTTAACTATTAAAAAAAAGAAATAAAAGGAAATAAGAAATAGAAATAACACATTCCACATGCATAAAATAATATTTGATAACATAAAATGAGAAATGAGTGTGAGAAATTACAGTTATAATAAGTAAAAATATAAATTTAATAATAAATAAATATATTATATAATATTAATTGATTTAGATTGGATTAAATCAGTTTTAAAAATCAAAACAAAAAATTGATGCAATCCAATTAGTTTTCAAACATTGAAAAGAAAAATTAATTTTATTCAGTTTTAATTTAATTTTGATTTTGATTTTTTAGTTTGGTTTTTGATTTGATTTGAATTTAAATATATATTCCTAACCACTAAATTTTTATTAATGTAATAATTTTTCTTTCTCGTAAAACATGGGAAGGTTTAAGGTTATAATTTAGATAGGGGCAAATATTTGTAATTTTAAAACCAAGAAGATACTATTTTTATGTCTGAACAAGTAAAACTTGTGTAAATATTTTAATGAACTTTTATTTATAATAAAAGACATAATAATATTGTTTGATTTTATAATCGATTTCATTTAATAAAAAAATACTTAATTATTGTTGTGTAATTTAATCATTTTATTAACTTTTCCATCGTTAGCAAATGAAGGAAAAGTTAATAAGAGTATTAAGTTGCACATTTAAAAAAGATTAGGAATCAATTTATACTTTTTAAATTTAAGAACTAAAGTGCTCATGACCTAAATTTCATCGAGACTAAAATGCATTTTTATCAATAATTAAATATGGTAACAAAACAGTACCGAAGACACTATATCATACAAGACTGACTGCAAAATGGACGTCTAAGAGTCGGACACATTTGTCATTTTCATCAACAATTTTGCTTTCAAAGGAGTAGGATATATTTTTTCAAAAAAATCGTTAAAAATTATTTTATGAACAACTAATTATTATATGAAAAGATGAAAATCATGATTTTTTACCCGCAAAAAATAAAGATTTAACATATATCATATCTTTTTTTGGTCTATTAGCAATTGCTCATGTAATTTTAGATTGGAAATAATAGTTAGATAAAATTTCTCCTAAAATAACAATTCCAAAAGTCAAACTCCTAAAATTGTAAGTAAGATTTATTTGTAATAGTTCATTTCCAATAAGAACAACTATTATTAGATACATATATCACTTTATTTTTTGGTACAAAAAGTTAGGTATAAAAATCTAATCCTCAAGTCGGTTCACGCTTAAGAGAAGTCTTTCTAAATTTTGAAAAAAAAAAAAAACTTTGCAGTCTTAATTATACTTTTCTCAATTATCATCTTTCTCTTTTCTCAAAGCAATTATCATTTTGTATATAAAAAAAAGCAATTATCATTTTGTTTTTCGAAATTCAAGTTAGGGCAATTCGAGAATACAGTACAGTACTTGGTTTGATATATCAAATTATAAAATATAAAAAATTAAAATAGAATAAAATTTTAAAATTCATTAAAAAAATAAAAGACATAAAATGAGACAAAAAGAGTAACATTTGCCGTAGTTACTTAAGTATGGTTGAAACGAAACTTATTTGCGACATTTATAACGTTGCAAATTTTTTGTCTCAATTATTTAGTACTTGTCCCACTTCTTTTCTATCTCGGTTGCCTCAAAATTGAAAGGTGCCCAAAGCATGATTGAATTGTTTGCAACGATCCTCTAAATTTAAGTAAAAGTATCTTTTCGTGCTGCTCATTTCACCTATAAAACCAGATTGCACACCATATTAACTCTTCTTAGATTATATATAAATATAAATACATGTTATCTTTGAGATCATGAAGCTATGCAAGGCATACATATAAAAAATAAAATAAAATTGAGCACCATTTAAATTTGTGCTAAAGGCAATACTAACCACCCTTTATAAATTAGTTAATAATTTATAATCTCTATAAATTATAATTTTTTTATTTTTTAATTTTTATAATTTTTTTATTTTTTATACATTTTATTTTATTTTATAAGATCAACTTATTTTTTTTTTATACAAATCAACCCACTAACATGCAAACTTGCACTCAAGCTGAATAAATTAACTTTTTCAACTTATTTTTCAAAACAGATTAACCTATCCTATATTTTTACGAATTAAATACTAGACAAATTAAATACTAGACAAATCAAACAGGACAGATTAGTACATTTTACCACATCTGTTTTGCAATCCTAGCCATTATTTAATGGCTCCCTCTAGACATGATATATCTTCATCTCTAAGATTTATCATGTCATCAAGGACCAACTTCTCCATCAAATAAATATCCTGATTTACATTGATCATGCAGCCAAACCAATTGCCCTGTGGAATAAGACATGTATGGTGGACCCTCTCTACCCTATAATTCCAGGATAGCATTCTAGATCGTTTAAAGTGCGTGTTTGCTTCCTATTCCAAAAAACCTTTTGCACCATGTCAAACTTGTAAACGTCACTAAAGTAGGAAGTTTTTAACTGCTTACTTTTCTGTCAGGTCAGGGGTAACTGAAAAAATTTACAGAAAACCTTCAAATTATCACTAATATCATAGTCCAAACTCCAAATGACGTGGGAGTTATCTGTATGATCCAATATGAAAATGTGCCCCAATATTTTCTTATCAAATCATAGTTAACCCCATCGCTTTCCTTGTCTCCCTATTTTTTCTCCTCTCTCTTTTAAGTTTTTCCTCCTTTCTTATTTATATGCGCACACCACCAGGGTCCTTTTCAACAACTGGTTCTCCCTAACCTGATTTGTTAAAAAACAGGCTCACCAGTGGAAGCCACAATGGCAAGAATAATAGCTCCAATGTGGTTCTTGCTTCTGGGGATGGTTTGTTTCTTTGTAACTCACGCTTATGGGGAGAACTTGCCTCCAAGGACTATTTCTGGTGGCAATCATCATGAAGCAATGCTTAGACTGAAGGCATTTAAAGCCTCTCTCACTAGGCGTGACTCCATTGCTTCAGCCCCATCTTCCTTCTCACCCTCTCCTAGCCCTTCTTCTCTGCCATTACAGGTAATTCAATAATGCATAGCCTATAATTCCTTCATCTTTGCCTTTAGCTAAGCTTGCTTACTCTCTGAATTACTCTTGAAATCTCTTAACACAAGCCATTCATGGCCCTAGTCATTTCCATGGGAAAATAGCCAGTGTTTGATAGTTTTCTGTTAATCTGTAGGGTCTGAAGAAACCACGTGTATACCTAGTGACATCTTATGGTGCAGATCCAACGGGCAATTCAGATAGCACTGAAGCTCTTCTTGCAGCCATAGCAGATGCAGCCAATGATCCAAGTGAAGGATTCTTGATGACAGGTATCAGTGACCTTGGAGGTGCCCAGATTAATCTTGAGGGTGGAAAATACATGATCAGCCGACCGCTTCAATTGCCAGTGGCAGGGGTTGGAAACCTTATGGTATGTTTTCAGAAACCATTTTACTTGCTTCATTCATCAAGCAATTTTTTCTATGAAAAGTTTTAGTCTCTCAATTAATTACTAGTCCATTAATCTAGAACGTGAAAAATATCTACCTTTATAAAGTTTGTATATACTCCTGGTTGTTTGTGACACTTGGAACTGTTTTGTAAGAGCTTCAGGCAGAACCAAAGTTATTATTTTATTTTGAGACAACAGGTAGTTTGAGTTTAGTATATTTTAGTCGTAATGGTGAAACAGTTGGTCAAACTAGAACAAGAAAAATGGTGTTAGGTATGACTATACGTCCATACCCATTAATATTTTAGAAAAAAGAATATTTTTCTTTTCCAATCTTTTCTCCTTTTCTGTTACAACAATGATATTTTTATCTATTTTTTCTCACTATCACTTTTTATACTCATCTCAAATATAATTTATCATACATATTTTTTTTTATCACTTTCTCTTACTAAATTATATACTTTTAAAAAAAATATTGACAATATATACACTTTTAAAAGAAGTGTATAATTAACATTTTTTGTTCTTTTCTCACCGTAAGATTTTTTCTTATGACACAAAGTTGCAGCAAATCAAGGCAAAAAGCAGTTTTTTTTTGTGTCTAGTCTATAAGTCATCCAAAAGACCTAAAATTTGACAGCTCAGTTTGATTTTTACTTGTAATTCGATGTTAACAGATACATGGGGGAACTATAAGAGCCTCAAATAATTTTCCATCAGATGGACATCTCATTGATTTGTCAACCTCAGGAGAAAACAAGAAGAGTTCCACTTCATCAGCCTACAATTACGAGTACATAACTCTCAAGGACCTCTTGCTGGACTCCAACTTCAGGGGAGGAGGCATTTCAGTCATAAACTCACTTAGAACGAACATAGACAATTGTTACATTACACATTTCACCACCACTGGAATTTTAGTCCAAAATGGCCATGAAACCTACATCAGGAACTCCTTCCTTGGCCAGCACATCACTGCCGGCGGGGACAAAGACGAAAGGAACTTCTCAGGCACCGGAATAAGCCTTCAGGGTAATGATAATGCAGTCACAGATGTTGTGATTTTCTCTGCTGCTATAGGAATAATGGTTACTGGTCAGGCCAACATTATTTCTGGTGTACATTGCTACAATAAGGCCACAGGCTTTGGAGGTACCGGGATTTATTTGAAACTGCCTGGTTTGACACAAACCAGGATTGTGAATTCTTACATGGATTACACCAATATTGTTGCTGAAGACCCCGTTCAACTCCATATCTCTAGCAGTTTCTTCCTTGGTGATGCTAATATTGTCCTAAAATCAATCAAAGGGATTGTAAATGGTGTCAGTATTGTTGACAACATGTTCTCTGGCTTAAATAATGGGGTTGAAATTGTGAAGCTGGACCAATCAAAAAGTCCTTTCAATCATATTGATCAAGTTATTGTTGACAGAAACATTGTGAAGGGGATGAAATTAAGGGCCACAGCTGCAAAGATGTCTATGCATGGGAATGGAACCTCATGGACTGTGGATTTTAACAATATTCTGCTTTTTCCTAACCTTATTAAACATGTTCAGTACTCGTTAAGAGCAACAGGCAACACCTTCCCAAATCATGCTCTGAGAAATGTGTCTGAGAATCGCATTGTAATTGAAACAAATGAGGCAGTAACTGCGCATGTTTTTGTCACAGTGGATCAAGGTATGGCAAGTTAAAGAAAGTTTGAAGCTGGTGGCCAAAAAGTTGGGTCAGGAAGTTTTACTGAAGAGGAAATTGTGCATAGCTTGGTGACGAAAATTTTCTTTCTTTGGACGACATTAAAAGTAACTATACTACAAAGATTATAGATTGTATTTTTCAGATTATTAAATACAATATACTGTAAGTGGTGGAAAAGTATTTGAATTGGAGATAATTTTCTTCAGTTTGGGTCAAAAAACTGGACCTGGACTGAATAATTTGAAAAGACCAGCAGCTCCTGTACAGTTTTTAGTCCATCTTTTTTTTTTAGAGCTCTTTTCCTCGTGAGATAAATAAAAAAAATTCATGAAAGAATTTCAGTTTAGGAATTCTGGGTGAATAAATTTCTAATTAAAAAATTAACCAAATCTGTATCTATCCAATTAGTATTTAGCTTACCATTATTTATGGCTTTCGTTAATTATTTTTAAATAATAAAATATGTTAGTCAAAATATTTGAATTACAAATAAGATTGCATAAGTTTGCTTCAGCTGTGGTGAAGGCATCTAAAGTTCCGCCATAGAAAAGTTGCACAATTTTTTCTCCTTGTGGGTCATAGGAAGCTACATTTTATTATTTTGGCAAGAGTTACCTACTCGCGTTCTTCATCTTTAATAAGGACTTTTAGCCACCAATCACTCAAAACTATGTGGCAATTTTCTCTTTAGATAAGTCTAAATGGGTATAACACATTCAAATTAAGTTGTCACTTTTATCTAACAGAAAATGCTAATTAGTCAAAATTAATTTCTCAAATTAAAGGCCAAAATGAATTAGCATACTTTATAACTCACAGCAACATCCTAAAATAATGGAAATTCATGATTTTAAGCTATTATCAATAGAGCTAGCTTAAAGGCAACAAGAGTTTTACTCTCGGTAGTCTCAACAATGTAAAACAAGAGCATTTGTGCATTCTCAACAATGCAAATAGGCTTCACAGTCACAGATAAACCTGTACGAGAACATCTACAGATAAACTCGTATATTTGTGCATAACACTTGTATTACATTGTGTGATTATAAGTTTATTGAAGTGTTTCTTCAGAAAAATCAGAAGTATCTAATGTGCTCTGTTTTTCAATCATAGTTGTGCTGAATCTGTTTTTGCCATTAGCTAATCTTTTTAGATTTGTTTTCTTCCTTGCATTCTTTTCCAAAACATCACCAGAAGTAATTTTGTAGAGAAAATAATCTCCCACCAAAATAATTCTAATAAGGACCAAGACTACGAGGTTTAGTTGAACAGGTTGGTTGAATATGTTGAACATGTGAATCTCAAGTTATTTATGTCACCAAATAGCATGTAAACAAATTCTACTTAGAAACAGCGAAATATAACTAATCTTTGCTAGTTATGGGTGTTTGGGATTGGCTGCTTTGCTTGGTTACACATTATTCAAGCAGTTAGAGTTGGTGAGCCTACTGAATTGGAAAACTAACTATAAGAAAAGATGTGGCTTTGGGCTAAGTTACAATTAGATTTTTCAAAGCCAAATTTCGTAGTTAAATTCTATTTTCCCCCGGAACCAATAGGGAGTATAGCGGTCTTTGAAAACTAGGAACATTTTTCAATTGGAATAATATAAATTTACTGCAAAATGTATTAAAAAAAATTGAAAATAACTTTTCTTTTTATCAATAATATATATATTCAGTAGACAAAATTTACAATTTTAATATTTTTATCAAAAATAATACATACACTTTTTTATATTTTATTTAATATTAATTATATATTTTTTTTTATTATTTTATTTACTTAATTATATATTTTTAAAAAATATATATATAATACTTTACTTTTAAAAAAAATATAAGGCTATTATTTTCTCAAAATTTAATGCCGAGAGTACCCGTCTCATCCTAGTCCCCATAGCATGTCCCTAGGATTGACAAGATGTGAACGGATATATGTCATTAAAAAATAAATATATCTCACCAATAAGAAACTATGAGAAACATCAAACAGAATTGTCAAAATAAGTTCAATTGGTGGGATTGACCCATTTGACCCGTTTTTTGACAGGTTGGATTGCTCGATTCATTTCATTTTTAATGGTGAGATTATTTAACTCGACTCATTTAACCTCTATATTGTGGCAGGTTAGGGCTAATTTGATCGGCCGGATTAAATTTTTTTTATTTTATTTTTACTTGTTGAACAATAGATTAGTTTTAAGTTAGGTTGGTCAACTTAACCCTCAATTTTTTTAAATTTTTATTTAATTTTAGAAAAATTAACTTGTTAATCTTTTAACCCATTATTTTTTATTTTTAATTATAAATGAATTGATTCATCAACCCGTCAATCCATCAAAAATAAGATGGATTGATATTTTTAACTTGTAACTTTTACCATAAATAAGTCAAGCCTATTTTTCAATTATAAAGTCTTAGCCTAATTTATTATTGATTTAAGCTATTTTTTAAAATTTAACATAATTTTAAAATTTATTTAAAAATTTACTTTGAAATTAAAACTTTTAAATAAGTAAACAAATTTATTTTTAAACAAGTTAATGAACTTAAACCTATAAACGAGCCCACAAGCCTAGCATTCAAGATGCCTCTATTATCCGATAATAATGTAGCATAATCCTAATAGCCTTGTACAATAACAAATCAATCACTATATCAAATCAAATTACATATGATAATTTTAAATAATCAAATAACAATTTTAAATCAAAGAATAACACAAATATCAAATCTAATCCAATAATTCAGTAATAAAATATTAATGGCAAATTTAATTTATTCTGTCCCAAAACTCTAAAAAAAACATACATATACCAACTTGTTCCGAATACTGATCGGGACCTAGGTCGATATGGGTCGGTAGGTAAGAAAAGAACTCGCTGGAGACCTACGGGAGAGGCTACAACAAGGCCAAGGACACCTAGGTAGGTCAGCAGAATGATCGCAAAATATGGTCGGTTTGAGTGTTTGAGGTAAAGATAGAACATGCTTAGTCTAGGTTGCCAGACCGATTTATATGGATGATTTGAGTACTGACTCTTCGGATACTTGCCGTTTAGGCCATTTAGGATTCCGAGCGTTAAGATTTGTTATATGTCTGGTTATTAAGGCGTGAAGCCATTCACAACCGTTAGTCATGATAGTGCCGGTCGGCCAGTGACCGTTTGGGGATTATATTAAGCATGTGTTTAGCGAGTTATTTTTCATTCGAGCATAGACCGATCGGACCTTGGTCGGGTTGACCCATATTCTCCTAGGCCTATTATTCCGAAATAAGTCTACCTAACAGATGAGCATGTAAGGTCGATTTGTATAGATCTACGATAGACCTATTATGTCTTAGGTGCAGAACGGTCCACATCCCTCGGGGTCAATTCGTAAAGATCCAGCAACCCATGAGAAATGGGTCAAGACGGTTATCCCCCAAAAGTATAAACTAAGAAAAAGTTATTGTAATCGTTAATGATGAAAAATCCAAATTAAAGTCTTCATGACAATGCTTTATCGGACTCGGCGCAATGAAGAGCATATTATAGTTGAATCTTAGCCCCTCTACTTAATGCTTGTAAATAATGGTAGAATAGTAGGAGCATTCAAGGGATGGAGAATGCCTCTTCTTCAGTGAACTAATGCAACAATTTAGCAACATAATGACAAAAACTGATTTTATCAATGGCCTTCTTCTTGACCTTGGATGTTTACGGGTGGGTCATCAATACCTCGGTCGATTTTATCGGCCTGGGTTCATTAAGCCTCTAACCTATTAAGAACTTTCAAATCACTATGTGAATCCCGATCGAGATAGAATCATTGTCTTCGTGACCTCAATCGATTTTATCGGGATTCAATTAGACCTTCATGACGGTGTTTCAAAGTCATCTTCGTGACCTCGGCCGATTTTAACCGGTCGAACTAAAAACCTCGTCCAGGTGCCGGGTCGTCTTTGTGACCTAAGCGATTTTATCAAATTGGCCTTTATCGGCTGGATTTGGTGTTTTGGATTGTCTTCGTGACGCTGGGTCTTCTTCTTGACCTCGGTCAGATTTACTGGGCTGGACCGTCTTCATGACCTCGGCTGATTTTATCGGGCTGGGTCTTCTTATTGACCTCGGCCGGATTTACCGGGCTGGGCCTTAAAAACTTTATTCTAAGACAACAATGTAAAATAACTTTATTCATAATATGATGGAATTAAGATATGTCTCGTTATATCTTTCCAAGCAAAACCTAGTGGGAAAAATCTAACATTACAACTCTGAGATGGTACTTTCGAGATGAATTTGAGCTTCCACATCCCGCGAATCCACCGACTATTTAATCTATGACTCCCCTGATCATCTGGTCTTTAGAATCGGAAGTTGTCGCAACAGCTTTGCCTCTTTCTCCCGGGCTCTTACTCCTCAATTTGATGGTTTCTTCCCTTGCTTCTTTACGTTCGGTTTCTAAAAAGACGTATTTTCCAAGATGACCCTCTCGGATGAGTTGTTCGATTTTATCCTTCAAGGTAATACATTCCTCAGTCGTGTACCTATACCTTTTGTGGTAATCGCACCTTTTGTTTTTATCAACATTGACCTACTCCCTCGGCTGTTATGCACTCTTTGGATGCTGGATAATACCAATGTTATAGACCTCCCAGAATATTTGCTCCCGTCGAGTGGTCAGCGGCGTATACACATCGTACCGAGGTTATGGATGACTTAAAGCTACCCGATAAGCACGCTTAAATCAGTCAATTTTTTCCTCCACTCTCATCGGTCTGTCCCTCTGATTTGCTCCTCGTCCTCCATATGGTCGGTCTTGATCAAATCGGTCGGTTTTTTCCTCCACTCTCATCGGTTTGTCCCTCTGATTTGCTCCTTATCCTCCATGTGGTCAGTCTTGAAAGCTCGGTCGGATAAAAATTTGAGGATTACTTGTATTTCTTCCGACTTTTGATCCCGAGTGTTGCTGCTCCATTTGTCTTCTTGTGGTTGCAATCTCCTCCATGTTTATGTATCCTATAGATCTCGTTCTCAAATCATCCAAATCCACGGGTGGTTTTCTGGCCAAAGAATCTGCAAAGGGTCCTAGTCACAGTCCCGCCATGATAGTATGTAAAGATACAACAGGGTTGAGATCACGATAGAAGAAGATGCTTCTTCAAAATCTCCTCATAAACTCCTTGAAGAAGAAGAAGAAGAAGTTGAAGAAGAAGAAGAAGAAGAAGAAGCTAGTAGAAAAATAGTTAAGAGGAATTCAAATACAAATCGAAATCATAAATTGACATAACTTCAAGGTTCGAGAATCAAAAACCACGATTTCTTTAGGGTTATCTAAGCTGACATTTGATCGGGTCGGTTCCCAGCTCAAGAGCATCATCGAATTAACATTATAAGATGCTCTTGAGGGACAGTCGTCCCATCATAAAGTTCCATTTTCGGCAGTCAGAAACCTTCAGGCAGAGGAATCGACATTATGAAATCGGAGAAAGGATGGTCTGCAACTGGAGGAGGATAACTTGTCTGTCGGCGAGCTTTTCTATTCGGAGTGTTTTCTTCAGACCTTCTTTCAGGATCCGCACGCAGTTGGTCCCTGTTGGTTATATGATCGATTCAACTGTGACTATCTCTGATGGTCTGCATCAACGTTTCTATGGGGTTGGGCTGAGGACTCTCTTGGTGGATTCCATTGTCGACGTTGTTTTCATTAATGGTCATGATTCGTTGGAAAGATGCTTCGGTGAAGGTGAAGTGGTTGGTTGTGGGTGGAAAGTTTTTGAACCCCACGGTGGGCGCCGGATGTTGGGATGCGATCGGGACCTGGTCGGTAGTGGGTCGGTAGGAGGAGTGGACTCACCGGAGACCTACGGGAAGGCTTTCAAGGTCAAGGACACTTGGAAGTCCAAAAACGACTAACTATGGTCTTTAGTGATTCATAAAAAAGTATTTTCATGAAATTTATATGGATAGATCTCTTGTCTTGGCTATAACATTTGACTATGTTGGATTTGTTAATGTACGGTTTGGCGTGAAGCCATTACAACCATTAGTCATGATGGTATGGGTCGGCCGTACCGATGTTGTTTGGGGATTATATTAAGTATGTGTTTAGCGAATCATTTTCCATTCGGGCATAGACCGATCAGACTTTGGTCGGGTTGACCCATATTCTCTTAGACTTCATTTTTTCGAAAACCTATTCGGATGAACTTGAAAGTTGTTTATTTGGGTCTACGATAACTATCAACTATGTCTTAAATTTCAGCCGATCCACAACCCATTTTAGATTATTCCAAAAGTATAAACTCAAAAAATATTGTAATCAGATAAAAAATCCAAATTAAATTCTCATAATGCTTTACAACTGCAAAGAAGAGCATATTATAGTTGAACCTTAGCCCCTCTGTTATGCTTGTAAATAATGGTAGAATAGTAGGAGCATTCAAGGGATGGAGAATGCCTCTTCTTTGAGTAATACAATGCAACAAGAGCAACATAATGACAAAAACTTATATTACAATGACAATATTGTGACTCATAGTTATGTTTACTTTCCACAGTTCATCAATATATCATAGCCTTTCTGCTTTTCATTAAGCCACTAACTTATTAAGAACTTTCAAATCACTATGTGAATCCCAAAGATAGAATAATTGTCCACGTCAATCGAATAACCGATTCAGTTAGACCTTTATAACCAGTGTTTCAAAACCATCTTGAGCCGTGCAAACCGATCTCGAACAAAAAAAAATCCAGTGTTGTGTCAACCGAATAAGCAGTCCAATTTGGCCTTTATAACTGGTGTTTTGAAAATCGGCTTGAACTGTGCGAACCGACCTCGAACCAGCTAAAATTCAATGTTGCGGTGTAAAATTATCAACACCAAGAATCAAACGAGGGTTGTGCTCTAATGTTAGAAAATAATTCCAAAAAATTATAAAATAGGATTTGAAGCTGAGACACTTTGGTAACTTAAATGCATTTTACCACTCAGCCACTTGTGTTTATTCAATTCTAATATTTTTATGTTGTATTTCTTTTATATTCAAACATATTTAAATTAATTTTATTTGTAAAAATATATTGAGTGTAACATATATTCAAGTATATTTATACAATGTAAGATTTATTTATCATGTTTCTTTAATATGTGTCATAAATTATTGTCATCATAATTACGTTATATTTTAATATTTCTTTTTATAATTTTAAAGATATATTTAACATTTATATGTCATATTTTTATATAATCTTATATATTTATTAAATATATAAATATTTACAAAATCTTAGTTCAATCTCAAAACCTTGAACTTCTCTTCTTATTGATTTAAAAATCGGTTCGATTCTAAAAACATTGGTTGATGTGCCCAACACCACCTTAAAAATAATCCCTCGACTGATACGTCATCCCTTGCAACGTCGACAGTGGAGATCACGATCTGAGGTTGGTGCGCTCCCTGAACCAAGTCCAACCAATTATAAGTTCTCATTCAATGACAAAACCCTAATCTATGAAACTCAAACAACGCTCTTATCCGTGAAACTCAAACAGGTTTTGCAGCTAGTGTCGCTCAAAGGTGTGTCGCTAAGGCTGAAAATGAATTGAGCTAAGTTAAGCTAGGTCTAGTTCAGGCTTAGCTCAATAAAAAAAATCGAGCTCATTTTATTAGCTTGGGCTCAATTTTTCTTAGGAGTGACAAAATAGACCAAACTCGATGGGTCGGCCTGAATAACCTGACAAAATAGACCGGTTGAGTTAGCAAAATGCCAGCTCGAAACTTATATGACTCAAATGAGCTGAGTCCAAATGGGTCGAGTCAGCCCGTTTTTTAAACACTACATAAGGCTAAATGGGCTGAGCTAGGCTAACAAAATGTCAACCCAAAACTTACATGACCTGAATGGGCCTACCCAAAAATAGCCCAATCTCGAATGAGCCGACCCGACCCGTTTTGACACCCCTAGTTTTCCTTAAGCTCATGAGCTACTCGATTCAATATCGGAACTTGCATACTTGTTAGGGAAAATTCAATTTAGAAACCAATTGTCTAATTATATATGGTTTGGCCTAATATGACCTTACCTATTTATAATTGTTCTACCTTCTTAACAGGTGACGAAAGTGAAGATAGAGCCAAATGTGTGGTGAGGATGAAATTCTAGAACCTTCTCCACCCAACTTCTAAAATATCTAAATATGTACAAGACCTACAAAATATCTGTAGTAAATATCTAAGATATTTACAAGTAATTTTCTATATGATCATTTAGAGCCTAATTGTTCTATTCAATGATCTATACTATCATTGGCCCTTTTGAACTAAGAAGCATAGATACTTTACAATGTTTATTGTATTAGTGTCGGATACGTATCTATATTAGATTCTTAGATATTATCATATATTGTTAGACTACATATTATAATTTTTACTTTTTAGAATTTTGTGTCAATATATGTGAAATATTATAATAATATAAAAAATAATAGTCTTCTATTATGTCTCAAAAGGCGCTTGTACATACCCTCAACAATGTGTGGCTCTTATGCTTATTAAGTTTAATAAATTATGCTCAAATTTGTAACTTGATATTTTTTAGCATATATTTAATTAAAAATTAATATAATCAAACAAAAGATAATATTAAATGCTAATATACATTAAATTAAAATATTATTGTTATTCTTAAATAAATAAATATATTGAATTGGTTCACAAGCTAATGAATTAAAAAAGTGAAAATTTAAGCTCGACTTATTTAACAAATGAGTCAAACCTTTTAACTCATTAAATTGTTAATGAACTGAGATGCAAGAAGGTTCATGAGCTTGCTTGACTCATTGCCAACCTTACGTGCTACTGGTTGAAGGTGAAGGGTGAAAGACATGAGGGTGGATGAATGAACCTATGAGGGTTTTGAAATTATTTTTGTTGAAAATATTGATTTTATAAAATTAATAATTATATAAATAGTATAATACTATAAAATTTATTTTATATAAAATAATGAAATAAACTAGCTTGTTAGGCCCAATAGGCTATTTTAGAAGCTTGAGACCTGACCTATTTAACTGAATAGGATATTGTGAAAGCCTTAACCTGGCTTATAAATTAAACAAACTAGGTCACGCTGTAAGATCCTGATAGGTCGCCTAACATATTCCTACCCCTATGATCATGAGTTAAAACTTAGAGCCAAAAGTTACTAAAATAGAACTTGTTTTTTTTTTAAAAAAAAAAATTCAGTGTAAGACCACACAGTCTTCTCACACGCCTTAGGTGTGAGAATAATCCCTAATCAGGTATCGACTTTGCCTTGACCACAAAGTACTTTCTACAAGGTTATTAGCATTATCTTTTTCTAATTAAATTAATAGAAGAAATAATGTCAAACATTTTTAAATTGGAACATATATATATTCCACATAACCTCACATAGAGAGTGATGAACCACTAATTTTGATCAACTCTTATATTCTTACATTAAACAATGTATACACCCTTTTTCACACCACATCTAATATCATTTATTATACATATTTTTTCATATTACTTTTTTTCACTCAATCACATCCATTAAAAATAGTGTAAGTAGTATCTATGCACCCCTAAAAGAAGTGTAAGATGATTATTTTCTAATTTTGATATATATATAGAAAACAAATATATAATTATTATTAATGTTGTGTAAGTTATGTGAAGAAAAATTATGTAACATAATATT
Source organism: Ormosia emarginata (assembly GCA_029884605.1). Classification (NCBI taxonomy): domain Eukaryota; kingdom Viridiplantae; phylum Streptophyta; class Magnoliopsida; order Fabales; family Fabaceae; genus Ormosia; species Ormosia emarginata. The sequence goes on from JAQQTP010000048.1 coordinate 7,951,846, forward strand.
AGATCCTTTTCCATATAACCTTTGCGAAGATAACAACACCAATTAGTTCATTAAAAATTTATCTAGTCAACAACACAAACTAGACTTTGATGCTACCACTTGTATTTTAATATTTAGATCCCGTTCTACGAGCCATATTGATTGGAGTTTAGCAGTAAAATCAGTTTCGGCACATCAATATTTTAAAACTAAATCATTTTAGTAAAACTTGGTTCATAGTTTACTAATGGTCAAATTAGTGATAATTATCACAAACTAGACTTTTATGCTAATTTGTATTTTAATATTTAGATCCCGTTTACGAGCCATATTGATTGGAGTTTAGCGGTAAAATTAGTTTCAATCAATATTTTTAAAACTAAATCAATCATTGAATGATAATTATAGTTTACTTATAATTATAATAGTATAATATATATATAAAGTAATAAATTAACATACTAATATCTCGCATTATGTTACATAGTGTATCAAAGTCCCCCATTATATAATGAGTAAAGCATCTAAGCATACAACATATATAAAAGCTTAGAAGAAACTACACTTACAAATTTCACATAGATTAGTAAATGAAACATCCAAGTATACAACCTATACAAAAGTCAAGAGGGTGCAAACATTCTTATACCTTCCTTGGACTTTATACGTAGGCCTTTGTAACTTAGAATTGAGTTTCTATTTAGATAAAAAAATATTTTTAAATGAATTTAAATTTATTTATTTTTAAATAAAAACCAATTCAAACTGGTTCACAAACAACTTTTGACCGATTCAGACCAATTTTGACCTGTTCTTTGAAATTCTGATTTTCTAGGTCATTTGGATCAAACACATGGTTAGTTCACCAATTTTCTGGTTGAACCAACTAATTTGATCTGATTTTTTTTTAACATTGGGTACATGTAGTACATACATTGTTATGAGCCAGACCTGATTTTTTTATTCATATTATTTTGTTGAATGGTCCAAACTCGTCGACCTAATTTGGAACACTTGGTTTTTTTAATGCATTTTGGCTCATTTCGTTTGACTTGAATCACCTAATAAATGGGTTAAGTCAGTTCTTTTTTTTGTTTTTTTTCTCCAAGTTAATCATTTTGTTAAGTCGGTACCTAGCTAAAGGATATAGATCAAATTAGGAGTGTTCATTGGGTAAAATTGACTCGATGAACCCAAAAATCCAAACTAAACTAACTAAATTGGTTTAGTTTGGTTCAAGTAATCGGGTTACATCGGATCAAACCCGATAAAAACCTATCTCCATTGGTTCAATTCTTATATTTGTGATTTTGAACCCAATTACTCGACAAAGTTTTTTTTTCATTAAATGCCTATTACTTATATTGTATGTTTTAGTTAGGTCACAAATTAAATTTCTCATTTCATCTTCATTTGAATACCCTTTGAAGATCATATAACATATCAATCCACCTACCTAACCAATGAACTATTGTGTCCTAGCTTCTACCTTATGAGCCATGAATGCACCTTGCCTTTTTTTTTTCTCTGTATATGTGCAATGTTTTTTGTAACTTTTATTTTAACAAAGATTATTTTGTTGTCATATTCATTTTATTTGTTCAGTTAACAGTTTATTTTATTCATTTTATTATATTTAGTTTATTATGTTATTAGCTCAATTTTTTTAATGGGTATAAAGGTAATTAAGTTGGTTTTTGTGTAAAAAAAAATGTGACATCGAACCAAATCAAACTGTTAAATTTGGTAAAAATTTTTTTACGAACCAAATGACCCATGAACTTCCTACATGGACTTTGACCTATTTGACAAATCAGTGGCTAACATTATTAGGTTAAAAAAACAATACTTTGGCCACTACTACAATTTGGATGAAGGTTCCAAGTATCAAAAGATTGTAAAGTCTCTTAATTTTGTTCCAAAGGGCAACTAATAACATTAAATATTCCATATACAAACATAAGTCATATGATTGTTATTACTTATAGTAATAAATTTACTATAGATTTCAATTTAGAGAAAGGTGATTTCTCCCATACCTGCACCCCTTTTTTTTGTGAGGGTATTGGTATCCTTCCACAATTAATGAATAATATTTATTCATGTGTTTCATTTAATTAAGTAAGTCTCTTAACAAAATAATAATTAAGGGATGTTCACAGTTCAATTTGGTATGGTTACAATATTCAATTTTGATTAAGTGAGTCACTTGATATAATATTAACTAGGGGTGTTCACAGTTCGATTTGGTTCAATTTTGAGACAAAATCCCAATTGAACCAAACCAATCGGTTCTAAGAGACTGAGACATAATTGGTTGGTTCACCTTTTGGCCACACAATGTTGTAAAAAAAAATGCCCTATCACCTAGTCGAAATTTTGCACAAAACAATCTTTCTTAAAAACACATAAAAATCATACAAACTAAACTCTAAAACTGGTATAATTATAACCATCTACCCTTCATAAACAATAACCCATCTACCCCAATTTTAAACACCCATTTACCTTTTAGAAAAAAAAAACCCTAAGATTAGAACCTCAAATTCTTTACAATTTGAAGATTAGCAATCACAATTATTTTTTTCTTATTCAAATCTCTATTTTTCTTTGGCTTCTTTAGGGTGGTATGATTGTCGTCTTTCTCCTATGATGATAGCCTTTACTGTCTTTCTTTTTATGTTTTTGTACCTTTTTTTTCAACAATTCGCTTAGATTTATTAGATTTGAGTTATTTTTATTGTCTTCTTGTTTGTCCCTTTTTAGGTGTTTTGTGTTCCTCTTCTTATAGTGGTTTTTATGTGTCCTTTTGTGACTCCTTTTGTTTCTATGGTCTTGCATGCAGTGGTGGAGTTAAGCTCCAGAGATTAGGAGGAGCACTAATATTTTACTTGAATGTGATTTTTATCGTTTAGATGATAAGATGAAATTTTATGACTTAAACAAAGATTTGCCACTGCTTGCAGGGGGAGCATGTGCTTCCCCTCAACTTAACATGGCTTCGTCACTGCTTGCAGGTAGGGGTGTCAAAACGGGTCGGGTTGGGTTATTCAGGGTTGGACCATTTTCGAGTCGGCCCATCCGGACCATGTAAGTTTCGGACTGACATTTAGCTAGTCCAGTTCAGCCCATTTAGCCTTATGTAGTGTTAAAAGAGCAGATTAGCCCGACCCATTCGGGTCATGTAAGTTTCAGACTGACATTTTGCTAGTCCAGTCCGTCCATTTTGCCAGGCTATTCGGGCCGACCCATCGGGCTTGGCCCATTTTGACACCCCTACTTGCAGGTAGAGGAGATATTCATATTTACTTTGGAGGATACAAGATACAATCGTCAATTGCAACATGGTTAGTGTTAGTCTTTATTGGGAAAGACGCTAGTGATTGATAGTCTTCGAGCAATGAGCATAACTTTTTTTTACAAATTTTAGTTCAGGGTACAAATTGTATTTGTTTTTTTCTCTTACTAGATCTAATGTTTCTTGATCAATTTGTAAATGTCATTGGACTTTTATTAATATGATAATTCCTCTTTCTCGTAAAAAAAAAAGGTAATCAGTGAGAAGCATAAGAAGAGGAAGAATGAGAACATGAATTTAAACATTGGGAGGAGCAACAACTAGGTAACAAGTCAGCACATGCTTCATTGCAGTGGTGGTGGTTAATGAAACAAATGATGAACGATAAATGACAGTGGATGGTGATGTTTCGTGAGGGAAAGAGAAAGAAAAGAAGACAAGAAAATGCAATAACTTCATGCCTTCATGCCTTCATGCGAGAGGAAGAATAAGAAGGAGAAAAAAGTATTAGTTGTTAGGATTAGGTCAAGTTAGGGTATAAAGGTAATATTTTTGTGTGTGTGACACGAACCAAATTCGGTGTTATGGTCAAAATTTAGCTCTTCAACAAGTTTGAGTTGACAGTCAAAGAAGTAAGTTATGACATTTTCAGTGGAGTAGGGAAATCTGTTGGATACGTCATAAAACACAAAGAAAAGAATCATAATAGAATTGTCAACAAAATATACTAAAACAAAGTCAAGCAAGTGCTTTAACTGATAAGGGAAAGCAAGACAAGTTTTGAAGAAATGGTCAAGGTGATCAAGCTATTGGAAGGATGGCTTTAACGCTTAGTAGGACTCAAAGGCATGAAGTTTCAAGAAATGATGGTCAGAGAGAGACAAAGGAGAGTTATTCGACTAGAAAGAAATTTGACAATTAGATGGTGACAAGAAAGAAGAAGAGTACTTGACAAGTAGGCAGGAACTTGAGCAGATTGCTAACACTTAGTGGAATTCACGGGGTTGCAAGACTGAAGAGCATTAGTAGATAAGGAAGCAGTTATTGGTTTGAAATTCAAAAAGGGAGTAAGCTGATAGTTATGAAGAAATTCAAATTCAAATTAAGAAAGTTTATGTTAGTTATTGTTGTAATTAGATTAAGTGTAATTAGATGATGTGTCAACATTGTATGGAGCACACTTATCAAATAGACATTATATCTATAGTAAATAAGGACATGTGTTAAAATCCGAAGGTGTAAGTTTGTCTATAAATAAGCCTTGTTACCAAGGCAGAAAGATGATTGGAAACACACTCGAGAATTACCTTACACTTTCGTTCGTCACTCTAACACTCAAGGAAACACAAGGAAAAATCAAGTATGATCCTTCTATCTCCTTTATACTTGATGCACATTTTCAGATTCAATGTAAGGCAATGTTATTTCCAGTCTCTCTTCTACTCCTTGTATCAAGTGATTAAATTCACTTGATATTCTTCTTTTAAGTTTATGCAATTTACTTTCATGCATGTTAATGTTCCTGTTCTTTACATTTCATGTATAGTTACTATTCTTTACCATTTATTTCTTGTCTATTTAATTCCACTTAGTTTATTTCCTTGCATATACCATTTCAGTCAATTAATTATTGCATTTTATGTTAGCTGTCATTTAAATTCCTTCATTTTAGTTCTTTTCCACTTTAAGTTCATGCACTTTATGTTTCTCGTTAGTTCATTTACATGCAACCTTTATTTGATTATCAATTTACATTGTCTCGTTAGATTGACGGTTAGTTTCATTTCTTTCAAGTTTACTTTCTATCATTCTTATTTGGTCATTTACATTCCAGTCATTTACATTTATGTCATTTTCGTCCAGTACCTTTATGTTTGACACATTTATCTTGACTATCAATTTATTTATATTATCTAACATTTACCATTCCAACACTATTTTATTTGTCAATTTCACGTTCTACCCATTCTATCAAGTTGTTATTTTGTCGAATTCCCATTGATTTTATTCATTTGACAGTTTAAATTTGCAAGTCACCAAGAACTTGAGAATCCCAAGAGGAATAGATTCCCTACTTAGATAGCTAACTGGAATCAAAATATTTGTCAAATACTTAGACCAATTTCCCCTATAAACACTCGGGGTCCATGACCAGTACATAACCAAGGCTATGTATGACTAACGTCTAACTACCCAAGCAGTAGAAAACAACCTTAACTTGCTAAACATATTCAAAATGTGATTCCCAAAATTTCAATTTCTTTATAACTTGATACAGATAATTCAAAATAGCCACCACAAGGTCTCAAAAACATAAATATCCTATAGGTGAATTTTATTTTTTTAATCAAAATACTACAAATACTTTTTCAACACATTCCTTACCATCCCAAATCTTACTTGTAGAAATAATGGAACACATATAAAAGTGAAAGCCCATAAGGCTTTCAAATAAAAGTCAATAACAAAATAGAATAAAGACTTAAATCGGCCTACACAAATGATGTGTTGGGCTCACTAATGGTATTCATATCAGACTTCCTCAATCAAACTAGAGGAATAGAACCATGAAGCTATCTCATTTCCCTTATTTGAAAAACATGTTATCAAGATTTGGATGAGTCACAACTCACTAAGTAATTACTACCTACTATAACTGAAATAGAACAAGCAGAGCACGTGTTTTCCTTATCAATTAAAATATCAAATTAAATTAAATACTTTCTCAATAGAACAATTCAAATCAAATCTCCAGAAATCTAAACTGAAACACATAACAAACAATTAGTGGGGAACAATTTTCAACAATTCATACACAAAGTATAACAAATTAAAACATGATTCATATGGAAGAGTCCACTAGGTATAACCAAAATAGAACAAGCAGACAACTCGTAGGTAAACTAAAAATCTGACAAGCCCAATACTTGAACTAACGAGCATTAAGCTTGAAACTATAACCAACTCATATATGTTGGCTTACACACAGAGTCAACACATACCCTGTTAGCTAGGGCCTAATCCAATCGTTGGTGCATCAAGGCTAACATTTACTGTTATTAAATACAGAGTCTGACAATGTCTTCTCTCAAAGAAAATAATTTCTAAACAAAAATGCAATAATTTGGCTTTCAAGAAAATAAGTTTTCAAGTGAGCCAAAAAATTAAAATCCCATATAATCGAGTTATTCATTCCAATGAGAGCATTTTCTAACATTAGAAAACTCAGGCAATAAAATCCACTTTTTTTCCATTAGCATAATAACAATTTTCAATAACCCATCATTGACCCAAAACCAATGTCCGTAACAATTACCATACTGTCACAAATTATGTAACATTTATCATCTACGATCTATAACCAATATCAAAGCATTTTATGATAACCAAAACTATCAACTCAGAACAATGTACAAGTTGATAATGAGTTTTCCAACAAATTTTGCTTGTCTCAATAGTTTATAAGGCTTTACTACATTTAAAATCCAATAGCAAAATTAATTCAAAATTGATAAGTTCCAATAGACATATCATAGGCATGATCCACTCACCATACTTATCGATTTCTAAGTGGCTCTTTTCCTAAAAATTCACATAGTTGAACTGAAAGTTCCTTATATCGTTCTATAATCAAGAAAATACCAACAATACATCAATCAATCATAGACCATTAAATTGTCTACTTTGATTCCTTAAATCCCAAATAAATTCTAAATAACATCGTCCTAAATTTACCATCCAACCCATCCGCTATGAAATTGTACTAATAAAATTGATTTCAAATTTTTGAGTTATAAATTTACCTTAATGAGCCAAAGAAATAAATTTCAATAAGTAGGTAGTCTTTATTATTCTCAAATCGCAATTCCTAATACTAGAAAAATCACCCTAAGGCACGCATGCAAGAGAAAGGGAAAAGGTAGTGCTTGAAAACTTCACCAAAATCTCAAAAAGGTGATAAAAGGATGCTATGATTGAAAAAAAAGCAATTAAGAACGAGAAGATAGAAGAAAAAAATTGGGGAGGGAGCTAACGAGAGGTGGGAGGCGCAAAGGTAGAATTCTCTGATGGAAAAGGTATTTTGATGTAAAAGAATGATAATTACCAAAATCCCCATAAAATAAAATGAACTTATCCTATCTTTTTTTTTTTAAATAATACCTTAACTTTTTTTTTTTTTCGTATTGTTACAATGTGTGTCTGGGCGCACGCACTCACGTGTGTGCGTGTACAGTCCAGTTTGGATTGATCTTAAAATTAACAACTCTTATATTTTTATATTAAATAATATATACATCTCTTTTTATATTTTATTAATATTATTATTATATATTTTTTATTATTATTTTTTTTCAATTAATCACATCAATTAAAAATAATATAAATAATAACTACACCTCTAAAAAAATGTAGGATGATTATTTTCCTAAAACTAATGTTGAAATCGAGCTGATTGGTTCTTTTAAAAAAACAAACCAAACAAAAAAATGTTGGACTTGTTTGGATTGGTTTTAAAAATGAAACCAATGTCCAAATTGAACCGATGAATTCTTTAAAAAAAACAAATAAAAAAGTATTGGTTTTGATCGGTTTTTAATTTTATTATCAATTTTTCAATTTTATTCTGTTTCTTGGTTTGGATTTAAATAATTCTAACATTAACAACTTATTACTAAGGATACCAGTACCTTCATAAAAAACAAAGGATGTTAAAAGAATCTCCTCAAAGAAAACACAATTCTTTTACTTAAAAATTTAGAGAAAAGATTATCTCATTTCAATGTCGGATAAAATTTAAGTCATTTTTTTATATTTATTACATTAATTTTATTAATTAAATTATGATATATGTTTAATAATATTCTCTCTTTTACATTTTTTTTTTTTTTAAAAATATATATATCATAACTTAATTAATAAAATGAATATAATAAATATAAAAAAATAAATCTAAATTTTGTCCTTCAATATCAGAGCATCCCACAATCATTAGCGAAATTTTATGGTGATACTTAATTGAATCCAAAGCCTTTGTTGACCAGGTTCGATGGTGTCAATTGATCCATTCTTCTTTGTCAAACAAAAATAATAATAAAATAAAACACAATTAGATGGCCTCTAAAACATATTGGGAAATTAGTTTTGTTTTACCTCTACACTTATTTTCTACATCAAATTCTTACACATTCTTTTTTTAAAAGAAAAAAGAGTAATACAATTTCCAATAATTTCTCTCTCTCTCTCTCTCTTTTCCCCTCTAAGAGAAAAGTGTAAGGCTTAGGTATAGAAAGGGAAAAACTACTAACACAGGTAAAGGTGAGACAAAAACACTTCATAAGTTATTTTTTAACTTTGAGTTCATTAAACGTGAAAGAGAAAAGAACTCTCATAAAACCGTAAATAAAAATAATAATAAATTCGAGCATTTTGGCTTAGAAGTCGAAGTGATCATACCACAATTGGTTAAGTGCACAATAATGGGATTAAAGTCTACTAATGTTCAAAGGACACCATAATATATTTTTGTGTAAAATACTCCAACTTCCTTTTCATATGCTTAATTTTTTACATATATCCTCTATTTTCAAAACTTAGACAAAATCACCTTTAACATTTATTTAGACATTTCTTGTATTTTAAAAAAGTGTTACACATAAATTGAATTAAGTACCATAAGTCTAAAATTAATTAATAGAATGAATCGTCAATCATTAATAAGTTTAAACTATCATTTTTATCTTAATTTAATCAATATTACAAAGTAATACTAATAAAATTAAAGTTAAAAATGTCATTAATAGTAGAAATATTATTTTAAGTAAAAATAATTTAATATTATAAGTCATACTGATAAAATTATGAGTAGAAATATCAATTTAAGGTCATTAATAGTTGACTATTAATTTTATTAATCAATTTTTTTATTGTGATTAATTAAATTTATGTGTAATATTTTTTAAAATACAAAAAATATCTAAATGTAAAAGAAATTATGTAACTTTTAAAAATAAAAAAGAATATGTAAAAATCAGACAAATAAAAAAAAAATTAGAGTATTTTACTCTCTCTCGATATATATATTTGGTGGAGACACAGAAATAATTGAGCAGCAGTATACCAATTTTATATAACATTTTCAAGATGAGAAGGAATTTCTTGTAACAGGATATGTAAAATGTTGGTATACGCACACATCAGTGACATCATCACTTGACTGTGAATCTCAAAGCTAATATATATATATATATATATATATATATATATATATATATTATTTTATCCAATTTTCTTTTGCTAACAAAATACGATTATTTTTTAATACAAAATAAAAGGTTATTTACACGAGAAAATGAATAAGAAGTAAAAGACTGAAATGAGAGAGACTTGACCAGACATGCATTAGGGATAAGAAGCTTGAAGGGTGTACCACACAAACGTGAAACGGAAAGTAAAAGGTCCAAAATCCCAAGAAACGAAAGAGGAAGGAGCCAACTGGATTGTTCCAAATCAAGAGACTTTGTCAGCTTTTTTGAGAGCAACTCATAATCGAGACCCACGTGAAAGCCAAGAGCAAATTACGTGTATGTTTATTTTTTTTATTAAATTTTAAAGAAAAACCACTAAATTATCCAAGGCTATTTTCGTAAGATTTTAATTTTAAATTATTTTAAACACAAAATAAGTTCAACATATAGCCAATAATTAACATTTTATTTTTAAATTTTTTTCCCAAAATGTATAAAAGAATAAGAATTTTTTAGTGAAAAGCTTTTTCGAAGTATAAAATAAACTAATGAATAATGATCTAAATATGTACACCAAGTCAATGCTTTACTCTTAATTTCACATTCAGCTCAGCTTCTTGTAGTAGAATATTCCTTCATTATTTTATTACAAATACAACTGGTTTAAGAGTGGAAGGGCTCTTCATAATAACCATCAATCTCCTTTGTCTTTGAGCAGCTGCCGACACTATTGAGAGTTCCCAAGAAGAGGACACAAAATGAAGAAGGGACTCTCCCTAGCATTCCTCATCATACTGATCCACCTACATCTAAGTAGGGCAACTTCATGGAAGATCAACGGCAACTACAAGGGCTGTGGCGATGGCGGCGGCGCCGTAGAGGACTGCCTCATCGGCAACGACTTGGAAGCAGAGTTCTCCCTTGGCTCCCATGTGGCTAGAATGCTCTATGATGTGAGTCAGTCTGTAACTGGGAAAACTGGTAACAGCAACGGTGCTGCTGTTAATTGTCCACAAAGTCGAGGTTATCGTAGCTGCTTGCCCTCCTCAAATGGAGGTCCCCCTAGACCAAATTGTGGTGATTTTACCCGGACTTGCTAATAAAATGAATCTTAATTTCCTTCTGATTTTAAGATTGTAATAATCTGACGCTGTTTCCTTCTGTTTTGATGCTTTACTTTCGTACTTAATTATGTTGTGGTTATATATATCATATGTACTTTGCAGTTGTTGGGGATTGTGTATCAGTTTAAATGTTATTGTTAAGAATAATTCCATGTGAGATGGAAAGTTTGTGAGTACATAAATAAACTCTGTCAGATTGTCTCAATATGCTTCAGCACATGCTTTCCTGGTTTGTACCTGCAGGAACATCCCGGAATTTTTGTTTTCCATCGCAATTTAATATATTTTTGTATATCCTGTTTTGATTCAATTCAAACTATACTTTTATTATTTTTCATTGCTCTGGACCTGGAAAAAAGAAATGGAGAAGTGACTGTCCTAAGTCCTAACGTCAAATGGTTGAACAATTAAATTTCTGATCATGATTTGAAATAATTTCATCCCCTATATTTTGACTGTCTCAAGATAGAAATGTTATGTAAAAGATGTAATTTTTTTTTTCTAAAAAAAAATTTCGCTCTAAATTTTTATGTATAAACTAACTATTAACAATCATGTATTTTAAATGAAATTCACCCTACATAATAAAGTTGGGAGCGGTATTCGTGTATCAAAAATATTTTAATTATTTTTAATTCACTCATAAATTTATTGTATATTTTGTAAGAATATTATAGTTACATATAATTTAATTTGACATATCTATTACATAAATTTACGGTATAAATATAACGTATATATTTTAGGTGTACAAATAATATTATCCTAATAAAATTGAGTACTCTTTCTTTAAGTAAGATAAAATTTTTTTAGTACAACGATGTTTTCTCTATCTGATAGTAAGATAATGATTTTGACTTTAGTCCTTGAAATTTCATGCACTAGTCACATTAGTTTTTGGATTTAAAAAATTAATAACTTAATCTCTGAAACTTAAAAATATTAGTCACGTTAGTTTATGTGTCTTTTGTCGTCAGTTAAACTTGACAGATACACACGCATGACATGTTAAGTGCCAAGTTGGATACTAATGTGCCTTCCTACTTGGTCCAAAAATGACGTAATTTTGTTTGTGCATGAAGAAACAAAGGTTCCAACCCTAAAACGACGCCGTTTGGGTCCAAAATTCCTGAAGCTAAATAACTGATTGAGGTTCCTAGATTGGCTAAACTTTCATTTGAGGACCGTTTAATTAGAGGTTGAGATGTCTTGTCCATTTCCTCAAAATGATTCTTCACCTCCATTAGTAGTGCAACCACTTCCTTCATGGTGGGGTGCTCTGTCGGGAAAGAGTTCACACAAAACATAACAACTCCAAGTGTTTGAAGTATCTCTTGCACCATTTTGATTTGGTAGACCTTGAAGCTTTGTATCAAGTATTGATACAGCTAGTTCAAAACTTCTCATCTTCCTATTCACCCACTCAACTATGTGTTGTCTGATGGTAATTAAAAGTTATAAATTTAAGTGCAAGTTATTTCAAGTAGTAAATTCTTAGGAGTCTGAGGTTGATCTACAGAGAATTGATGAAGAAAAAATTATTTGAAGTAAGGAGAAGATTTGTTACAATACTAAAGGTGATAAAAGTTGTTCACAGATGAAAATGATTTATTTGGGTTAGGAGATCCACCATTGACAATAAATTAAAGACACGATTATTTTGTTTTTATAACTCAATTGGAATCACACATAATGGAGGTTCCAATAAAAAAATACAACATTCAAAGTTCAATTTAAATTATATATGTAATCATATTATATTTCCTTTAATTATCCACAAACACTTGTAAACGGTCTCAAGCATTTACTGTGTCAATGTCTTGTCTACAATGAATCAAGTTCTTCATTATACATGAAGAGTTTCTAAATTGATTAGAAGTAACATACAACACATATAATGATCACTTAAAAATATATTATTTAAGTACAAGAAAGAAATTAATCTAACCTCAACTTATTACCAAAAGTTTCACCTTTTTACCCAAGCAAAGTGAAAATTAGTTACTCATGAACAAGAAGAAAGAAAGAAATAAGAAAAAAGAAATGAACATAACTTCAATTTAGAACAAAGAAAACTACAATAAGAGAAATAAATAACACAATAACATAATTTAAACTAAAATCAAAGATGATCTGAATGAGCACCCAAACTCCCTTGTATAGAGCTCAAGAAGTACAAGATGACAATGAAGTTGTTTGATGATGATGAATAAATACCAAAGTAGTTGCTTGATGATGATGAATGAGTGGAAATTATAGAGATTCTTGTCTTCGAAAATGTTTATACTCTGAGCTCATGGCATGCGTCAGAACCAGAACAAGTGGTCTTCATGAAAGTTCTAGAAAATTGTCTTAGCTTTCCATAGCCTCCGCTTTCAGCCAAAAATATCACATACAGCCCGAGATATGACCCAATTACTGTACATAGGTCAGACTCAACTTCAGTTCTTCTATTCTGACTTCCAATCCCAATATCACCATCAAGACTTCCGATATGACTATTATGTTCTTCATGAAAGTTGTAGATTTAGGTCTTAACTTTCAAATGACATTGGTTTCATTCCCAAAGCTCTCATATAACTCAAAATATGATTTGATGAGTACGCATAGGTCAAGCTGTCAGGTTCAGAACTCTAAATTTTACTTCAACTCAAATTTGAGTTATCCAAACGTGTGTTTCAGGTCTTGATGTCTTCATAAAAGTTGTAGAAATTTGTCTTAACTTTAAAACAAGATTAAAATCACATCCATCGGATATTTGTAACTCAAATTATAGTCAGTTTACTAAAAAAGTCAAGTGAAAAGATTATACAATGAATGAAATATATTGCTATCAATGTGCCTCTTGCTATCAAGTGAATAGTTGTTAGAGAATTATGTTAACTTTCTAACAAGACTAGAATCATATTAATCAGATAATTACAACTCAAATTGTAGCTAATTTACTTAAGAATGCAATCTCCCAAATTAATGACAATTCAAGCAATAATTTCTTCAATGATCCAATTAAGCTCAATTTTATAAAATGTGACAAAATCAACTTAATTAAGCCTAATTGAACCTTAAGAAGCCTAATGAGAGGATTATAAATTGAATAAAATATATTGCTATCATTGTCCATCTCCAACATGGGATTCAACAGCACGACGCCCACTTAATTAATATCTCTAGCAAAATCACTCCATAACTGTACACATCACTTTTCTCTGTTATGTTCATGGAGTAGCCATACTCTACATTGGTGATAATAAAACATGGTTAGAATTTAAACCAGTAGTAATAAATAACAGGACATGGATCACCAAATATTATTGAGCATGAACTGAATTTGTGCATATTGTTACTACTTTGGATATCATATAACTATTCTTCGAGATGCAAACTAAAATAAACTGAAATTAACAAATCTAAGGGCATGGATTTTGTAAATTATGTAAAGGATGTAAACATTTAAATGAGGTAAAAAAAAGTCAAACATATCTTCCCTAAGGCAATTTAACCATAGGAACCAGCAACTTTGGACATTGCATGATGATAATTTGGTGAACTCATTTGCTTTCTAAGACTAAAATCTGCCAGATATGCCATATATTTAGAATCTAGAAGTATGTTATTGCACTTAAGATCTTTGTGGAGAATTGTAGGAACACAATCGTGATGAAGGTAAGCTAGACCCTGACCTGATCCAACAACAATCTTGTATCTAGTTTCCCAGTCTAAGTTCCTGTTCCCTTACAAAAGTTGTCATAGATTACCATTTGGGATGTAGTTATAGAGCAGAAGCTTAACACTCATGTTAGAATAATAACCTAGGAGCCTCACAATGTTTCTATGTCGGATGTACCTAAGAATTTGAATCTCTACAGCAAAAGAATCCACTGTTTCATCTTCTTTGTTTGCTTTCCAAAGCTTCTTCACCGCTATCAACTCCCTATTAGGAATCTCAATCTTATAAACAACACCAGAACAACCCTTTCCAATCACATTTTCATCCTTCAAGCAATCCAAGACATTATCTATGTTGAAGTTTAGTTTTTGAAATGGGATGAAAGTCCAAGGATAAGAGAAATCCTCAGCTCTTGATGTGGAACCTGATGCCCTCAAAGTTTTTTCAACTATATATCTATGATTACGAGTTACTAGAATCCATGATGCAATGATAACTATAGTAATCGAGGCAAGAATCACCAAGATCACACTCGAGATACTCTACAATAAGAGCCTGTTCAACTAAAATATGTGATTACGCTCAAAGAATAACACAGTAATTGTAGCACAGTTTTGATATGTCGATTCTATAGAGAGACTAATTAAAAAAAGAACTAAAGGAACAAAAAAATTAAAGAAAAAATATTAAATGATTAATAGTAAATAAATATTAATTTTAAATGTAAATTAAAGTGAAGCAAAGTGAATAACAAAAAAATTATTCAAATTTGACGAATAGTAAAACGTCGGGAATCCCTTGCACAAATTTGGTATTTTTATTATTCTTAATTCATTGAATAACTTAATTGGGAATTCAATTTTCAAAATTCCTAATCGAAAAGTATAGATTTATAAACTAAAATTAAATCAAATGTAACCCTTTGAAAAATCATTCACCACTTTTAAAATACATAAATTATTATCCCTATTGAGAAAATTCAATGACAACAATATACTCAGGGAGTGATATTGTAGCAAAGAAGTAAATTCATATAGATAAATAATTGATCCAAACATAATTAAAGAACTAAACCATTCAATAGAAAAAACATGACTGAATCGATAATTAGAATAAATTCTATGATTATTCGGAGAAGAAAATATCAACAATGAATTGAGAATAATAAAACAATGGAGTTTTAGTAATTGAAAATTAAATACATAAATTAAAAATAAATTGAAAATATCATCTATTGTGCAAGTTCATCATTAATCTTACTTGAGAATTTAGTTCTCCATACTATGATGATAGACAAATAAATTCTAGAGAAAAAATCTTCAAGTCTGTCGTCTCTACGCGTCCTCTCCTTTTTCTACTCTATGACCATCCAAATTCAAGAGAAATTCTTACTTAAACATGGTATATTACAGTTAAGTACACTAAGTCAATCATGATTTAATATTTTTATGAATCTTTGTGTCTCATAATTAATTTTACTGTGCTCTATAAAAATATTAAGTTCTAATTGACTTAATATACCTAACTGAGTGCACCATATTTAGGTAAGAATTTTTCCAAATTCAATAACAGTATTGTGGATCATCATATATCTGTATCCTTAGAGAGATCAAAATAGTTTGCAAATGAATGACAAACATCTACACTGATTCCTTAGAAACCCCCAAGAATTAATTCTAGCTCCAAATGATAAAGATTCAGTTGATACTTTTGTTAAACCGTCAATTCAGTTTATTCCATTGAAAATGGACAAGACCGATGGACTGGTATGGAGGAGTCCAAAGATTCAGTTGATACTTTTGTCAAACCACCAATCCTTTGTCTTGGGGGTTACAGGTATTAAACAAGCAGGAATTAAGTTGTCCAACCCAATGACCATGACGTTGTGACTTTGCAATAAAAGGAAGAATTACATGGACAGAAAGTCTAGTGTTGCAACACTACACCAAGTGTTAGTATGATGATAGTACGAGTTTGGGTCAAAGATTGTGACTCTAGCATTACTCTGTTGTTTCTGCGAGTAGAAGCAGAACTCATCAAATACCTTAAGTGTCATCCAAATTACATAAACATAAATCCCGAATAAAATAGAACGAATAAATTACACCAAAAGAAATTACACTACATATTTTGTGTTTGCTAATCCATTAATGGAGTGCTCAAAAGCTTTGAAGCAATGATAGACTTGTTTTAATCAGAACCCATATAAGCAAAACTTGAAGACTCCACAAACATGATTTTATTATCATGGTGAAACTAGGCTCTCATGGTAAATATACAGATCAATTTGGAAAATGTAGTTTTTACCAAAACAACGCCAATTTGGAAAATTCAACCTACCATCATTCGAGTTATACAAAACCAATTTGGAAAATGTAGTTTTTACCAAAACAACGCCGTCTTCTGATATGCACAAGCGGTCCAAAGAAGGAATCCATCTAGAAATCTGGAGTTCCACATAGGGGATCATCATCAATTAGTCTAAGACTGTTCAACCCCATACTCCTTCATCAACCATACAACCCAATGAGTTTTATTATAATCAAATAAGAGAGAAGATGGTTTGGAAAAAAACGGTGTTGTTTTGTGGGTTGAGATTTTGTTTCTTTAGACAATAACCACAGCTATGTCGTTTTATAGGTGAGGAGATGCTATGTCAAGTCTAACTTGACATTTAATGTGTCATACGTGCATGTCTGTTAAATTTAACTAATAGTTAAAGATATAAAAATTAACGTGACTGAAGTTTTGAAATTTTAGAGATTAAATTATTAATTTTTTAAATTTATAAACTAATATGACATGTACATAAAATTTTAGAAACTAGAGTGAATATTTACTAATAAAATTTCGGTAATGCATACATCAGTGACATCACTTGACTGTGAATCGAAAAGCTAATAACATATGATTATTTTATCCAATTTTCTTTTGCTAACAACATACGATTATTTTTTAATACAAAATAAAAGGTCATTTACATGAGAAAATAAATAAGAAGTAAAAGAATGAAATGAGAGAAAATTGATCAGACATGCATTAGGGATAAAAAGCTTGAAGGGTGTACCACTCAAACGTGAAACGGAAAGTGGAAAATCCTAAATCCCAACAAAACGAAAGAGGAAGGAGCCAACTGGAACGTTCCAAATTAAGAGACTATCTCACCTTTTTTGAAAGCATCTCACAATCGAGACCCACATGAAAGCCAAGAACAAATTAAGTGCATGTTTATTTTTTTTTTATTAATTCTTAAAGAAAAATCACCAAACTTACAAATGCTAATTTTCGTAAGATTTTAATTTCAAATTATTTTAAACACAAAATAAGTTAAAAATATAGCCTGTAATTAACATTTCATCTTTAGAAATTTTTTTCCCAAAATGTATAAATGGAATAAAAATTTTTGAGTGACAAGCTTATTCTAAGTATAAAATAAACTAATGAATAAGAATAATGACCTAAACATGTACACCGAGAGTATTCCTTCATTATTTTATTACAATACGACTGGTTTAAAGAGTGGAAGGGCTTTTCATAATAATAAATTAATAACCATCTATCTCCTTTGTCTTTGAGCAGCTGAGGACACTATTGAGAATTCCCAAGAAGAGGACACAAAATGAAGAAGGGACTCTCCCTAGCATTCCTCATCATACTGATCCGCCTATGTCAAACTCTAAGTAGGGCAACTTCATGGAAGGTCAACGGTAACTACAAGGGCTGTGGCGGTGGCGCCGCCGCCATAGAGGACTGCCTCATCGGCAACGACTTGGAAGCAGAGTTCTACCTTGGCTTCCATGTGGCTAGAATGCTCTATGATGTGAGTCTGTCGAATACTGGGAAAACTGGTAACAGCAACGGTGCTGCTGCTAATTGTCCACAAAGTCAAGGTTATCGTAGGTGCTTGCCCTCCAAAAATGGACGTCCCCCTAGACAAAATTGTGGTGATTTTACCCGGACTTGCTAATAAAATGAATCTTAATTTCCTTCTGATTTTAAGATTGTAATAATCTGAAGCTATTTCCTTTTGTTTTGATGCTTTACTTTCATACTTAATTTTGTTGTGGTTATACATATCATATGTACTTTGCAGTTGTTGGGGATTGTGTATCAGTTTAAATACTATTGTTAAGGATATTTCCATGTGAGATGGGAAGTTTCTGAGAACATAAATAAACTCTGTCAGATTGTCTCTATAACACGTGCTTTCCTGGTTTGTACCTGCAGGAACATGCCGGAATTTTTGTTTTCCATCGCAATTTAATGAATTTTTGTATATCCTGTTTTGATTCAATTCAAACTATTATTATTTTTCATTGCTCTGGACCTGGAAAAAAGAAATGGAGAAGAGACTGTCCTAAGTCCTAACATCAAATGGTTGAACAATTAAATTTCAGATCATGATCTGAAATGATTTCATCCCCTATATTTTGACTGTCTCAAGATAGAAATGTTATGTCAAAGATGTAATTTTCTTTTTTGAAAAAAATTCGTTCTAATTTTTTATGTATAAACTAACTATTAACAATCATGTATTTTAAATGAAATTTACCTAATATAATAAAATTGAGTAATCTTTCATTAAGTAAGATTTTTTTAGTACTACGATATTTTCTCTCTCTGAGAGAAGATAATGATTTTGATTATTATCTTCTTCTATTCACCATGTTTCTTTCTTTGTTAGCTACTAATATAATTCTTTTTATTTAGCTACCTTCCTTTTTTGTCGGCTAATAGGATTATTATTTCCCATTTTTTCATATTTTTTAATCTCATTAATAAATTCCTATTCTCATATCTCTTTAATCAATTTCATATGAATCAATTCCCATTTTATTTGCTTAATTAATTTCCTATTTAATTATGTTATAGAAGGTTTTTCTTTGATATCAATCAATTATCATATATTCTTTCATTCAAATTATAATACATGTAATTATTTATTTCTAGAAATTAATAATTAATACATACAATGTTTTATATATATAGTGTAACTAATATAAAAAATATCTTTATGTACCAATTTTTTTTTATTACTTTAAAATAAAATTTAAATAATTTTAAAACTTTAAATTCATAACGTACTACATATATATAACATGTTTAAAATGAAGTCTTTAAAATATATTTTGAAACACAAATAAAACACAAATTACAACTTTTAAAAAATTATGTGCAATGTATAAACTATTAACTAATTACTTATAAATTAAAAAGAGCACAATAATTGAATAAGTGAAGGTTTTATTATGTTAATTATACTAATTTAGAATGAAAAATTCTAATATATTTTTAGAGTATAATAAATATATGTTCTAAAAAATATTTATTATTAGTTTTAAATAAATTTATATAAATTATAAATTATCAATTTCAAAATTAAAGATAAATATCTAATCTGAAATATATATTTATTGTATTTGTTTTAATAATGTACATTTATTGTATTCTAAAAATATGCAATGATCTCTCTTTGGAAATAAAGTCAAGATTGATTGCTAAACTTGTGGCTGACCTTAATTAACTTGTCAGGTTTGATAAGTCCCACCTTGCTCAGACGTCAGGTGTGTGTGTTATATATATATATATATATATATAGCTCTGATATAAAGTTCAAAGATCTTTAAATGTGAATAAATAATTTATAGATAAATAAATATTTACCAACTATTAATTATGATGATAAATTATTAAATTTTTTTTTTTTAATTATTGCTGACCATTGCTCAGCCACTACGACCCTCACCCAAAGTACACCACTAATCCTCCGTTCATCTACCTGAACCTACTACATCAAGTCCAATCCGTGCCATCATATTTTTATTTGGCAACACAACTCTATATATATATATACTATTATTTTTATTTGTGCAACGCATATATATATTTTATTTTTATGATGAATTTTTTTTTAATTATTGCTGACCACTGCTCAGCCACTACGACCCTCACCAAAACTACACCACTAATCCTCCATTCATCTACCGTGAACCTACTACCGTCCAATCCGTGCCATCATAGCCACGGCCCCCACACCTCTCTTCCATATACCGTCTGAGCCACCACCAAATGGCTAACCACTCCAACCTGAACCTGGGACCCCAAATCTATCACATTCAACATTCCATTATGATCCTTTATCATCGATGTGCAAATAGTTGTGTTTAGAGTCTTTTATTTCGTTAGTATCTGGGAGTTTGGTTTTTTTTTATTTATTTATTTGAATTTTAGATTGCATCTTCCATTTCACTTGGTTTTTTTTTTTCTAATTTTTTCTTATATTTCTAAGAAGTTCTGTTTTTTTTTTCTCCAAGTTCTCCATGGTCAGAAGACAAATCCAATCACCTGCTTCTTCTTGGTTAAAAGGAAGAAAAAGGAGGAGAAAAATATAAAAAATAATGGATGTCAAAAATGATCATAGAACAATGAATACAATATAGATTATGTAAATTGCGTACCTAACTTAGCTATGATTAAGTTTAATGATAACCTTAAATGTTAGGTTTTCCTCTCCAGTCTCCATGTCAAGATGTAACTCTTAATTGGTAAAGCACTTGCGATTAGGAGCAGAGAGTGAACCTAACCTATATTTATAATGATGTTAACACTAATTAGCCCTCTTATCATGGACTATTAAGGAATGAACTTACACTAATAGTCACCTGACACATTAGCCCAATAAGATGTAATAGATCTCAAATAAATAGATCATTATTGGCTTTTTCTTTCTCTCATATGAATCGACCATTAACTCTTTTTAATAAAACCTATAACATCAATTAGTGGTAGCCTCTAATAGAAAATACTCTTACATACTCCCACTTGAGCAACAATAATTGAAGAATATTTTATTGAAATTATTTTGTTTTGAAAACGACTCTCAAGTTAACAACTAATTTTCGTAAAGTGGTCACGATTTCAAAAACAATAATCCATGAGATAACACCTTTAAATTGACCCAGCCTACACAACTGATAATGCCGAATCATAGTAATAATTACACACTTTATTGATGTAAAACATCCCATGATCACCAACATTATCAATAGCATAGACCAAGTCCTAATTTGGTAATACAACATGAAAATTAATAACATTAATTGTGTGATCCAATAGTGCTATTCCCAATGTCTGTCCTCCAATGATTTCTCTTCAATACCTTTGCTCTCTCTCGAGCATGAGAAATCACTGTCATTCTCATAATTAGCTAGAAAACTGACATGCTCCAACAAGTATGAATAATTGCATGCTCAACAGATCAAGAACAACTGGCATGCTCAATCGAGCAAGAAAACTGACATGCTCAAGCAAGCATGAACAACTAGCATTCTACTCCAAGCATGAAAAATCACTATCTAGCATAAAAGTATATGTTAGTATATCTCATAAGGTACACAGTATAAAATATCATCCATATGCGCATATAATAATAGTAATCACCAAGTGTACAAAAACAGGGCAAGCAAGTGCACAATATAAAATAATCAACAAGCAAAATAAATCATAATATCTGTTATATCCTAAAACAAAGGTCTCAAAAAAGACAAACAAATGCAGTAAACAAATATAAAACACTCCTACTAACCAAGCATATCAAAAGAGCTCAACATATCCTTTGAAAGTTATGGGCCTAAGTCCCTTGGTTAATGGATCTGTTAGTATTGACCCTGTGCTTATATGCTCAATAACTATGTCCCCTTTTCATCACAAAGTCTCTAACTATCAGGTATTTTAGCTCCAAATACTTGCATCCGCTAGAGAGTTTACTCTTCTTTTTGAAATATAAAACCACACTAGTATCATATTAAAACTTTAATGGTCTAAAGATAGAAAAACAACCTAAAGACCTGAAATAAAATTCTTAAGTCATATGATATGAGAAGTAGTAGCAGCACCAAAACAAGTATCAAACTCACCTTGCATAATCGAAGAAACTGTCATGTTATGCTTAACACTCTTCCAAGATATGACACTACCAGCTAGCATAAAGATGTAACCATAAGTGGATCTGAAGTCATCGGGGCACCTTCCAAAATTGGAATCTATATATCCAACTACTTCTAAGTTATATACCCTCCTATATACAAGTGTGTAGGCCTTTGTTTTCTGCAAATATCTCTTCACTTTCTTGGCAACAACCTAGTGATCAAGCCTCAAATTAGATATCTCTAAGAACACTATTAGAAAAAGCCAAGTCAAGTCTAATGCAAACCTGAATATTCATCAAACTCCCTACAACACTCGCTTACGACATTGACTTCATTGACTCCTCTTCAATTTCACTTTGTGAGCACCAAGTCTTGCTAAACTTCTCACCTTTAGTAACAGGAAAATCCCCAGGCTTACAATCTTTCATATTGGACCCATCATAGACACTTCTAATGCAGAATTTCTACGACAAACTTAACAAACCATGAGTCATATCCCTATTAATTTCAATACCCAAGACGCATGATGTCACTCCAAGACAAAGAAAATATCATCAACGTAAAGAACCAAAATAATGAACTTTCTCTCACTGACCTTAAGGCATATATAATTATCTATTTTATTCTTCACCAAGCCTTGGTTGCCCACTACTTGATCAAATTCAAATACAACTAGCGATTTGTTTCAAGCCTTAAATAGACCTTTTCAACTTGCATACTGGATGTTCTCTCCCATTCTCCTCAAAACCCTCAAGCTGTTTCACCATGCAGGAAAGCAATTCTCACATTCATCTAATGAAGTACTAGAACCAAGAGCCTTACTAGGGCCATAATAATTCTGAACAAATCTTTGAAGGAAACTGGAGAAAAAGCCTAAATGTGATTAATCATTTCTCTCTGTGTGAACACCTTAACTGGCCACCAATCTAGCCTTGAAACGTTCTATTATTCCTTTGGAATCTTTCTTGGTCTTGTACACCCATCTCCAGCCAACATGTTTACACCCTTTAGGAAGTTCAACAAGTTCCCACACTCCATTTCTAGCCATGGATTGCCTTTCTTCTTTCATTTTGTTTATCCATATATCAGATTTGTAACATGTTGCAACTTCAACACATGTCTCAATATCAATGACATGTCCTACATCAAAAAATCATACTCTCCCAAAAATTATGTCTTATAACAATTAGGAATAGTGGACCTTCTCTCACATTTACCTTCTCAAAGGCTCTTGTGCAATAGGCACAACTGGTTGAGGAACTCCAGCAGGAGCCACAAGCTTAACATCAAGATGCTCATTAACATGGGGCTTAATAACTGTTTGATCATCTGTGTTAACCAATGTCATATGTCCCGAACTCCCAAACGTAGGCAAAGGTATGGGGACAACTTCTATCTGACTGTCCTACAACCTTTCTTATCTCACCATCGGGTACATCAAGCTCAAGAAATTTTGCAATCATGAACTCAACAATCTTGGTACCTCTCTCAGAGTGATAGAACCTACACCTTTTTGTGCGCAAACTTTGAAGTAGTTCAAACTAGGTTTTCTACTTGTCCACAACTCAAAAGGTGTTTACGGAACAAATTTACAAGGAACTCTATTTAGAATATACAATGATGTTTTAATAGCTTCTCCCCAAAGATAATCCAACAAATTAGTCCTACTTGTCATGCTCTTCATTGTATCTTTAATGGTTCAATTTCGCCATTTGGCTACACTATTTTGTTCAAAGCTACCTAGCATAGAGTATAGGGAACAATCACCCAATCCTACAGATACTCTACAAATGGCTCCATGTGTTGCCTAGACATGTTATGTCTACCATGATACTCACCACACTAGTTAGATCTCACAATCTTGATAACATTTTCCCAATTACTTTTCAACTTCAGTTTAAAACAAAAAATTTAAGAGATTCAAAATTTTCCTTTATCAAATAAAGGTAGCTATGTAGAGAGAAGTCATCAATGGACATGATAAAGAATTTTGCATCACAAATTGTAGGAGAATAAGGGCCACTAATATATATGTTCACGATCTCTAGTAGGATAGAGCAATAGGTTGAACTCTTCTTTTTAGTTTTGGTCAACTTTTCCCTTATGCAAAACACACAAGTTTCGATGTCACTAAAATCTAATGAAGGAATAATCTCATCTTTAACTATTTCCCTAAAAATATGTCCCAAATATTTGTACCATAACATTGAATATTTTTCATTGATTCTAGACCTCTACATTCAAAGACATTCTCAACTCTTAGCTTATATATCTTTCTTACTTGGCATAATGGTCTTTTAACATTGATAATTCTCTATTATACGTTATGGAGAGCTTAAAACATCCAGGCAATACTCTTTTATAGACTTAACTAGAAAACATGCTAAGGGTATAGATATTATCTTGACCCAAACTATTAAGGTATAAAGCCCATGGATCTTTCCATTTGTGTTGTTTCAACTTAGTACATTTACTATCAATTCTGGATCTCTATACTCACACTTGAATTCCAAGCGCTCTCCCCCTCAAGTGTGATCTCTTACATGTGTATTGCTCCCTTTCAAGTAGAAGTCTTCTAAATATTTGTTAGTGTTATCTTGTAACATCCCGAGAAAACATGTTAGGCTTGTATATGGTCTCAAAGGTACTATTATACTTGTATAGCATGTCAGTTAAGTTTTGTGACAAACTGAGTTCGTTTAGGCACTTAGTTGCAACCCAGAAGTTGAAAAGTAACTTAAAATAACTTAGATAGTAGCATAAATTGTGAAGTTGAGGGAAATAAACATAGAGAGTTTGTTTCTAAGTCACAAATAGGGTGAATGAAGTGTAGTTAAAATTTGAGAACAATCAGAGTTAGTTTGGTATTTTTAGGCATACTGGTTGTGAGTTTTAATGCCGGATTGACTAGTAGCAGATATGAAAAATTAAGATATTGGTGAAACAATAATTTTAATGAATCTTAGTATTTATTTCAAAGTTGTTAGAAGTTGAAAAACTTGATTTAGCTAAATTAAAGTGTCCTTAGCAGATATAAAGTTCTAGTGTATGTTTAAGTAACAAAGTTGGAATTTATTTCTTATTTTCTCTTCCTATCCACGATTCTAGAACCAACAAAAAAAAATAGAAAAAGAAAAGAAAGAAAACATAGGAGAAAGGGAAAGAGAAGAATGAAGGGGAAGAAAAGCAGAAAAGGAAGAAAATCAAAGGAAGATCAAAACTTAAAGCTTGAAGGTTGATCATCCATACAAGAGGTAAGGGTTTTCTAACCTTAAATCGCATCATATTCCTTCATCCTCTTCAAGGTTGATGTTAGGTCTTTTAGATGTAGAAATTGGGTTTGAGAAGCAAATCCACTTTCTTTGCTTAGTTCTTGTTTTCAATGGTTGAAACTAGCTAATTTCAGCTTAGTGAGTGCAAGATAGATACCTTTGTCTTAGGACAAACCAAGAAGTTCCATAAGCTAGAACTTAGAACATTAGGTATGTGTGGATGTGGTTATGGCCATTAATCCATGTTTAAGTGAATTGATGAGTTAATTTTAGTGTTTAATGATTCTAACATGATTAGAGACCATGATTAGGGTTGAAAAACACTTATAATCCAAGATTAGAAGGTTACAAACAGATTTGGAACCAATGGAACAGTGGCTCGATTTCTGCAGAATTTTTTGCAGAAAAGTCATGCCTAGGTGTAGATTTTTCACGCTTAGGCATGGACTGACAAATTTTTAGTCTAGGCGAGACAGAGAGCACCACGCCTAGGCGTGGTAAAACCAAGCCTAGGCGTGAGACAGGATAGCATCTTGACAGCTTGTAGTGTTTGTTACATAACTTAAGCTGTAGATATCGGAATGACCTAATTCCGGTGCCATTTGAAAGCTAAGACACAAGGCTTCATGTGGTAAAAATTTCAAAATTTTTAAGCAAGCCATTCAGTACCAGTTTCTGTTTGAATTTGAGTCATAATTCTGCAGAAAAGGCATTCTAGTAGCCAGTAAACTAGATTGCATAATTTCTTGCTCTGATGTCGTATTGGCATAAGACCAGTGACATTTTGAAGTTAAGATGTAAGGCTTCTTGCTTATAAAAATTTAGAAATTTACCACTTATAGTTTGTTCCCAGTTTCAATTTAAAGTCAAGTCAGATTTTAGAAAAACAGTGAGTGCACTATTTTAGCCTCTGCATTTTGTTGCATAACTTTGGTTACACTTAGCCAAATAAAGTGAGGTTTATGGCATTTGAATGATATGAGAGAAAATTATTTGCTCACAAAAAATTCATAATTTTTATAAGTTAGGATGTACATTTGGTGCATTCTTGAAAATCAGCCTTTCTAGGTGCCCAGAGTAGTTGCCAAGGAAGTTTATTTTAGGAAAGAGAATTTTTCCACTTGCTAGAATCTCTTATACATGCCTAGTAAAGTGTGTTGAGACATTAGTAGGAGTATTTCATTGAGAAAATGATTACCTTATATATATGGGAAAGTTTGAGGCTCTAAACATTCCATAAGTTAGAAATTGCCTAAAGTAGGTATCTAGGACCTTGAGTACACTAGGGTGGCATAGTTTACCACTTGTGGTGTGATAATGAGGCAAGCTAGATGCAAGTATCATAAGTATGATTTCTTAACTAGAAACATGGATTATGCTCCTTTATGAGTTAAAAGTGAGCTAAGAGTACATGTTTGCTAGAGTTTAGTTCTTCACTTGGTTAGAGAGATTCATGTGATGAGTTAATGTAGTAGTTTTGTATGAGTTATACATAACACTGTATAGTTTCTCGTTACTTGCTAATTCCAAAGTAGAGTAATCTTTAATGATGTACAATCATATGGCCAAAGGAGATAAATGAAAAGTCCAAAAGTCTCTTTGAGTGGGGATTTAGCCCTAGTTGCTCGTTAGTGCCAGGATTACTAGTTTTATATAATGGAAACAATACTCTCACCAGTGTGAGTAGGAAGCAATCCACTCATTATCCAGTAGTCTAAAGAGTCAGTCTTCATATTTGCAAGTTTAAGGAGAGTTTGGAATAAGCTAGTGATATACACACACAATCATGTACATTTCCTGTTCCATGGCAATTGTATGAGCAGTTGTCTAGGATAGATGATATTGTACAATTGTATGGGTGGTTGTTCAATATCATTGATGGTATGTTTGTGAATGAACTAGTTGTGATATGCTACAACTGTGTAGATATTTGTTCTTATGATACGAGTAGGGGACTTAGGCTTATAGATTATGTGTTGTGTTAGTGAACATTTATATAATAGTAGCATGTGAATGTTTTAGCGATATTGAATAGAGATTTGATATCCAGTAGCAACCATAATCTATTATGTTTAATTTTGAGTGTTGTAAGATTAAGTAGATATGAGACAAATTGATATGTTATTCAGTTGTATGTGTGATTGTATAATGTTGAAATAGTTTATATTGATATGTATACAGTTTATATTGTATAATGTCATGCAATGTATGAATATTACTGAGAATTGTATGTTCTCACGCCTTTCTGTGTTTCCATGGTAAAAGCAGGTTAAGACCTTTCAGAGAGTAAGAAGATAAAGAAACAGAAGGACTAGCATAGATTAGTTTTATTTGTTTCTTTTATAGACAGAGTTGATGTATTTATTTATATTAGCTTTAAGGATGTATAAGTTGTATATATAACACTTTGCCTTTGGGGTTAATGGTGTATATGTGTATGATTTTTAGTTATGGCTCTCCATAATTATTTATAAATGTTATGGATTAGTTGATGTTCAAGTTAGAAGTAGCATAACTATTATTGTTTATCCAGGTATTTGTTAGTTATACTATGGTAACGATATCAAGGTGTTATATATCTCAACCAAGAGCACATTCTATCAAGAATTTTTTAAGACATTGGCAAAAGGATTTAAAAAACAAACAAGTGCTAAGAACCTTGAACCTATGGCAATTCATTTTCTTGTGACCCATCTGTTTGCCAAAAACATTCAACATCTTTCAAATAAGACACTTTAGCCCTTCCTGCATTCTGATTATGACCAGCAAACTTGTTACCACCATGCTTCTTGGTGTCCTGAGTCTTCTTAGAAGCATAAGGTTCTTGAGTTTGCTTGACTCATTACCAGCCCTATGTGCTGTTGGTTGAAGGTGAAGGGTGAATGACATGAGGGTGAATGAATGAGCCTATAAGGGTTTTGGAATTATTTTTGTTGAAAATATTAATTTATAAAATTAATAATTCTATAAATAACATAATATTATAAAATTTATTTATATAAAATAAGCTAGCTTGTCAGGCCCAATAGGCTATTTTAGAAGACTAAGACCTGACCTATTTAACTAAATAGGATTTTTAGAAAGCCTTAACCTAGCTTGTAAATTAGACAAACTAGGTCAGGTCGTAGGATGCTGATAGGCCGCCAGACATATTCCTGCCCCTATGATCATGACTTAAAACATAGAGCCAAAAGTTACTAAAATAAAACTTATTTAAAAAAAAAACAATTTTGGTGAAAGACCACACAATCTTCTCACACGCTTTAGATGTGAGAATAATACCTGATCAGGCGTGGACTTTGCCTTGACCACAAAGTACTTTCCACAAGGTTATTAGCATTGTCTTTTTCAAACTAAATTAATAGAAGTAATAACACCAAGCATTTTTAAATTGAAAATGTTAGTTTCATATATTTTTTTCACATAATCTCACATAGAGAGTGATGAACCATTGATTTTGATATATATATATATATATATATATATATATATATATATATATATATATATATATATATATATATATATATAAGAGGAAACAAATGTATAGTTATTATTGATGTTATGTGAGTTATATGAAGAAAAATTATGTAACATAATATTAGATCCCTTTCCAAATAACCTTTGCTAAGACAACAACACCATTCAGTTCATTAAAAAATTATCCATTCAACAGTACAAACTAGACTTTGATGCTACCACTTCTATTTTAATATTTAGATCCTGTTCTATGAGCCACATTGATTGGAGTTTAGCAGCAAAATCAATTTCGGCACATCCAATGTTTTTAAAACTAAACCAATCATTGAACAAGTGAAGATGCTAGCTTACGGTTTACTAGTTCAATCGTGGTTGAGTATGATATATATATATATATATATATATATATATATATATAGGGAGGATCAACTTACACTAGTGTAACTTTTTTTTTTACTTACACTCATTTTCAATCCTTAGATCCACTTTTATCTAATGGTTACTTTTAATGACATAATCTCAACCATTAGATGAAAGTGGATCTAACGGTTGAAAATGAGTGTAAGTCAAAAAAGACTTACACTGATGTAAACCGATCCCCCTTCATATATATATATATATATATATATATATATATATATATATATATATAAAGTAATAAACTAACATAATAATATCTCACATTACGTTACATAGTGTATCAAAGTCCCACATTGTATAATGAGTGAAGCATATGAGCATACATCATATATAAATGCTTAGAAGAAACCACACTTACAAATCCCACATAGATTAGTGAATAGAACATCCAAGTACACACCCTATACAAAAGCCAAGAGGGTGCAAACATTCTCATACCTTCCTTGGACTTTATATGTAGGCCTTTGTAGCTTGGAAATGAGCTTATATTTGGATAAAAAAAAATATTTTTAAATGACTTAAAATTTAAAATTTTTAAAATAAAAAACCAATTCAAACAGGTTCACAAATGGTTTTTGACCATTTCAAGCAGGTTTTGACATGTTCTTTGAAATTTCGATTTTCTGGGTCATTTGGACCAGACACATGGCTGGTTCACCGATTTTATGGTTGAATCGATCAGTCTGATTTTATTTTATTTTTAAACATTGAGAACATCTAATTCATACATAGTTACGGGCTAGGCCTAATTTTTTTATTCATATCATTTGGTTGAATGGCCCAAACCCAACGACCTAATTTGGAACACTTGATTTTTTTATTGCATTTTGGCCTATTTTCTTTGACCTGAATCACCTAATAAATTGGTTAAGTCGGTCCTTTTTTTTTTCTTCCAAGTTCATCCTTTTGTTAAGTCGGTACCTAGTTAAATGATATAGATCGAATTAGGAGTGTTCAATGGGACAAATTGATTCAATGAACCGAAAATCCAAACCAAACCAACTAATTTGGTTTAGTTTGGTTCGAGTAATCGGGTTACATCATATCAAACCTGATAAAAATCAATCTTCATTGGTTCGATTCTCAGATTTGTGATTTTGAACACAATGACCTGATGGAGTTTTTTTTTCATTAAATGCCTATTACTTATATTGCATGTTTTAGTTAAGTCACAAATTAAACTTCTCATTTTATTCTTCGTTTGAATGCCCTTTGAAGATCAGATGACATTTCAATTCACCCACCTAACTAATGAACCATTGTGTCTTAGCTTCTGCCTTATGAACCGTAATTGCACCTTGCCTTTTTGTTCTCTGTACTTGTACAGTGTTTTTTGTAACTTCTATTTTGATAAAGATCATTTTATTTGTTCAGTTAATAGTTTAATTATTCATTTTATTATATTAGTTTATTATGTTCTTTGTTTTTGTTTGGTTAATATTTTTTTGAATGAACAACCTGATGACCCTAATCAAACCAACCCATTTTAGATTAAGTTGGTTTGGTTCAGGTTGAAAAAAAAATTACAAAACCGAACCAAACTAAACCAATTAAATTTGATCAGTTTGAATTTATTTTTTTTGTCAAATTCGAACCAAACCAACCCGTGAATACCCATACATGAACTACCCTATACCTATTTGACAAGTTAGTGGCTAACATTATTAGATTAAAAAAATAATACTTTGGCCACTATTGTAATTTGGATGAAGATTCCAATTATCAAAAGATGGTAAAGTCTCTTAATTTAGTTCCAAAGGGCAACTAATAACATTAAATATTCCATAAAAAAACATAAGTCATCTAATTGTTATAACCTATAGTATTAAATTTACTATAGATTTCAATTTAGAGAAAGGTGGTTGCTCTTATACTAGTACCCTTCTTTTTTGTGAAGGTTGATTCAAGTGTCAAGCTCAACAAAATAACAAAATTCAAATTCTACCGATAACTTGTAGCAAAAGGCAGCAAATCAAGTCGTCTCTCGAGGATATAGGTACCAATCAAACCAAATCATGGTTAAACAGAGGGGATTGTGTATGCAGAATGTAAACGTAATAATTTAATGTAAGAAAAATCAAATTACAAAGCAATCAATCCATAAAATCATCAGAAACCTAGTTGACTTTTCATCGGTCATTAAACATGCATTTGGATTGAATTAATTGGTTAATCTATGATTGACCTAAATCTCTACATCAAACACATAGAATTCAACACTAGATAATCACCTAGAATTTAACTAACAAACAATTCATAAACCTGCGCTCGCTAGATTCATGTAAACTATGCTAGTTTAACAACCAAAATTCAATTAACCCAAATTAACAAATCTGCCAACCTAACCATCTTCAATTCATATGACTAAGCCACAATTAATCAATCATAATTTAATCACAAATCTCAATTAGAATTAAGGATCCAATCGGATCACATCACACAACATAAATATCTAATCATGCAATTCGAAATCCAAATCAAGAGTAGAAGAAAATAATTAATTCAATTCAAAATCAAAATCAGGTACAAAATCTCAAAACCAAACTAGAATTTCCTCTAGATCCTTGAATTGATCTCAATTATTTAGCTCTCCATGGTTAGAACACATAGTTTGCAAGAGAAAGGAGAAAATTCTAGATAGAAGAATCAAGTAGTACAAATTAGAGTTACTATCTATCTCGGGTTCCTTATTTATACAAAAATAACTAACTTAAAAATTAAAAATCCTAATTTTTCCCTAGGTTAAAGTTAATCATCTGCTGCTTAGCTTTCCTTAGCCACCAAAATCACTTAGTTTGGGCTTAAAATGAGAGAGTTATGCCTAAATCACTCTCAATGGATCTTTGGACTTGTCATCCAACTTCATAGGGGTATAACACCATCAAAACGTTGTAATTTCAATTAGTGGTCTTCATAGGCATTTGAGTCTTGTGTGTAATCTTTCCAATGGCACTGGTTTTAGCTCCAAAAGACCCCTACAACCCAAGTTATGGACCAATTAGTGTATGCTGCTTGGGTTCCAATGACAACACCCTTGTTCTAACTTCCAAGCCTAATTCGGTTCACTAGATATCCGATTCAGCTCTGGGGCTCTCATGAAAGTTGTAGAGCTCTCTCTTATCTTTCCTACAAAGCAAGATGTATAATTTTTAGATATCTAGAACTCAAGATATGACCGCAATACAGAAACAATGTAAAATCCTAATAATGCTGAAAAAATCAATTAAGCCCAATTTGAGCTCAAACTTTCAAAAGATGGTCAAACTCAATCAATTAAGTACATGGAGAGTATAAATGACTTAAAATGAGGGTTTTTTTTAATATGAACACCTAATTTTGTCTGGGCATGTTTTAAATTTTGAAAAAAAGAATAAATAAAAAAATAATAACACTAATAAGTGTTCCTTTTTCTTTTGGTTTTTTTTTATTTCTGACCCAAATCAAGCCCAACCCAATAGAAATATATTCTGATCCATTTGACTACCAAAGGTCCTTTTGTCTTAAGTTTCTTTTTTTTTTAATTTAAAAAAGACGACGTTGCAGAGACAAGCCAAAAACAAGAGACAAAAGAGGCTTCTTTGGGTAATGGCAGAGGAAACGAAAAAAAGATGGTGGTAGAGATTTTAAAAAATAGAGCATCAAAGAGGCAATGAATAGCTGTCTCTAAGTAGCTCATGTTGCAGCTCCTTTGCAGCATTGCAAAGTGCAGGCTGTGACAAAAAATAGAGAGCCAAAAGAGATAACACATAAGAAAGGAAAACCTGTAAGAATTAAGAAAAAGGAAAGAAGCTTGGAAGCTGAAAATGGAGGGGAAAAAGACCATACGTCTGGCCCATTTTGCAACCAGGCCTGAGGTTATTTGAAGTCTATAAAAGGAGGAGCAATACAAGAATTTGGAGGCTGGCTAAGGGGGAGTTGGGAGAAAGAAAACTGAGGGGACTTCTACTGTTAAGGGAAGGAAGTAGACACAGAGCGCATTAAAAAAAAAAACCCCATCTTAACCCCAAGGCCCAACGATTTGCACTATCATTAGCAATCAAAGTTCAATATGGCAAAACATCAAACACCTTGAGCTCACTATAATCCTACCACTTATGTCATTCCACAAGACCTAATAATAGATATGGGATGATTAATAACAGATATTGGATCAGTTCCTATCTCTTGGAAAACAAAAAAAGTAGACCACTATCTCTCGCTCTTCTAGTGAAGCCAAATACTGTGCCATGGCTCACGCTACAAGTGAAATTATATGGTTACGGAGTCTGCTGATCTCTTTACAAGTTCCTTGCGACTTCCTAACGGCACTTTTATATGACAATCAAGCAGCACTCTATATTGCAGCGAATCCGATTTTTCATGAGCGCACTAAGTACATTGAAGTTGATTGTCATTTCATTCGAGAGCATCTTCAGTCTGGAACTATTACCACCAGTCATGTTTTCACCAGACAATAACAAGCTAACATATTCACCAAAGCCTTGGGCATCAGGCAGTTTCACGATCTCATGTCCAAGTTGGAAGTTCACAATGCTCACTCGCCAACTTAAGGGGGAGTAATAACAAATATGGGATGATTAATAACAGATATGGGATGATCTGTTACTTAGGATAACAAATATGGGATGATCTGTTACTTAGGATAAAGATGAACATTTTGTTTTTCTATTTTTGTATTTGATACTTAGGCTCATAGTCTCATATATAGAAAACATTTTCTTCTCAAATTATATTAAGACCCTCCATCAATAGCAGAATCTCATACAAGAATACACAAAAATTTTTATCAGCAATACAAACCACTCTTTGTTATCCTCTGTCATTCTAAAACAACCCCACACAGCCTCAGTAAAATTAGCCATCACCGACCCAACTTCACCGTGACCAACCTTGACCCAACCACCATACCGTCATCTCCACTAAGCGCCTCATAGCAGCAACACCTCCACCGTGACAAAGACCGCGTTGCGCAGCCCCCATCTCCGTGAAACCGAGAAGATCCGCCCAAAACCGCGACCCACACTCCACCTTGCTCCTTCCTTCGCCGATCTGAACCACTGGAGCTTCAACATCACCGAGCCACCCTCCTTTAGCAGACTCAAACTGGAACCACGAACCCAGACCAAACCACACCACAAACCAGATCCAAGCCAAGCACCTCTGCGTCTCACCGCAAGCTCCGCCGCGCCACACCCTCAACCAGATCAAGCCACCGCTCCTAGTCACGGACCACCGCGTCCTTACTTTGCCTCACCATTGAACCTGTGTCTTTTCCCCCCAGTGTGTTTTTCTGCTAACATTTCCTCACCACCTTTTTGCTTTTTTATCTTTGTTATCTATTTTTTTTCTTTAGTCTATTTGTTTAGGCTGTGTTTAGTACACCTGATAGTATAAGATATGATAGTATAAGACAATAGGATAAGATATGATAGTATAAACAAACTGATAAACTCTTATACTATCAAACATTTGGTGCACATAGTATAAACAATTTGATAGTATATGTAATTATTTATTATGACCATATTATCCTTTATCTTCCTCACCATCACCACTGTGACCCCAATAACCCATTCATACCTATCAAACCCATCCTTTTGGTTCTCCCTCTCCCCCCTCCTTGGCCTTTTCTTTCTGTTTTGCTAAACCCTTTCTCTGTCACCTCATTCCTAAAACATAGGAAGATTGTCTTAGGTATTCATTTTCTATTTCACAAATAAAAAAACTTTTTTTTTCTGGTTACATCCATTGGCTTCTGGGTTTGTTCAATTGAAATCCAATAAACCAGAAAACCCAGATGAATTTTGACGTAAAATCCAGAAATCCCAACAACCATAAGACTCATGGGAATCTATGCTTCCAGGTCCAGCCAGCTGCAACAACTTTGGTTCTTCATATCTCAGCCCCCACGGCCTCCTCGTTTTCCTTTCCGGCAGCTCCCTCTCCGTCGTCAACACCCGCTCCCCGCAACTCCCGTCCTCCTTCCCCATTCCCCCACCTTCTTCCTCCGTCGCCGCATCCCCCCTCCCTCTCCCTCTCTCCCTTCATCACCGCCGTTTGGTGGACCCCCCTTCCCCTCACCCACGATCTTCTCTCCACCGAGCCATCCTCTTCCCATCTCCTCTTCACCGCCGACGACTGCCAAGGCCGCATCGCCCTCCTTGACTTCCGCCTCAAATCCGCCCTCCTTTGGTTCGACATCGACCCGACCTCTACCTCACCGCCACCATCAACTACTTCTCCACCCTCTCCATCTACAACGCCTCTACCGGACGTTGCGTTTAGAAGTACGACGCCTGTAGCTGCTGGTGGTGGTGGTGGTTGGCTAGAGTTTGGAGAGTTCGACCATGGTGGTGGTGGTGGGGTAGTGGTCCTGTGGTGGCTGAGCCATGGTGAGGGTGGAGTTGGTGGTAGTATGGTGCGATGAAGAAGTTAGATTGGGAGAGATGATGTTGAAGGGTAGAGTAGGAATAATTAGCCTATCAGGTCTTATCATGGGGTGGGGGAGAGTATAGAGTTATCCTGTAAGAATAGGATAAAAATAGTTGACCGGATTTAACTATCCTATCATGTGTCAGTACCAAACACATATTAAGACCTGATAGTATAAGCTTATACTATCAGGTCCTCCTTATCCTGTCCACCAAACGCAGCCTTATATTTATCTGCTTCCCTTTTCCTTTATTTTGTTTTGTGTTTAAGGATAACTAAAGTGTAATCACATGGGCCAGCAACCCATTCTGAATCAGCCCATATATATATTTTTTCTTTTTTTCACTTGTTTGATTATCACATGTTGCTTGATGGTTCTGATATAAAGTGTGCTAAATAGCTTCTGGTTTTGCTTTCATTTATATGGGATATTTCATTTTAGTCTATTTGGGGCTGAGTTTATTTTTTTTATGTAATTTGAGTTAAAGTTTCTTGTTGACATTTTTTTTTTTTTTTTTTTTTTTGAGTTAGGAACCACCTTCATTGAGGTTTTGCTTACTCTCATGTGTTTATGTTTATTTCATTGGTAAACTTCTTGTTAATATTATCTTCTTAGTTGTTGATTTTATAATCTTCTTTAACATTTAAATAAATAAATAAAATAAAATCATCGAACTTTATTGAGAAAAATAAAATGAGATTAACTGAGTTGTGATATAATTTTATTAATCTCATAACTTTTAAAATCATCTTAGTTGTGACAACTTGATGATTCATTTATTTGAATTTTAAAAAAAAATCTTTTAAAATAAAGAAAAACTTTGTTGTTAATATTATCTTCTTAGTTGTTGATTTTACAATCTTCTTTAAAAATTAAATAAATAAATAAAATAAAGTCGTTGAACTTTATTGGGAAGAATAAAATAGGATTAAGCGAAATTTGTGATAATTTGTTAATCCAATTACTTTTAAAATCATCTAAGTCATGACAGTTTGATGATTTTTTTTTTATAAAAAATAAAAAATAAAAATAAAAATCAAATGAATTTTCAAAATTACAAAATCTTTTTTCAAAATTAAAAATAACCAACCTACAATCGTTTTCTAAAGAACGACGTGTCTTTGAATTCCTCATTGCACCCAGAGATACGTAGGAGCAGAACCTCTATTCTGTCAAACCAAAATTAAATTTTCATAATTTATTTGTCTATTTAATTTATCTTTTAATAAATGGGTAAAATAAATATTTTCAAGAGTTATAAAAATTTTCACAATTGACTTAAGGTACCGTCGTAGGACGGGTGTGTTAGGGGTATCGTGGAATTAAGTTTCTACTATTCCCTATACATAACCGACTCCCGAATCCAATCTGGTTTCAAAGACTATATTTCTTAGGTTTTCCAATTTTTCTTAATAAAAAATAAAATTGGTGGTGACTCGATTTCTTTAACTAATTATTTATTTTTCGCCACTCCCGCCGCGATCCCGGTCGCGACAGACGGCGACTCCACTGGGGATTCTTGAGAGTCAAGCCTTTGTAAGTTAGTTGTGCAAATTTTGTGACATTTGAATGTTTGTTTTACCCTTTTTGTTTTTGTTTTGATTTTTGTTTTTCTATTTTGTTTAAATTATTTATTAATTTATTTAACGTATTTTTATTTTATTATGCAAACCTTAGGATAAGGGATTTTTTTTTTGGAATTTGTTTTGCGTTTGTTTTGTTTTGCAGGATGTGGGTAATCCTTAGGATTACGAAATTTTGTACGCTCCCTACACCCATTGCACCTATACGTTTATCATACACATCTGAGTGATGCCCTATACTCGGGTCTGAGTGAAGCCTAAGTTAAGTAGAGGTTGAGTAGGGGTAGCCATTTTGGATGTACATCATGCTTAGTTATCACGAAAACCTCATCTAGAGTATATCTTTTTCATGAATGTCCTACACCTAGTGGTTTACCCGCTATTTGTAGTCAACATTTTGAAATGAGACTTAGCTCTAAAGACCCTTAGAATAGTAGAGTCACCCAATGAAAGTTTTCACGAATCAGAAAAGACCCTAGATCCTTAGTATATGACTCCTCAAATTTAAGGCAATCCCTTAAGACACAAGGGAGCGTACTTCTTATTCAACTATCCATTTCTCATGTCATTTATTCTTGCATTCCTTTTTTTTAAAAAAAAAGATACATCATGCATTTTCATGGCATTCATATAATTTTAAAAAAAAATAATAAAAAAATAAAAATTAAAAGATATATCATCTTGCATTTTCATGACATTCTTAGCATTCTTAAAAAAAATTCATCATGCATCCTTGCATATGTTCGCTTTTTAAAAAAAATGAAAAAAATCAAATTTTCAATTCCATTAATATTAATATTCTTTTTTTTTAAAAAAAAAACTTGAACCACTGTTCATCCTCGAAAAATGTAAATCGCACAAACTCAGACCTACAAGACTTGGTCGCAAACTAGGCTGCAAAAGATATCAAGATCAGAGAGAAATTTGGGTCGAGAGATGGATGAAATGAGAGGAAGAATTGATGCAATGGCAGAAGGATAATCAAGGGTCGAACTGAGACAGTTAATTAAGACCTTTAGAACAACAAATGAAACCCATGCCGGCATTGGAGTAAATGCAAATGAAGGGGATGATTTAATGAACAGAAATCATGAAGGCGAGAATAACAATGCAGAAGTTGCTCAGGAGCAGCCAGTGAAGATATTCCAGAACAACAACTCAGAAAAAGAAAAATTAAGAGATGAATTTATCGGAAAGATGCAAGCACAAATTAAAGTCATTCAATGCCCTAACCTATATGATTCGGTGGGAATCGATGAATTGTGCCCAGAGATTGAAGTTAATATCCCTAAGGACTTCAAAATTCCATATTTCTCAAAGTATGATGGAAGCACCAATCCCAAGTTTCATTTGGAGACTTAAATCACTAAGATGGTCATTTGGTCACGGGATTGAAAATTCCTAATCAATTTCTTTCATAAAAACCTTACCGGGCCAGCTTTAGAATGATACATACAACTTGACCATTCAAAGGTTTCTTGTTAGGATGATTTGAAAAATCTATTCTTTAGGCAATATTGATTCAACATCGACACTGCACAAACTTGAGAACAACTAGGGGTAATGCAAAAGAAGAATGATGAGACTTTCAAGCAATACGCTCAAAGATGGAGAATGTTGGCAGCCTAGGTTCAACTATCATTGACTTCGTCAGAGATGAGTTCGTACTTTATGGAGACCTTAGGAAAACCTTTTATTAGGTTGATGGCAGAGGTTGCTTATGGGGATTTTTCTAACTTAATATCGGCTGGAGAAAGAATTGAGAACCTTACAAGATCAGGTAAGTTACCTGCTGGAAATATAAAAAGTTGTTTCCCTAAGACGGTGGAGCCGACAAGGGAGGAAGAGCCAGAAGTCAGTGCTTACCAAACCTCATACCAAATCAATAATGTTCCCTCGCCGCGTTCATATGTCCTAACTCATCCTGTCTAGACCAATCGTCCTCCAGCAACTCGGAACCTTTGAACAATTGGAGATTTGTGGCGTTAATTGATGTGATTTCCATCTTTGACTTTTGTGATGCTTGAACTTATGTAAACTTTCTTGAAGCATTAATGTAATGTATTTGCGTGGATCTTAGCGTTCTTGGCACTCATGTTCTTGTCATGTCTTTCTTGTCATCTTTTTTTTTGCCTTTACTTACTTTCTTTTGGTTCGGATCCCATGGGACTCTTATTCTAAAAAACTTTTGGTGGTCATGAAGCCCACGTGTGCAAGTGCCTTTGCAAAAATAAAAAAAAAAGAAAAAAAATGAATGAAAAAGAAAAAT
Source organism: Ormosia emarginata (assembly GCA_029884605.1). Classification (NCBI taxonomy): domain Eukaryota; kingdom Viridiplantae; phylum Streptophyta; class Magnoliopsida; order Fabales; family Fabaceae; genus Ormosia; species Ormosia emarginata. Next base: position 7,991,544 of record JAQQTP010000048.1, read on the forward strand.
AAAATGGAGCAAAGAAGTAATCACTTGTAATGCACAATCATTTTGTCTCTAAATTAAATTTTTTGAAAATGAGAAATCAAGATTTGAAGTGAAGATTGACCATCTTTCTCTTTCCTTCACAAGAATTTATCTTTTCACTATCTCTTGTTGTCCCTTTTTGAGCCTGAAAGTTTTTTTCAATAAACCCTGGACAAGGATCACCCTTACACTAAGAGATAACACAAAACAAAGGTTGATTACCATGGTGACTTTTTTGAAGCAAAAGAAAAGGAAGGAAAGGTGAAAATGGCAGGAAGTAAAAAAAAATGAAAAACCAAAGGAAAAAAAAGAGAGAAAGGAAAGAAAGAAGAAAGAAATTGAAATGAAATGAGTCATGACAAAGGTGAATAACTTAAGTGGAAAGAAAATGGGAAGAAATGGAGAACTATAAGAGAAAAGTATGATTGAAAGCGTAAAAGCAGTTGACAAGGTTGAATTTCGAAAAAGGATCCTTGGTCTCATTCAACTCTTAAACGCTTGTTTGAGCCTTATACCTTTCATTTCATAACCTTTAACATTGACTATGTTACAAGCCTCAAAAAGTCCATTTTGATCAATGAAGGTTGTTGTCATTTTTATTTACTTTAATTTTGAGACAAAATGTTATGCTCATCCAAGTATCTAGTTTATTGCTCTTTTTTTTTTAAAAAAAAAGAATAAAAAGAAAGACTCACACGGGGGCAAGTTTCTACCCTGTTTGAGCTGACCCTACACTGGGGCATTTTTCTATAGCTCGGTTTGACCTACACTGGGGCAAATCTTTTGGTTACTAGGGCGAGTTTCTGCCCTATTCAATTCAGTTCTAGATTTGGGCAAATTTTTCTTTGGTTCAATTTGACCTTACACTAACACAAGTTTCTACTATGTTTGATTTGACTCTAAACTAGGGCAATTTCTCTTTTCCCTGATTCATTCAGTCCTACACTGGGGCAAATCTTTTTGGCCACTAGAGTGAGTTTTTACCTTATTCAATTCAGTCCTAGACTAGGACAAATTTCTCTTTAGTTCATTTTGGCTTGATGTAGATGCTCAGTAAAAGGAAATCATTGGCCATAATGTCTAGTAGGCAATTAAAGATCGATTTCATGAAGATCAAACTAATCTATATTGGGGTCACACCACTTTGAATCTAACACCGTTGTTTGTGTCTTTTTTCCATATATTCATCCTTTGTAAATACATTTTCTGTAGTCATACTCCCAAGACTAATCTGGAAGTTGTTCACTTCTTTCCTGCTATACTTTTGAATTCATGTCTGTTTGTTACGTAATGTTTTAGGTAAGGTGAACATGAGTACCACACTATGATGTGACCATCTAATGGTAACTCCCTGATGAACAATTTAGACTAAAAAAAAAACTTGAAGGGGAAATGTTATCCCAAGGGATAACCTATAAACAAAAGGTACCCGAAAAAAAAAGAAATGGAAGTGAAGATTGTGAAGAAAGTTAGGAAGAAGATAGTGACTGTGTGCCTGATGATCAAACTTGAAAAGAAAGATACTCAATGTTTGAAGATCCAAAGGAATTTGAAACAAGTTGATAAGCCCTAGTTTGCAAGAGCCTGCGCTTGGGTTTGATGGATCAATTTTTTTTGAGAAAAGCAATTTGCATCGAGAATGCAAATGAAAGATTTTGACATCATGTTTTCAATCTATTGACATGATTTTGAGTTGCAGGAATGAACATTGCAACATCTTTTTGTGATCGAAAGACAATGAGCTGCAATAGCTTTGAACGTGACGTCTTTGGCTTTCACGCCAAGCTTCACAATAGAAGAGCAGACAAAAGGTTTAAAAAAAAAATTCTAGTCTTTGGCTTGGTAGCTTTCACAAAAAATTTAGGTCCTTGACCTAATGATCTCTTTTTTTTTAAAAAATAAAAAAATAAAAAAATCAAGAAAATCATAATCTCAAGTCCTTGACTTGATGACCATGTTTTTACAAAATTTAGGTCCATGACCTAATGATCTTTCCTAAGAAAGAAAAAAAAAAGAAGAAAAAAAAAGAAGGAGAAGAAAAAATTCTAGATACCTAATTTCGAGTCAAACCCATTGCTTTTTAAATTTCGGGACACCAGATAGCCTACTGCCTTTTAAATTTTGGGTTAAGCCCACTGCTTTTTAAATTTTGGGCCAAGCCCACTACCTTCTAAATTTCGGGCAAAGCCCACTGCCTTTTGAATTTTGGGTCAAGTCCACTGCCTTTTAAATTTCAGGCCAAGCCCAATGTCCTTTAAAATTTCGGGTCAAGCCCACTGCCTTTTAAATTCTGAGCCAAGCCCACTGCCTTTTAAATTCTGGGCCAAGCCCACTGCGTTTTCAAATTTCGGGTCAAGCCCATTACCTTTTAAATTCTGGGCCAAGCCCACTGCCTTTTAAATTCTAGGCCAAGGCCACTGTCTTTTAAATTCTGGGTCAAGCCCACTGCCTTTTAAATTCTGACCAAGCCTTCTGCCTTTTAAATTCTGGGCCAAGCCCACTGTCTTTTTAAATTTCGGGTCAAGCCCACTGTCTTTTAAAATTCTGGACCAAGCCCACTGCCTTTTAAATTTTAGGCCAAGCCCACTGTCTTTTGAATTATGGGCCAAGCCCACTGTCTTTTTGAATTTCGGGTCAAGCCCACTGTCTTTTACATTTCGGGTCAAGCCCACTGTCTTTTACATTTCGGGTCATAAGGTCACCCAACGTCATCTAAATTCCAAAAAAAATGAAAAACAAAAAAACTCTTTTTAATCAATAAACGTCAATTGAGCTGCAATAACTTATTGACAATGCGGTGACGTATCTAGCTTTACGCTGAGCTTCACCCTGGTAGGATTAATGATGTTGTGACAACTCGTAAATCCACGTTTGAGCTCACTAGTCTTCAATCAACATCTTTGTCTTATCTACTCACTTCATACCATGCATTGACAGACAAAATTTAAGTTCACATCTTTACTCGTTTCTTACAACGATAATATGAAAAACTACGGTTATTCATAGTCTCTAGTAAGAAACAAGTAAAGAGGGACAACTGTGAATACTCAATTTTCTCTGGACATGTTTTTAATTTTGAAAAAAAAGAACAAATAAAAAAATAACACTAATAAGTGTTCCTTTTTCTTTTGGTTTTTTTTTTAATTTTATTTCTGACCCAAATCAAGCCCAACCCAATAGAAATATATTCAGATCCATTTGACTACCAGAGGTCCTTTTGTCTTAAGTTTCTTTTTATTTTTTAAAAAAAAAGACGATATTGCAGAGACAAGCCAAAAACAAGACGTTGCAGAGACAAGCCAAAAACAAGAGACAAAATAGGCTTCTTTGGGTAATGGCAGAGGAAACGAAAAAAAGATGGTGGTAGAGATTTTAAAAAATAGAGCATCAAAGAGGCAATGAATAGTTGTCTCTAAGTAGCTCATGCTGCAGCTCCTTTGCAGTATAGCAAAGTGCAGGCTGTGACAAAAAACAGAGAGCCAAAAGAGATAAGACATAAGAAAGGAAAACTTGTAGGAATTAAGAAAAAGGAAAGAAGCTTGGAAGCTGAAAATGGAGGGGAAAAAGACCATACTTATGGCCCCTTTTGCAACTAGGCCTAAGGTTATTTTAAGCCTATAAAAGGAGAAGCAATGCAAGAATTTGGAGGCTAGCTAGGGGGAATTGGGAGAAAGAAAACGGAGGGGACTTCTACTATTAAGGGGAGGAGGTAGACACAGAATGCATTAAAAAAAAAACAACCCCATCTCAACCCCAAGACCCAACGATTTCCACTGTCATTAGTAATCAAAGTTCAATATGGCAAAACATCAAACACCTTGAGCTCACTCTAATCCTACCATTTCTGTCATTCCACAAGACCCTCCATCAATAGCAGAATCTCATATAAGAATACACAAAAAAAATTATCAGCAATACAAACCCATCTTTGTTATTCTCTGCCATTCGAAAACAACCCTAAACAGCCTCAGTAAAATCAACCATCACTAACGACCCAACTTCACCGTCACCAGCCTTGACCCAACCACCATACCGTCATCTCTACCAAGCGCGTCACAGCAACAACACCTCCACCGTGGCAGTGTTACGACACAGTTAGCTAAAAAGGACCATGTGAAGAATGAGTCATTGCAGCCATGTGATTCAGGACAGCAAGGAAGCCATCTAGGGCCAAAATTGGTTGGGAAGGATCCGGGAATTCCAGAGGTAAGGAGAAGCTGCAGACAAAGGGTAACTAACTCAAGGCTGAGGGATTTTGTGTGAAAGTACACGTATAAGAGAGAAGGGGAATATTGAGCAGGGCATGGAAGGTACGACTTCATCTTTTCTTCTTGATTCCCTATTCTTAAATTCTGATCCCTTCTCTGAAATTTTCTCCGTCCTCTATATTTAGCATTTAGCTGAATTTATTTCCAGCACATACACTGGAAGTTGAACTTTTCTTGTTTCCAAGTTGAATTCAATAAAACACTACTCGTTGATTATCTTTTCACATTGATTGGAACCTTTACATTGGTGTTTTCATCTCACCATGGCAGAGAACACGAGGATGAAAGAATTACAAGCTGATGTCAAATGAATCCTGGAGACAATGGAGATACGAGACATGGATTATGAATCTCGTTTTGAGCAATTGGAAGCAACTAGTAACACTTGGCTAGATAGAATTGAAGCTGCCTTATAAGCTTTGGTTCAGAACTCTCCCCATGGTGCTAGGAACTCAAACAAGGTACCCTAGCGTCAACCATTTCAGGTTCGAAATGTCAAACTCGAATTCCCTAGATTTGATGGTAAAGATGTTCTAAAATGGATATTTAAGGCAGAACAATTTTTTGGGTATTATGATACACCTGATTTGGATCGATTAACCATAGCCGCTGTTCATTTAGATCGGGAAGTCATCCCATGGTTCCAGATGATGCAGAGAAATCACCCATTTCAGTCTTGGCAAACTCTTACTAGAGCTCTAGAGTTAGACTTTGGTCCTTCTTTGTATGATTGTCCTAGAGCTACACTTTTTAAGTTGATACAAGTACGATCTGTGGGTGAATATTACATAGAGTTTACTTCTTTAGCAAATAGAGTTTATGGTTTGAGTGTTGATGCATTGTTGGACTATTTTCTGAGTGGATTACAAGCTGATATCCACAGGGAAGTGATGGCTCAAAGCCCCATCTCACTGCTCAAAGCAGTGGCTCTGGCCAAATTATTTGAAGAGAAGTATCAATCTCCACCCAAATCATTGCACACAGCTAATAGTCCCAAATACCAAACCACAAACAACACTCACCAAACTAGATACTCAGCTAACCATTCCACAAATTCCACTTACCAAAACAGAAACAATTTACCACCTCTACTACCAACCCCACCCACTAGACCACTGAACCAACCTCAGAAAAGTCCCAATATCAAAAGAATGAGCTCTGCTGAAATGTAATTGAGGAGAGAAAAAGGTATATGCTATACATGTGATGAAAAGTTTTCCTTTAATCACAAATGTCCAAACAAGCATTTGATGATTTTACAAGCAGAAGATGACTTTAGTAATGAACCCAAACCTGACCCTCCTGATGCACCAGTGGCAACCAGTGATAACCAGTAACTGGAACTACATCTATCCTTGAATGCTCTTAAAGGAGCTAATGGTGTGGGCACAATCAAATTCACAGGACAGATTGGTGGCATTTTAGTGCAAATCTTGGTTGATGGGGGCAGCTCAGATAACTTCTTACAACCTAGAGTGGCATGCTTCCTCAATTTACTAGTTGAACCAGCTCCTCTCTTCAAAGTATTGGTGGGTAATGGCCACTCAATGGCAGCAGAAGGTTTGGTTCAGCATCTGACAGTTTCAGTACAGGGTCATGAGCTACAACTACCTATTTACTTATTGCCTGTATCTGGTGCTGATTTGATACTAGGGGCTGCTTGGCTTGCTACATTGGGACCACATGTGGCAGACTATTCTGCCTTCAGTCTCAAATTTTATCATGAAGGGCAATTCATCACATTGCATGGGGAAAAGCCTAAGCTACCCACACAGGCTCAATTTCACTATATCAGAAGGTTGCATCACATAAATGCTATTTCAGAACTGTTTGCAATCCAATTAGCTATACCCGAGCAACCTCAAGACACCTTGCTAGACTTTCCAGATAATATGAAACCCGAATTAGCTATCATGTTACATACATACAGAGCTGTCTTTAATAAACCCACAGGTTTACCACCTCCAAGAGAGCAAAATCACTTTATTCCATTGCATGACGGGTTAAAACTTGTGAAGGTGCGACCATATAGATACCCACATAGTCAGAAAGAGTAGATTGAGAAAATGGTCCAGGAAATGCTTGAAGAAGGCATCATTCAACCAAGCAACAACGCTTTCTCTTCTCCAATTCTGTTAGTTAAGAAAAAAGATTGTACTTGGAGATTTTGCACTGATTATAGAGCATTGAATGCTATAACTGTCAAGGACAGATCCCCTATGCCAACCGTGGATGAATTACTAGATGAACTGTTTGGGGCTAAGTATTTTTATAAGTTGGATCTTAGATCTGGATTCCATCAGATATTGGTTGATCCTACAAATAGATACAAGACAGCTTTTAGGACACACCAAGGCCACTATGAATGGCTCGTCATGCCATTTGGGCTAACTAATGCCCCAGCAACCTTCCAATGCTTGATGAATAAGATATTTCAGTCATTATTGAGGAAATATGTCTTAGTTTTCTTTAATGACATACTTATATATAGCCCTACATGGTGTACACACTTACAATATTTGGAGTCAGTTTTACAAATTCTGCAGCAAAACACACTCTTTGTAAAGTTATCCGAATTTTCTTTTGGAATGACAAAAGTTGATTACTTGGGACATACGATGTCAGGAACAGGGGTGGCTATGGATAAGAACAAGATACAAGCAGTGGTGTATTGGCCAAGACCTTCCAACATTAAACAGCTTCGAGGATTTTTGGGGTTAACAGGCTATTATAGAAGTTTTATTAGAGTATATGCTTCATTGGCTACACCACTGACTAATGTACTCAAGAAAGAAGCATTTGGTTGGAATTCAGAGGTAGAGGAAGCTTTTAACAAGCTCAAATTGGCTATTACTTCAACTCCTGTGTTGGCTCTTCAACATTTTACACAACCCTTCATCCTTGAAACTGATGCTTCAGGGACAGGTGTAGGGGCTGTTCTAAGTCAATCTGGTCATCCTATTGCTTATTTCTTAAAAAAAAACTAGCACCTAGGATGCAAAAGCAATCAACATATACAAGAGAATTGTTGGCCATTACTGCGGCCTTAACCAAGTTTAGGCACTACTTACTGGGTCATAAATTCATAATCCGAACTGACCAGAAAAGCTTGAGAAGTTTGCTAGATCAATCTCTACAAACCCCAGAACAGCAAGCATGGCTCCATAAATTCGTTGGCTATGACTTCAAGATAGAGTACAAGCCAGGAAAAGAAAATGTTGTTGTTGATGCTCTATCCAAAGTTTTGTTAATGACTTAGTTAGAACCACAAAATCTTTTTTTATAAGAATTAAGGCAGGCAATTGACAAGGATGCACAACTTAAGGAGATAATTCACCTATGTCAGACCAATGCACAACCAGATTCTCACTACCTGGTCAGAGAGGGCCTATTATATTGGAAAGGAAGATTGGTAGTGCCTACAAAGAGTTCACTGATACAAACAATACTCCAGGAATACCACAACTCTCCTATTGGTGGCCATGCAGGAATTACCAGAACAATAGCTAGAATTGCCTCACAGTTTTACTGGCCTAAGATGATGGAGGATATAAAACAGTTTGTTCAACATTGCTTGATTTGCCAACAAGCTAAAACTGCTAATACTATGCCTGCTAGTCTGTTACAGCCCTTGCCAGTGCCTAATCAGGTGTGGGAGGATGTTGCTATGGATTTTATAACTGGGTTGCCATTGTCATTCGGTTATACTGTCATCATGGTGGTTATAGACAGGCTCTCCAAGTATAGCCATTTCATAGAAATAAAAGCTGACTATACAAGTAAAACAGTAGCAGAAGCCTTCATGTGTCGTGTTGTTAAGCTTCATGGGATGCCAAAATCCATAGTTTCGGATAGAGACAAGGTATTCACCAGTAAATTCTGGAAGCATCTATTTCAATTGCAAGGAACAACTTTAGCCATGACCTCTGCATACCACCCTCAATCTGATGGCCAATATGAAGCATTGAATAAATGTCTCGAGATGTATCTAAGGTGTTTAACATTCCAGAATCCAAAGACTTGGTATAAAGCTCTAGCTTGGGCTGAATATTGGTACAATACAGCATTCCACATAAGTTTGGGTATGACTCCCTTTAAAGCATTGTATGGAAGAAATCCTTCTACTTTAACCAGGTATTCTCCAAGCTCTAAGGATTCACCAGCAGTACAAGAGGAGCTAGGCAATAGAGACACCCTGCTAACTGAACTGAAGAGTAATTTGATCCGAGCACAACAGGCGATGAAGCATCAAGCTGATAAGAAAAGACAAGAGGTTACTCTATAGATTGGCGATTCAATTTTGGTCAAATTGTAACCTTACAGACAGAATTCAGCAGCACTGAGAAAGAACCAAAAGTTAGGCATGAGGTATTTTGGACCATTTCTAATCATTGCTAAGGTCGGAGCTGTTGCATATAAGCTACAATTACTAGAATCAACTAAGATACATCCTGTTTTTCATATATCTCAGTTGAAACTCTTTAAAGGACAAGTCAGTGAGCCATATATTCCTTTGCCTTTGACAACACCAGAGCTGGGACCTATTCTACAACCTACAGCAATATTGAAGACCAGACAGATTGTCAGGGGCAACATTCACATTCCTCAGGTACTTATCCAATAGGGAATTTTGGAAGCTTCATAAGCTACTTGGGAAGACTATACTGAGATACATGCGAATTATCCTAACTTCAACCTTGAGGACAAGGTTGATTCTAAAGGGGAAGGTAATGTAACGACACAGTCAGCTAAAAAGGACTATATGGAGAATGAGTCATTGCAGCCATGTGATTCAGGATAGCAAGGAAGCTAGCTAGGACCAAAATTAGTTGAGAAGGATCTGGGAATTCCGAAGGTGAGGAGAAGTTGCAGACAAAGGGTAACTAACTCAAGGCTGAGGGATTTTGTGTGAAAGTACATGTATAAGATAGAGAGGGAATATTGGGCAGGGCATGGAAGGTGTGACTTCATCTTTTCTTCTTGATTCCTTATTCTCAAATTTTGATCCCTTCTCTGAAATTTTCTCCATTCTCTATATTTAGCATTTAGTTGAATTTATTTCCAGCATATACACTGGAAGTTGAACTTTTCTTGTTTCTAAGTTGAATTCAATAAAACAGTACTCGTTGATTATCTTTTCACATTGATTGGAACCTTTACAGGCAGCACCGTCGCGTAGCCCCCATCTCCGTGAAACAGAGAAGATCTGCCTAAAGCTGTGACCCACACTCCACCTTGCTCCGTCCCTCACCGATCTGAACCACTGGAGCTTCAACATCACCGAGTCACCCTCCTCTAGCAGACTCGAACTAGAACCACGAACCCAGACCAAACCACACCACCACACTGCGAACCAGATCCAAGCCAAGGACCTCTGTGTCTCACCGCGAGCTTCTCCGCACCACGCCCCCAACCGGATCAAGCCACCGCATCTAGTCACACACCACCGCGTCCTTACTTTGCCTCACCATTGAACCTGCGTCTTTTCCCCCCAGTGCATTTTTCTCGCTAACATTTCTCGACCACCCTTTTGCTTCTTTATCTTTGTTTTTTGTCTTTTTCTCTCTTCTGTTTGTTTATATCTATTTGCTTCCCTTTTCCTTTATTTTGATTTATGTTTAAGGATAGCTAAAGTACAATCACATGGGCCAAGAGCCCATTTTCGAAATCACCCATATATATATATATATATATATATATATATATATATATATATATATATATATATATATATATATATATATATATATATATTCTTTTTTTCACTTGTTTGATTATCACATGTTGCTTGATGGTTTCGATATAATGTGTGCTAAATAGCTTCTGGTTTTGCTTTCATTTATGTGGGCTATTTCGTTTTAGTCTATTTGGGGTTGAGTTTATTTTTTTTATGTAATTTGAGTTAAAGTTTCTTGTTGACAATTTTTTTTTTTTTTTTTTTTTTGAGTTAGGAATCACCTTCATTGAGGTTTTGCTTACTCTCATGTGTTTATGTTTATTTCAACGGTCAGCTTCTTGTTAATATTATCTTCTTAGTTATTAATTTTATAATCTTCCTTAACATTTAAATAAATAAATAAAATAAAATCATTGAACTTTATTGAAAAAAATAAAATGAGATTAACTGAGTTGTGACAACTTGTTAATCTCATAACTTTTAAAATCATCTGAGTTGTGACAACTTGATGATTCATTTATTTGAATTTTTAAAAAAATCTTTTAAAATAAAGAAAAACTTTGTTGTTAATATTATCTTCTTAGTTGTTGATTTTACAATCTTCTTTAAAAATTAAATAAATAAATAAAATAAAGTCGTTGAACTTTATTGAGAAGAATAAAATAGGATTAACTGAGTTATGACAGTTTGTTAATCTAATTACTTTTAAAATCATCTAAGTTGCGATAGCTTGATGATTCGTTTTTTTTATAAAAAATAAAAATAAAAATCAAATGAATTTTCAAAATTACAAAATCTTTTTTCAAAATTAAAAATAATCAACCTACAATCGTTTTCTAAAGAACGACATGACTTTGAATTCCTCATTGCACCTGGGGATACGTAGGAGTAGAACATCTATTCTATCAAGCCAAAATTAAATTTTCATAATTTATTTGTCTATTTAGTTTATCTTTTAATAAAGGGGTAAAACAAATATTTTCAAGAGTTATAAAAATTTGCACAACTGACTTAAGATACCGTCTTAGGACGGGTATATTAGGGGTGCCGTGGAATTAAGTTTCCATCATTCCCTATGCATAACTGACTCTCGAATCCAATCTGGTTTCAAAGACTATATTTCTTTGATTTTCTAATTTTTCCTAATAAAAAATAAAATTGGTGGCGACTCCATTTCTTTAACTAATTATTTATTTTTTGTTGTTCCCGCCGTGATCCCGGTCGCGACAATTAATGTATGAAAATATGTGATTATCAAATTTTTCCACAGTTAGCTTTTGCAAGTCCGGGCAAACTAAAAATTCAAACTAAGGGATAAGGAACACAAAAACTCAAAAACCAAAACTCAAAGAGATTCACTTTCCAATGACCTTCAAGAATGTAAAAGTTTACAAGTAAGGATGACAACCAAGAAGTTTAAGGGATCAAAACATTCGTGAAGTGACATTTCTTTGCATCTCAAATCAATAAACACAGTAATTTCAATTGAAAAGCATAAAAAGGAAGTTGAGGAGGCACCTTCTGAAAATGAGGCATATTCTAAAGTCTTTGGGAAAGAGCACCCGAGATATGTCCGAGGTATGGGATTTGGAGTTTGCCCATCTCAAGTCTTTGGACTTACTTGTTGTACTGGAGGGTTGACGTCATCTTCATACAGTGATATCCTATCAAAAGTTGAATAAGAAAAACTGAAGTTAGAAGTTGCAACAAATACAACGATGCTTAAAGAATTATTGGCTTATGTTATGCAAACTAACGGGGGTCAATTGTAGCCTGGTTTTCCTAACTTAGGAGTCAATCAGGTAAATTCATAGATCAATGGTATTTGCTTGGTTTTCCCCATTACTATTGGATTAGTGATATTTGCTTGGAATATACATGGTATTATGTTTGGTGGTTCTGTAGATCTAGTGTATAGAAATGAAGTTGTATAGAGTAATGCTAGTTTAATTAAACTTCTGTTTTCTTGTTTGTGGCAATTTGCTGATTATTTACAAATCATTTGCTTGAACATTTTTTTAGGACATCTTGTGGTAATTTGCTGATTATTTACATCTTGGGAATTATGGATTGAAGTTTATAATTTGTTTATTAAAATATCTTTTTTCTTTGATTTCTAGCATGGATGGTGATTAAGTTTTATATGCCCTTGCAAAGAAAGATGACTGATTGACTTACCACTGGTTCTAGATTTGTCTCGGATTACAGACATGAAATCAATGATTACTAGGCTGATAGTAATTATTTTGGTATAATATGTGTTTGATAAAATGCCAAATTTGTTTTGCCCATAAATTTTTATGTATATGTCATTCATTTATGTTGAGCTATCAATTCTTTCCTTGTATTGCTGCCAAGTGTTGAATATGTTTTAATTCCTTTTTATCTCCTCTGCATTTTGGTTGGATTTTGGGTCTTCTCAGTGGGTTAACCTTGGGGCTGCATGTTGAATTATTGGTGCTTTTGATTTGGTGCATGTTTTCTTGTGTCTATGCTTGTTCATCGTCCTGCTTGTTGAAAAGTCCCTTGAATGGTATTTTGATTTACTGTTTTACTGATTGGGTTTCACATGCTTGTCAACTTCCATAATGCAATTCTGTTTTCAAAAGGTTATATATCCCCTATGGTTGTGAATTCCTTTGGTTTCATGGTTGCCTAGTTTAATCAAATAATGGGTTGTACTCTTGTGAATATTTGATGTTGTGATATGCTTTGTTTCAAAATGTCTTTTGGGTACGTTAATGTTGTGTTGGCATATCAATGAAAGCTAGTGTCTCTCATGACTTAGCATCTCTTAATTTTGAGCTCATGGATATCAAGTACAATGGCTGTTTTGTTTTGTTTTTTTGTTTTTGTAAAGAGAGTGACAAGAAATCATGGCAAGTTTTTAGGTGTCTCTATATGTTCAAAGTGTTTGTATTTCATATGTATAGTTTCTTGGCAGTTGTTATGGTGTGAGATATGCCTTGATTGTTTTACTGCAATAGAATTGCTATACGTTTTTTTGCCTATCTATATATGGCTCTGCTCAAAAGCTAAGTCTATGATGATAATCATTCATTACTGAAATATGATGCTTTTTTTTTAAAGCCTACTATGTTTTGCAAACAAGATTTTCTTATGGTCTTGTCTTAAATCTTTGGCAGTAGGCAAAATGATGGTGTTATGTTGATTACAAGCAAGCGGTGGATTTTGTTTGTGTGTGTAGGCTGGTATATGTCTTTTGTGCTATGAAGGGTCTTGATACATGAGAGTTTTTGTTGCATTGTTAAAAATACAAGGATTTTTGCTTGAATTGTAATAGGTTGATGATTGTTATTAAGTTGCCTAAATGTGTGAGCTTAATCATTTTGCTTGCTACTATTTTTTTTAAAAAAAAAAATAGGTATGTGAATTTAAAGTTAACTCATTTTGCAACTTTTCGTTTTTGTTTGGTCTTTTCTCAACCTGAGTCTTTTTTTGTTGTCTGTTAATATTTGCTTTAGGTCATAATTTTGTATACGTAACTGTTTTTCTTTTGTAAATTTTTTTGTTCAATTTCAGGCTACATACTTAGGCTCACCAGCAGATGTAAGATGCTCTTCCAGCGCTAGTCATCAACCACAAAGCAATGGATCATCATCTTCTACTTAGTTCTTTGAGCAAGATATTGGACTTTGTTACTTTGACTAGGAATTTATGTTGGGAATACTTGTTTTTTAGCACTTTTGAGCAAAATATACTAGACTTGCATTTTGTGCATTGTTTTTATGTAGTTTTTGTTTAAAGTAATGAATGAATTGATGCTTTAGATCAATTAATGTTTTCATGGTCTAAAATAATTTAAAAACCAAATTAAAAATCATTAGTGAATGTAAATAGAAAATATGCAAAATAAAAAAATAATTTTCTTCAACTATCACTGGTATAAACAAATGAATTTTTTTAAAAAAAGAATAAAAAAAGATTGCAGCGGTTACAAAAATAGCCACAAATTTTACTTGTGAAAAAGTTCCAAATAATAGCGGCGGTTGACATCCGCTGCCAATTTAAGAAAGATAAATTTAATTTAATTACTAGCGGCGGTTACTAATCACCTAACAAAAGGCCAGCAAAATTTTTAAAAAATTTCTTACGGTGGTTATAAATCGCCGCTAAAAAATAAACAAAATATTTTAAATATTTATTACGGCGGTTAAAATCCGCTACAGATTTTAAACCAAATTTCTAATAATTGAATTTAATGGCAGTTAACAACCACCGCAAAATGCATATTCATTCTGCGACAGTTGTGCCAGTGGTTAAAGAAACCGCTGCAGATTCAACCTCCAGACGCTAAAAATAGTGACAGTAATGTAACCACCGTGAGGTTCTTTTAGAAGCAGTTCAAACTGTTGCAGATGGCTACCAGAACCGCCGCTGTTAGCCAGTTTTGTTGTAGTGTATATATATAATATGACTAGTGGCGAATTTGTCAGGGACCAAAGTGACTATTTACTCTTTACCTAACATACTTAGTAATTGATTCACTCCCCTTGATTCATTCATAACCTCAAATTTTTCTTTTTTATACATGTCATGTTCACATAATCATTTTATATTTATCACCATCTTATAAAACCCATATGAACTATATTGCAGCAATCATAACAAGTAACAACCCACTTTGAATACATATACTACAATGATGGAAAAGATCTTGGCTACTTTTGTTTGAAACTTCCGCCTAGAACATAACAATGGAGCTCACAAATATACTTCATCTAGATATTTTTGGTATATGGCATCACGTGTAATGGAATATAATATTCCCTCAGTTGCATAGTCCAGAGCGATGTATATCCACTAAAAGTAGCAATCTAGTTGTTTTGTGAGAATTCATGATCATATATATATATATATATATATATACACTTTATTTATAGCCTGAATTTCTTTACTTTATTAAATAATTTTAGAATCATAAAAATATTATTAATGGTAAAAGATTAAGCAATAAAATAAAAAAAAAAGAGCTCATAATTTGACCTATACCGGTAAAAGTTCCAAATGACATTTTACTATTACACAACAAAAATATTAGTAGACATCAATATCAAATAGAAAAATAACTTACTATCGAGGAAGAAATTCACTTATAGACATTTCATTTATAGATAATGGTTTGGAACTATTGATAGATTTACTGGAACTTGGTTCCTCTGCAACTGCTTTTGGATCCATTTTATCGTGTAACAAAAATCCAGGTTCTTGTGGAGTTGGAAATTCACTTGAATGGCTGCTAAGATATGAAACAACTGTTACCATTGTTGGTCTAACATCAGGGTTATGTTGAACACATAATAAACCAATCTGGATGCACTTAATGACTTCAATTTCAGAATAATTGTCTTTAATATTTGGGTCCAATGTGGTTAATGGCATTTGATTCCTCCACTGTCTCCAAACCTATAACAATTTGTCAAATTAAATATCCAAATTATTACAAATCCTTTGCATTTGAATCAATTTGACTATACATTATATATATGGCATTTGAGCATTAATGTAAGGAAACAAACTGCTAGAATATTATACTCACATAATTTAGGAGGCCATCAGAGTGTGATTCATAAGAACTTATATTCTTTTTTCCAGTAATAATCTCTAAAACCATGACTCCAAAACTGAAAACATCTGATTTCTCAGAAAATTGCCCGAGCATTGCATATTCTGGAGACATATAACCACTATAATAGAAAATTAGAGAAAAAAAATCAATGTCAATTTAGCCAAAACACAACTTCATAGAAGTGGGAAAGCAAAGAATACGAATAAACATTCAAAACTTACTATGTTCCAACAATTCTATCTGTACTTCCTTGGTCTTGATTTATGTCAACAATTCTAGCTAGACCAAAATCTGAAATTTTGGGAATCATATTTTCATCTAATAGAATATTACTAGGTTTGAGATCACGATGTATAACTTTGAGTCGAGAATATTCATGTAAATAAAGAATTCCTCGAGCAATTCCTCCTATAATATTGTAACGTTCGAACCAACTTAACAACTTTTTCCGTTGAGTATCTACAAAATTGTTTAAGTGAGAAATGTAAGAGTAAAGCATGCTTTGTAATCAATCAATTGAAATTAAATTAAGTTCATAGAAAAGCATATATAAATAATGCATGAGTGCTAAATGTTGACAAATTAAGGAGTTTAAGGCTATGGTGTCAAACCAAACAAAAAGTAATCAAGGCTCTTGTTCGGCACGTATTCGTAGACAAGCATTTTCTCTTGTCCTTCAAGGCAAAAACCTATGAATGTCACCAAATTTCTATGTTGAAGCTTGGCTATCAATAAAACTTCATTCTTGAACTCATTTGCACCTTGCTTAGAACTTTGTGAGAGCTTTTTTACAGCTATTTGTCGTCCATCAAAAAGAATGCCCTGAAAATATAAACCATTATTTATGTGAAAAACGAGAACATAAGAAACTAATTTTCACATTTTCTCACCTTGTAAACTTCTCCAAATCCGCCTTTGCCAATCTTGTTCTCGTGTGAAAAGTTGTTGGTTGCTGCTTCAATTATAGCTAAATCGAATTGCAACGACTCTAAATTGGCACCTTCATGACCAACTGGATCAAACATACTTAAATTGTTAAACTAAGTTTTCAAGCTTCTTGAAGCTTACAAATTAAGAGGTTTGAGTTTAAAATAATTTTTTAAACAATACGTACAGTTTTCTCTAAGCATGGACTTATTACTCTTTCTTGCTTTTCTCTGTAGCAAATAATAACCAAAAGAAAACACCATCGCCGAAAGAAATGTAGACACAACAATCAAGATAATTGTTCGCGACCGACCTTTTCTTTTTTCTGCACAAAACAATTAACACGTCTCATTCACATTGAGCAGTAATAGTTAATAATAAGTCATAGCAAGTAATGATAAGTTGATAATAGCATGAGAAGTGACTCACTTTTTGTCTCTTCGATTTTTGCTTGTTTTTAACTTTTAATTGTAAGTCCATATCTCAATGCATCGATAAAAATATCAAATGGTTAAAAGTCTCAACTGCTTGTGCACTTGAACGTTATGTAGCAAAATTATTTTAAATTTTTAAGATATTAAATATTTATATTTATATTTAATATTTTTATTTTTTTATTTTTTAATATGTATTTTTATGTAACTTATTAATAAATTTTTTCTTACATCTTGGAGTCTATGCACAAGACTTTTGTGCCAGAATCATTTTCAATCATAGATAAGGGTGGACAAGTAAAACAACTACCGTAAGTTTCATTTAAAAATAATAATAATAGTGACATAGAATTGTACTCATATCTCATACATATCTGTCTATATAACAGAATCAAAATGAAAGTATACAAAAAATAAGATAGACTCAATTATAATCAAATGAAAAAATTATAAAAATGTAAGGTATTGTGAGTGAAAATATATGTGAATAGCATTACTTATTCAAAAATTATAGGGTAGAGTTAATGATTGGCTGACTGAGCATTTTGAATTAACAATACTAGTGCCACAACCTAAAGCACATACAAAAATAAACAACTATATGTTGGTTGAATTGACAACTATATATAACAATGAACTTTTTAACAATCTATAAACAGAGACACGATCCATAAATTAGCTAGTGAAATGCCAATTATAAAAATTATAGTAAATGTAAATTTGGGTCTTTTAAAGATATAAACACTACATTTGTCTTATTTTTAAAGGTGACGTCAAATAGGTCCTTAAATAGTAATTAATGTTATCAGTTTTGTTTATTGAATGATCAATTTATTGAAACATGAAGGATCATTTGATGGCCATCATTAACATTGAAGGGGCACTTTGATACATAGCGAATAAATAGGACTAACGTGATGCTAAGTATACATTTGCAGCACCGAAATAGATGTTTTTTCTAAAAATTAAGATATTTAAATAAAAGTTTCATCGCTTAATAAATAAACGTAACATATTTTTATTGAAATTGAGCACAATATTCTTAATTTGTGTATGTCTCTTTTAACAAAAACATATTATTTATTTAGAGTTAGTGTACAAAATAACCTATAAAATACATACTTATCAACTTAGTACCTATTATAAGTATAATAAGGGTCAATTACAAATTAATGTAAAACTATATATTTAACATGAAATCCTATTTCATATAATTAATAGGAAAGAAAATTTTGTTTGCGGGGCCAGGACACCTGCTTGCCCCCTTGTTGATCTTATCAAATTCTTTACGTAATTTAATTGGTGACTAGCAGTACTTAACATTCTTGATTATCAAAATACGTCATGTTTTGGTCAAGGAGCATAGAACTTCTTTGTGACATATGTTGATACTCATTAATATTTTAATTTGATGAATGTTGAAAATACTTGAGTAAATAGCCTTTGATTTTAAATGAAATCGCAAAGAATATATATAGAAGAAATTTTTCTTATTTGAGTCGGGACTTAACTTGTAGGTATTGATGGAGAAGGACTACTGGCCTTAAAGTAACGTATTTATTATAGTTATGCAAATCAAGATTTACTGCATATATATAAATATATAACTTAGGATAAGCAAATATTACTTGAGTCGAGACTTAACCTGTAGGTCCTGATGGAGAAGGACTACGTGGTCTTGCAGAAACGTATTTAATATAGTTATGCAAATCAAGATTTACTGCATATATATAAATATATAACTTAGGATAAGCAAATATGACTTGAGTCGAAACTTAACCTGTAGGTCTTGATGGAGAAGGACTACCTGACCTTGAAGTAACGTATTTAATATAGTTATGCAAATCAAGATTTACTGTATATATATAAATATATAACTTAGGATAAGCAAATATTACTTGAGTCGACTTAACCTATAGGTCATGATGGAGAAGGACTACCTGACCTTGAAGTAACGTATTTAATATAGTTATGCAAATCAAGATTTACTGCATATATATAAATATATAACTTAGGATAAGCAAATATTGCTTGAGTCGGGACTTCACCTGTAGGTCCTGATGGAGAAGGACTACCTGGCCTGGGCGCCTGAGCTTCGTCACCATCCCTGTAAAAGTTGAACAATTCAAACCTCACATTGCAACTAGGATATAGAACTCTTCCCCCTCCACTTCCCAAATAAGACCATGGAATTGCTGATCCAATCACATCACTCAGACAGCCCTTGCAATCAACGCTAGACAGATCCTGCGTACATTGAGCAAGAGTATAGAGGGTCTGTAAAGCATTCAATTTTGATGATTCTGTTGCGTATTTCGCATCAGCGTCCGCTGTGTCTTCCGCCACTTTATTTAATGTTGTAAAAGTGAGGAAGCTTTGCTGTTGGTTGGAGTTGGAGGTATTGGTGACATTCAACTCGGAAAATATTGGACTTGTGTCCACCACGGAAAAGAAATGCCTATAGGAATAGCGAAGCAAGCATTGACTGTACCAAATTATAGCCTCTGTGGATGAGCGGCACTCTGAGGATATTCGATCGGTTGCGTTTAGGACGCATTGTCCACAGAGGCGAGGGGAAATGTCACCACGGCACATGAAGAGGCCATAAGATGTGTTGTGGACATCGGCCTTCCAAAATTTCTTGCCGCTGGTGGCGTTGGAAGACAAGTAAGAGAGGAGGGTACTGAGGTATAATTTGATAGTGTTGTAGGTGATGACGGTTTCATTACTCGAGCAATTATGGGAAAGATAACCAGGATCATCTGAAAATTCTGAATCTGCATCTGAAGTATTTGTTGCAGGTACGAGATAGAATGCGTAAAATTCATACCTAATGTTACAGCTCGGATATAGAACTCTCGCTCCCCGGCTTCCTTCACAGCACGATGTAAGATTCTTTATCACATAACTGAGACAACTTCTGCAATCTTGGGGTGACAGGTCCTGTGTGCACTGAGCAAGAGAGTAAAGGAACTGATACTCCGATACCCATGCTTGCTTTGTGGCGTATTTCTTGGCACCAATAGGATAATCGGCTGCTTCATCTGCTATTCTGTTTATTGTCTGTAACACTAAAGGGCCCTGGTTGGAGATATTGGCGGGGTTCCACATGACTAACTTGAGGCTTGTGTCCACGGTGGAGAAGAAAGAGCGGTTGGAATACCGAACCATGCAATCATCGTACCAAATCACAGCTTGTTTGGACAAGGAGCAGTTTGAGGATAGTCGCTGGGTTGCAGTTACAACGCATTGTTGACAGAACTGAGAGGGGACGTCACCCCTGCACATGAACAGTCCGTAGAGTGAGTCGAAGGGGTTTCTGCCAGTGACTATGGTTTTGTAGAATTCGGTGTTGCCGGTGGCGTTGGATTGTAAGGAAGAGAGGAGGGTCCTGAGGTCGAATTGGAAGATGCTGTTAGCAGTGGTTTCGTTGCTTGAGCACATTTCGTATAGATAAACAGGGTCATGCTGTTCTTCACTAGTTGCAAAACTGAGGTAGCTAGCAAGGATAAAGAGGAAGAGAAGCTTGATGGAAGCCATGGATGTGTTATTGGGTTTGTTAATCTTTGAGAGCACTACCATGCATGGATGTGGTGTTGCACAGTTTATGGATTGTAAAAAGTTCTGCCTTGTCTATTGTGATGGCGAGTGGGGTGTTCACGAAGTCAAGTCAAGCTTGTTATGTCTTTTTCATTTTCATCCCAAGATTAACTCTTTCTGAAAAATCTTGATTGTTTTATATGTTGAATGTTTCAAAACTAAATAATAAGGCCAAAAAGAGACATGGAAAAGATAAGTTTGGAATATGAAAAATAAAAGATTGGTGACCAAAAATCTTATGAAACGGTTGGGTGCATACTGGGAGTGGGACAAATTTATATACAAAATTCATAAAATAAAATTTACATATGAATAATATTTTAATAACAATAAATTTATTAATAATATTAATCATAATTTAAATTAAATAAAATATTCTAATAATTTTAATATCTAATTAATTATAATTTTATAAAATTATAATATAATTTATGTTATTACATTAAAAAAAAACGTTTTAAGATGGACAGCATTAATTAAAAGTGAAAATAGATTTATAACGCATTGTTGACAGAGCTGAGAGGGGACGTCACCCCTGCACATGAACAGCCCGTAGACTGAGTCGGAGGGGTTTCTGCCAGTAACTATGGTTTTGTAGAATTCGGTGTTGCCGGTGGCGTTGGATTGTAAGGAAGAGAGGAGGGTCCTGAGGTCGATTTGGAAGATGCTGTTAGCAGTGGTTTTGTTGGTTGAGCAATGTTGGTATATATAAACAGGGTCATACTGTACTTCACTAGTTGCAAAACTGAGGAAGCTAGCAAGGATAAAGAGGAAGAAAAGCTTGATGGAAGCCATGGATGTGTTATTGGGTCTGTTAATCTTTGAGAACAGTGTTATTAAATGGATGGATTGATTTGATTTTAAATTAGATTATAATGAATGAATTTAAAATAAATTATTAATTTATTTAAAATTTATTATAAAATATTTAATATTATTTTATTTATTTATGAATTAATTTAATGAATAAATATTTATTTATTAATTTATTTTAATAAATTGAATAAATAGATATTTAATTTATTTATTAAAAAAATTAAAAATTTTTTTATTCTTTTTCAAAAATATTTTTTTTTTCTCTTAAAATTTGTATTCTCTTTTAACAAATATTTTTCTTTCTCTAAAAAATTGTATTCTCACTCTAAAAATGTTTCTCATTTTAAAAATTTTCATTCTTTCTCTAAAAATTATTTTTTCTCTAAAAATATTTTTCTATCTAAAATATTTTTTTCTCTAAAATATTTTTTCTCTTTCTAAAAATTTTTATTCTCTCTAAAAATTGCTTCTTTGTCTAAAAAAATTCTCTCTAAAAATTTTGGAATTCAACGTTTTGTGTTATGAGCTTTTGAATTTTAATGAAAGTAAAAGTATTAAACTAAAACAAAACATAAAATACATTAGATATCTAATAGATATTTTGATTGGATTATTAATTATTCATAACTAAATTTAATTTATTAGATTAATTTAATAAAATAGATTATTTTAATTGAATAAAGTAAACTAATTTTAATATAAATAAATTAAATTTATTAAAAATTAATGAATATTTTTTATCAGCCGTATATGAGAGCACTACCATGGATGGATGTAGTGTTGCACAGTTTATGGTTTGAAAAAAACTGTCTTGTCTATTGTGATGGCGAGTGGGGTGTACATGAAAGCTGTGGCTAGTGGATACTTTCCATTGTAACCTAGTTTGGGTTTGGCATGGCAGAGGAATAGGTGCAAGGAAGTCAAGTCAAGCTTGTCATGTCTTTTTCATTTTCATCCCAAGATTAACTCTCACTGAAAAATCTTATAAATTTATGTTGATTATTTTATATGTTGAATGTTTCAAAACTAAAAGATAATAAGGTTAAAAAGAGAGATGCAAAAGATACACTATGAAGTATAGATGCTCTATTTTTTAGGTGTGTCTACGTGTTGAATATATATTTGTATTAGATATATAGAGACACTTGTACGATATATATGTGTTATGTATTTGAATGTGTCTAATTAAATTTTTTTTTATTTAGACACATCTTAAACACACTTAGACATGTCAAAAACATAGTTCAGACACGCTTGGACACGTTTAGGACACAACTCATTAATATTTTTTTTAATTAAAAAAATTAGTTTTCAAGATTAATGTCTAATTAGTAAATTCGTAATTCACTCAAGCTCAATCACATAACTAATGTCTTAAGTCACTATTCTCACATACTAGTATTTTAAATTTTATATTTTCACAAGTCATTATTAGGATTTTATGTTTTATCTTTTTATACACCAATATTTTCATCTGCTATTTCTATCTCTATTTGTATCAAGTCGTCTACTTCATCATTATCGAAATTTGCCTCACATTACTATTCCTCAGTTAATTTTTTGGATGACGCGTATCTTTATACGTGGTTAGTTACTTATTAGGATAAGTTAGTTTAAGAAATTTTTTAAAAAATGTCAATGAAAATTATCTTCCATATTTTTTAGAAAAACTTATTAAATAACAAATATCGACATATATAACATATATTAAGATATTATAAATCTTTAAATTTAAAAAAATAATATTAATAAATTATATATATACAATGTGTTCATATCCTACAATTTTAAATTTAATTGTCTTCGTAACTCCACCTCTGTATCATATCTCATTTGTATTTATGTTTGATAGGGTTTGAGATATGAAAAATAAGGATCACTTTTTTTTGTTCTCTTTTGTTCTCTCTATTTAAATTTTGTTAGATAAAAAGTAAATTAAAATAAAAAAGAATATATAATTAAATTTAAGACATTTAATAAAATTTAAGTGAAGAGAAAAAAAAACAAAAAATGACAAGTAATCTTCGTCAGAAAAATAAAAGATTGGTGACCAAAAGTCTTATGAAACGATTGGGTGCATAATAGGAGTGGGGACAACATTAATTAAGGAAAGTCCTTTGCCCTGGAAGTGGGGGCAGCATCCTTTGTATCTACGTAGAAGTTACATGACAAAGGTCGATTTTCCACTACTCCCAATTGGTTCATAAGAGCATGAGTTTCTTCAAGAAATTTGATAAGCCAAGTGACTAAGTGAGTGAGCTAGTGTGTGGCCTACACCTCTTGCTACTTTACAACAAATTCAAGCACACCATCCCACCTTTCTAAATTAACATTATTTTGCTTCACTCCCACTCATAAAAATTAGGAGAGTCTAATGAGTTGAATCAACTTATAAATTCATAAATTTTCATTCAACTCAATTCATAAAATATGGGTTGGGTTAGGTTGAGTCTGCAGGTTTAGTCAAGTAAGAAAATACTCTAACCTGTAAAGTATGAATCGGACGATGAGTTTAAAAAGTGTCGACTTACATAAACTCAACTCACTCAAGTAGATTTTTTTTTTTGTTGGTAAAAGTCATTTAGCCATAATGGTAATTTATGTTATTTTTCTTATGACTTTTCTGTACAGTCAATTAAGTTAAGGTGTAGGCATTGTAATCATATTAAGAATGTGACTAAGAAAATAGTGATTAGAAACTCATTAAGTATTTGACAGACTAATGCGATGAAAATCTAAATGATCGTTTGGATGATAAAGAGTATCATGAAAAAATTGATAATTGAGTAAATGGTTATGTCAATTCATATTGTATATGTGATGACATTAACTTCAATTAACTAACGTGATTTGTTATTTATAACCTTTAAGAAATATTAGCTTGTTTTAGTTTATTTTAGATTTATGTTAACTTAGAAAGACTTATTAAGTTTATTTATAGTAGAAGAATAGATGCAACGAAGTCAATGATGAAGTCAAGTCAAGCTTGTTAAGTCTTTTTCATTTTCATCCCAAGTTTAACTCTCTAAAAAATCTTATAAACTTATGTTGATTATTTTATATGTTGAATCTTTCAAAACTAAAAGATAATATTGTCAAAAAGTGAGATGGAAAAGATAAGTTTGACTTATGGAAAATAAAGGATTGGTGACACTACAAGAAATTTGTTATTTAGCGACGGAATTTAGCGAGGGAGGGAATTTTTCCTCGCAATTCCCTCGCTATTCAGCTAGGGAATTGTGAGGAATTAGCGAGGGGAAATTAAGCCCTCGCTAAATTCCAAAAACAAAGTCTAATAAATTCAAAGTGAAAACAACTAGTGGACAGCAAGAGAATTGCGAGGGAAATTTCCCTCGCTAAATATATTAGCGAGGGAAATATCCCTCGCTAATGTAAGTACCAATTGAGTTATTTTTTAGGGAGGGAATTAGCGAAGGAATTCCCTCGCAAATATTAATAAAGTCACTAAAACCTAAGTTAGAAACTGAAAGTCTAGAAATAATAAGTTACCATAGGAAGAAATTGGCTATGCCTCTGCCTCTCCGTCTCTGGTCTCACGATCTAGATCACGCCTCTGCCGCTCCATGTCTAGGCCGTGACGTCGCTTCACTGTCTGCGATGTTGCTGCTCTACCTCCACATGTATTTCATTCCCTCCCTCTTTTATTCGATTTTCATTTTAAGTTGAATCTTTTATTACTTTTTAGCATTGGGGTTTTGGTACCAGTGATTGAATTAATTGGTGTGCGAGTGTATGGCGAAAGGTGCATATTTGGACGAGTTTATGTTACTTTCTAGGGTTCGAACGAGTCTTAAGAGGGAGTTTGCTTTCACCATAAAGGCTCAATCCGAGATCTGTGGCTCTTTGGGTCGAACCCGGGCCAACAAGAACAACTGGAATGGGGTTCCAATTCAACCTACTCCGGCCACCAAGTGGTCCAGGAAGTCCGGTTCATTCAAGGAGGAGTAGAAGGATCAGGAGCATGAATATGAGAAGTAAAAATGAGAAATTCATAGGATATGGATGATGCTATGTGCAATGTTCTCTATAATATATTAGTCTTGTATATGGCTATATAGGTAGCATATGACTTGTTTAACATGTTTATTTAATTTTGTAATAAACTGAGTTAATTTAGGTACCTTGTTGCAACTCGAAAGATGAAAAATGACTTAAAATGACTCAGATAATGACTTTAAAGACTAAGTTAAGGGAAACAGATATAGATAATTTGTTTCTAAGTTATAAATGGTCTAAGTAAGGTGTAGTCAAAGTTTCAAGACAGTCAAAGTCAGTTTGGTATTTTTAGGCATACTGGTTGTGCATTTAATGTCAGTTAGACTAGCAACAGATATGAAAAATCAAGATAATGGTGAACCAATAATTTTGATGAGTCTTAATATTTATTTCAAAGTTGTTGGAAGTTGAAAAACTTGATTTGGTAAAATCTAAGTGTTCTTAGCAAGTTTAAAGTTCCAACAAAATATCCAAAATTTCCTTAAGCTTCACGTGGCTCTTATGAGCCATTTTCTTTGACTTTTAACCTTGATATTTCCTCTTATCCACTCTCCCTCACATCTCCAAGCAGTGGTAGCAGGAAGAGAGGAAAATAAGGAAAGGAAAGAAGAGGACAAACTAGAGGAAGAAGAGGAAAAACTAGAGGAAAAAGAGGAGAAAAAGAGGAAAACCAAAGGGAAATCCAAGGAGTGAAGATCAGCTGCACTACAAGAGGTAGGGGTAGTTATGTTTACGGACTTCTCTTCTCCCTAACCTTATATTTGCTTCATGTATTTGTTCATGAATGAAAAATAGGTTTTAAGCGGTGTATTATGTTTCCTTACTAGGTTAATGCTTCTATGGTTAAGATTGGTCTATTCTTAGCTTAGTTCTTGCATGGATGATGATAGGAACCTTAGAGAAATTCATTTGATTACCTAAGACTAAAGTTAAGAAATGGGTATGAAATGAGTTTTTGGCTCTTGGGATCTTGGACTTGATTTCTAGCTTGATGAGTTGAGAATGAACATGAGGATTTAGTCATGTTTAAGGACCTTATTTCGGGTTGAAAATACCTTAGAATCCATGAGGGAATGCTTGAATCCAGCTAGGAACAACAATGGAACAATGTCCATTCTGCAGAATTCTATTCAACGCGATCAGCGCCTAGACGCCCAATAGTGATCTCCTGAGTGTTCATCGGCTAGAGAGAACTGTGGGCATTTTGCCCAGTCAACGCTCAACTGCCTAATAAGGAGCGCTTAGGCGCCCAACGACCAAAGAAATTGGGCAGATGCTCTGCTTCACCAGTGCTTAGGTGTTGGGTAGATGGCGCTTAGGTGCCAGGTTTATGTTGCAACATGACCTTCATTTTAAAATAATGAAGCTCTCTACTTGCTTAAACTTTTTATACATGCTTTTTAGAGTATGTTAAGAAACTACTAGAGGTTGTCGATAAGGAAATGACCCTTTGGTATGTATAAGAGATATATGAACCTTAGTGCAACCAAAAGTCAAGGATTGCCTTGTGTAAGTGTTTAACACCATAAGCAACATAAAGTTGCATGTATATCACTTAAGAGGTGAAAAGTGATTGTTGTGGTGTTTAGATGCATGTATGGAGGATAGTCTGGTAGTATTTTTCTTTGTGAGTATCCTTTAATGATTTATACACACATGTGACCAAAGGAGAGAGTGGCAAAGTCCAAAAGGTTCTTTGAACAGGGATTTAGCTTGGATTCTCAGAATGTCAAGTGTGTACAATCATTTGGTCAAAGGAGATAACTGGGCAGTCGTAAGGATTCTTTGAATCAAGGCTTAAGCTCTAGCTTCTCGATAGTGCCAAGATACGTGTAATGTGAGGATGAGCTTTCCCTCTATTTACCACAAGATAATACACTAAGCCAATATTCCTAGTTAAACATCTTGGTTCTAAGTTGAGCTGAGTGTGTATGTATGAATGTATGTTAACTTGGTTTATCTAGATGTTAAAGTTAAACCTTGTAGAGAATGTTAAATGTATCTGTTGATACCTAATTTTGTAAAATTTTTGTTGCTTAATCAAGGTATTAATACCCAATTTTGTTTGGGTCATTCAAACCTTTGAATTCATAATAAAACAAAAGAAATAAAAAAAATAGAGAGAGATAAAAAAGAAAACAAAAATTCTAAAACTTGAAAAGATGAATGAAAATCCAAAAGATAAAAGGAAAAAAAGAAAAAAGAAGAAATTTGAAAAACTAAGGTGTCTTCATTGTATCACTAAGTCCCACATTGGAGAAGTCATGTTCCTTCTCCCTCCCCTCCTCCTATATAAAAGGGTGATTCTCAATTGTTTTGACATCCAAAAAAATTACGCCATTGGGCTTAATACTAAGTATAAGAGTTAGAAAAAATTATACTCTTGAGCTTAATACTATGTATAAGAGCTCCAGGACTTTAGTAAATTTTTTTCTTGACGTGAGTTGCTTTTCAAAGTTTGATTTGAAGAGAACATGTAGGGCCTTGTGCACCAACTTCTTTGAGCATATCATTTTTTATACGTCTTGGAGGTAAGTTTACTTATTTTTTCTTGTATTATTATATTTCATTATATACACATGTTATTCATTTTAGCTTATTCATTTATTAGTTTGGTTTATTTATTTATTTTTGTAAACTTTTTGTTTTAAAATTAATTCAATAAGAAATTGGGATTAGTTGAGTTGTGACAGCTTGTTAATCTTGTAACTTTTAGAATCATCTAAGTTGTGACAATTTGATAATTCAAACCTTTTTCTAAACATAAAAAAAAATCAAATGAGTTTTCAAAATAAAAATCTTTTCAAAATTAAAAACAACCAACTCACAATTATTTTCTAAAGAACTACGTGACTTTGAATTCCTCATTGCACCCTAGGATACGTAGGAGCAAAATCTCTATTCTGTCAAGCCAAAAATTATTTTTCATAATGTTTTGTTTCTTTTCCTTTTTTATAGTTACACTATTTTTTTTAAAAAAAAGGTAAAATAAATACATTTGAGATTATTAAAATTTGCACAACTAACTTAAGATACCATTTTTAGAATAGGCAGTGTAGGGTGCTAACACCTTCCCTACTTGTAATCGACTCCTGAATCCAAACTTATTTTTTAAAAGACCAGTTTTCTTTATTAAAAGGGTTTTTCTAATGTTTTCCCAATTTAAATAAATATTGGTGGCAACTCTATTGATTTTAAAAAAAAATCTATTTTCGGTTGTCCCGTCGCAATTTCAATTGCGATAGTATCTTGCTCTTTATCTGTTAAGATTATGTTTATTATGTTATGTATGACTGGTTTTGGTTTACTCATACTGAGAATTGTAGTTTCTCACCCCGCTGTGTTGCCATGTAATTCTAGGTGAAGGTTCTTCAAAGAACAAGAAGAAAATACAGCTAAAGGAATAGATTAGTTGTAGTTTTCTTATTTATGTTACAATCTTGTATCTACTATACTTCTTTTGTAATGTAAAGAGTTATGTATTACTTTAGGCCCCATGGGAGGCTAATGTTGTGTGTGTGTGTGTGTGTGTGTGTGTGTGTGTGCGCATTATGTTATTAGCTTTTTTTTTTTTTTTATGTTTTCCGCATTTTCATAAAGTTCTCTATAATGACTCCAGTGTGCATTATGGATATATAATTAGGTTCTTATGTATGTAGTGACATTGTAATGTTGGTTATCGTTATAAATGCTACATTTATCGAGATGACAGTATTAGGATGTTACACTATAAGCGAGGAGAAGGCGACAAGTGACGTGGTGGATCTTCCGAGCGACGACGAACCCAAGAACCAAGTGGGGGAATCGAAATTCGAGGAGGGTGAGGCTGCAATTCCCATTTGCGAAAAGGAACCGAAGAGTGATCTTGTGGTGGAAACTGTGGTGGAATTGATGATAATGTTAGAAGGGAAACAGAGGATGCCACATTAGTTACCACCCCAACTTCAACAAAAATGCCTAGGAGTACATTTTTTATATTTGATGACATGAAATTTGATGAAATGATTTAAGACTTGATGACTCGAGATTTGATGATATGAATTTATGATTTAATGA
This sequence comes from Ormosia emarginata, assembly GCA_029884605.1. NCBI lineage: Eukaryota > Viridiplantae > Streptophyta > Magnoliopsida > Fabales > Fabaceae > Ormosia > Ormosia emarginata. The sequence goes on from JAQQTP010000048.1 coordinate 8,020,947, forward strand.
CATCAGATTTGATAAAACGACTTATGATTTGAGACATGATTTTTTTTAGAAATGAGATTTCTTGATATGATTTTTGATAATCGATGATATAGATGAAGTTTTCATAATGATAAAATGAAATGCCTATTTTGGAAAGAGAAATGACTGGATTTGACATTTTGCCACCTTTCTATTGAATGATGAATATTTTGAAATGGATTTTTTTCCCGAAATAACTGAAATTATTGTGATGACACGCTTTATATAAACTACTAAGATTGTATAATTATCACCCCATTTGTTTGAATTTCCATGATAACTCCAAGAAAGGGATCTTTAGCTACGGTTAAAGAAGATCATGACAAAGGAGTAGAATGATCCCTATTTTGTAATACATATAAGAATTATGTATAGTTTGTCGGATTTGCATCGTGTAGGCCAATCTTGTATGTAATGTACTATTATGAATATTCATACTACGAGTATGTATAACATATTTCCGAGACAGACTCACATATTTTCATATATCCTTGAAGAGTTTTTCTAAAAAGTTTTAATGATATTGATAAGTGACATAATTAATCCTTGCTACTAATGCATGATTTCGGATGTGTCATTTGTACTAATATTAGGATGTTACATTTTCTTGCTTTTCTCTGTAGCAAATAATAACCAAAAGAGAACACCATCACCGAAAGAAATGTAGACACAACAATCAAGATAATTGTTCGCGACCAACCTTTTCTTTTTTCTGCACAAAACAACCAACACATCTCATTCACATTGAGTAATAATAGTCAATAATAAGTCATAGCAAGTCATGATATGATAACAATATGAGAAGTGGCTCGCTCTCTATCTCTCCGAATTTTGCTTGTTTTAAACTTTTATTTGTCAAGTCCATATCTCAATGCATAGATTAAAAATTCAAATGGTTAAAAGTCTCAACCACTTGTGTAGTTGAGCGTTATGTAGCAAAATTAATTTAAATTTTTAAAATATTAAATGATTGTATTTATATTTAATATTTTTAATTTTAATTTCTTAATATGTAATTTTATGATACATACGAACAATTTGTTTTTCTTGCATCTAGGAGTCTGTGCACAAAGACTTTTGTGCCAGAATCATTTTTAATCATGGATAAGGGTGGACAAGTAAAACAGCTAGTGTAAGCTTCATTCAAAAATAATAATGTTAGTGAGGGTCGGGCTTATATTTTATGTATATTTTTCTATATAATAAAATTAGAATAAAGGTGGGAAAAAATAAAGTGGACTTAATTATAATTAAATGATAAAAATTATGGAGATATAAGATGTTATAAGTGAAAATATGTGTAAGTAATATTAATCATTCAAAAATGATATGGTAGAGTTAGTGATTGGCCGACCGAGCATTTTAAATTAATAATACTAATGTCACAACGTAAAGCACATACAAAAATAAACAACTATATGTTAGTTTAATTGACGAACTCAGTTTTATATATTAATTTTAGAGTTTTGTTAACAAGTGCCTACTTATTAGCAAAGACAAAATAAAAAGCTTTTGATAAAAATAAGACAAATAAAAAAGCTTGTTCAATTTTTATTTCATTGAATATCTTGTTTTCATAAAAAAAAAATTAATTTTGACTTCCTTAACAAGTGCCGTAAGCAAAACCCTTGATTTTATTAGTGCAAACTCACTATAAACATCTTGGGAATAAGAAAAGGATTTAATTTGAATACACTATCAGTATAAAAAATTTTATATACTATTATTTAATCATGTATTATCTTGTCATAAAAAATATTTGACTTTTATAATAATTGTATTAAAAGTCACGTTTGTAACAATTTATGATTAATTGATAATGTGAAAATTTTACACTAATAGTGCATCAAAAGTAAACTATATATATATATATATATATATATATATATATATATGACATATATCTAGTGAAAGGAATATTTATTGTGAGATGGTGAGATAAGTGAATTTTGATCATATAATTATATATAAATGATGAAAATTAAAAATTACTTAAAAATCATGTAATCACTTAATATTCTTGATTATCAAAGTACGTCTTGTTTTGGTCATGGAGCATGGAACTTCTTTGTGATATATGTTGATATTCATTAATATTTTAATTTGATGAATGTTGAAAATACTTGAGTAAGTAGCCTTTGATTTTATATGAAATCGCAAAGAATATATATAGAAGAAATTTTTCTTATTTGAGTCGGGACTTAACTTGTAGGTATTGATGGAGAAGGACTACTGGCCTTAAAGTAACGTATTTATTATAGTTATGCAAATCAAGATTTACTGCATATATATAACTTAGGATAAGCAAATATTACTTGAGTCGAGACTTAACCTGTAGGTCCTGATGGAGAAGGACTACCTGGTCTTGCAGAAACGTATTTAATATAGTTATGCAAATCAAGATTTACTGCATATATATAAATATATAACTTAGGATAAGCAAATATGACTTGAGTCGAAACTTAACCTGTAGGTCTTGATGGAGAAGGACTACCTGACCTTGAAGTAACGTATTTAATATAGTTATGCAAATCAAGATTTACTGTACATATATAAATATATAACTTAGGATAAGCAAATATTACTTGAGTCGACTTAACCTATAGGTCATGATGGAGAAGGACCACCTGACCTTGAAGTAACGTATTTAATATAGTTATGCAAATCAAGATTTACTGCATATATATAAATATATAACTTAGGATAAGCAAATATTGCTTGAGTCGGAACTTCACCTGTAGGTCCTGATGGAGAAGGACTACCTGGCCTGGGCGCCTGAGCTTCGTCACCATCCCTGTAAAAGTTGAACAATTCAAACCTCACATTGCAACTAGGATATAGAACTCTTCCCCCTCCACTTCCCAAATAAGACCATGGAATTGCTGATCCAATCACATCACTCAGACAGCCCTTGCAATCAACGCTAGACAGATCCTGCGTACATTGAGCAAGAGTATAGAGGGTCTGTAAAGCATTCAATTTTGATGATTCTGTTGCGTATTTCGCATCAGCGTCCGCTGTGTCTTCCGCCACTTTATTTAATGTTGTAAAAGTGAGGAAGCTTTGCTGTTGGTTGGAGTTGGAGGTATTGGTGACATTCAACTCGGAAAATATTGGACTTGTGTCCACCACGGAAAAGAAATGCCTATAGGAATAGCGAAGCAAGCATTGACTGTACCAAATTATAGCCTCTGTGGACGAGCGGCACTCTGAGGATATTCGATCGGTTGCGTTTAGGACGCATTGTCCACAGAGGCGAGGGGAAATGTCACCACGGCACATGAAGAGGCCATAAGATGTGTTGTGGACATCGGCCTTCCAAAATTTCTTGCCGCTGGTGGCGTTGGAAGACAAGTAAGAGAGGAGGGTACTGAGGTATAATTTGATAGTGTTGTAGGTGGTGACGGTTTCATTACTCGAGCAATTATGGGAAAGATAACCAGGATCATCTGAAAATTCTGAATCTGCATCTGAAGTATTTGTTGCAGGTACGAGATAGAATGCGTAAAATTCATACCTAATGTTACAGCTCGGATATAGAACTCTCGCTCCCCGGCTTCCTTCACAGCACGATGTAAGATTCTTTATCACATAACTGAGACAACTTCTGCAATCTTGGGGTGACAGGTCCTGTGTGCACTGAGCAAGAGAGTAAAGGAACTGATACTCCGATACCCATGCTTGCTTTGTGGCGTATTTCTTGGCACCAATAGGATAATCGGCTGCTTCATCTGCTATTCTGTTTATTGTCTGTAACACTAAAGAGCTTTCCTGGTTGGAGATATTGGCGGGGTTCCACAGGACTAACTTGAGGCTTGTGTCCACGGTGGAGAAGAAAGAGCGGTTGGAATACCGAACCATGCACTCATCGTACCAAATCACAGCTTGTTTGGACAAGGAGCAGTTTGAGGATAGTCGCTGGGTTGCACTTACAACGCATTGTTGACAGAGCTGAGAGGGGACGTCACCCCTGCACATGAACAGTCCGTAGAGTGAGTCGAAGGGGTTAATTCCAGTGACTATGGTTTTGTAGAATTCGGTGTTGCCGGTGGCGTTGGATTGTAAGGAAGAGAGGAGGGTCCTGAGGTCGAATTGGAAGATGCTGTTAGCAGTGGTTTCGTTGCTTGAGCAATTTTGGTATAGATAAACAGGGTCATGCTGTTCTTCACTAGTTGCAAAACTGAGGTAGCTAGCAAGAATAAAGAGGAAGAGAAGCTTGATGGAAGCCATGGATGTGTTATTGGGTTTGTTAATCTTTGAGAGCACTACCATGCATGGATGTGGTGTTGCACAGTTTATGGATTGTAAAAAGTTCTGTTCTTGTCTATTGTGATGGCGAGTGGGGTGTTCACGAAGTCAAGTCGAGCTTGTTATGTCTTTTTCATTTTCATCCCAAGATTAACTCTCTCTGAAAAATCTTACAAATTTATGTTGATTATTTTATATGTTGAATGTTTCAAAACTAAAAGATAATTAATAAAACCAAAAAGAGAGATGGAAAAGATCAGTTTGGAATATGGAAAATAAAGGATTGGTGACCAAAAGTCTTATGAATGGGTTGGGTGCATACTGGGAGTGGGGGCAGTCCTTTGCATCTACGTAGAAGTTACGTGACAAAGATTGATTTTCCATTACTCCCAATTGGTTCATAGGAGCGTGATTTTCTTCAAGAAATTTGATAAGCCAAGTGACTATGTGACAGAGCTAGTGTGTGGCCTACACCTCTTGCCAGTTTACAACAAATTCAAGCACACCATCCCATCTTTCTAAATTAACAATATTTTGCTTCTCTCCCAGTCATGAAGATAGTGAACCTCCCAATGAGAATGGCTTGAAAACCTTTCAGAATTCATGAGAAAACAAAAATATCAAGAGGGGAGCAAGTCTTTGGAATTGTTTGGCATGTAGTATATAATACAAGTAAATTTTGATTATTGTTAAGTAAGCTTCCATAAAGCTATAAATACCATAAGCTTTCAAAAAGACACAGCACAACTTGCAATAGCCAATTATGCCAATAGATTAAAGCACTAAAGATAAGTTGTTCAATTCAGTTCCCCTGTTGGTAAAAGGGATACCCACCCAATTATGAAAAATGTTAATCTTATACTTTTTTTAGGGATGTATTACTATTCACATCCTTTTTAAAAGATGTAATTGAATGAGAGAAAGTGATAAAAAAAATATGTATAATAAATAATATTAAATAAAATATAAAAAAATATATATATCTTGTTTGATGTAAGAATATAAGAGTTATCCACTAATGACTATTGCTACCAATTTACCTTTTCCTACACATCAGTTAAAAGGTCATATAATACAAGACAAAAATCATTTCAGTTGTATTTAATGAAGAAAATGCATTATAAATGTCATTAAAGGTGTGTCGGAACGGAAAAAAAAATTACCCACAACTTTATAATATAAGATAAAGATGAAACTATGATGCAATCTCCTATGATAATAAAGAAATTTCATGTGATACAGAGGGAAGTAGCTTAGTTAAAAATTAGCATAATCTTGATAGTTTATACTTTTGAACCCACTCAATAAAGACATGATCAATTGAGAGGGGGAAAATGTGAGAAAAAGGATGTGGAAGTTGTTGTGATGAACCCAACTAATACTCCTCCCAGAGCTAAATCTAGCAGCAATTATGTATACTTAACAGTAAGCATTGACCCACATCTTGTTATGCAGCAGTCATTGTAAGAACAAAAATTGTAGGACTCTTTATCATTGTAGCCCCATTTCTCATCTAATAAGATAATTGTGGTCTTAACATCACGGTGAATGATATTTTGCTTTGTACTAGTACTAATATGAAGATAAAGATAATGCAGCCCTCTTGTTGCACCAAAATCTCAAGCCTTGGGTTCCACGAAAGAGACTCGTTATCTCAAGCCCTCTTGCTGCACCATCGTTACAAGTTCATTCAATTATTTACATGATGACATTGACGTATGTGTTTTTTTTATTTTGTTTAAATTATAGACGTATGTGGTTGATTTTAACAGGTGTAACTTGGAGTACTTGAACCTGATTATAATTTAGGGGATTCAACCCTATTTATATGACGGCCATACAGTGATCTTATTGGAAGAAACCTCATTCTTATCTGCATATCCTTATATAAATATTAGTAATTTAAAAAGTATTATAAACACATTATATATAAATTTAACGTAATTTGATGTAATATCACTACATTCACAAATAAAAAAAAATCAAATTAATAATAAATAAACAACATTACAACTATAATTTTTATCATCAAATAAAGTTGTAAACTCTCTCACATTACAACTTTTAAACGGATAAAGTTATAAATTTAATCTCAACTAATACAATTTTTGTGGACAAAATTGTAAACTTTCGCAAACTTTTGAGGTCAAAGTTAAAAAATTATTTATCGCAACATTACTCACAATTTCATCTTTTTAATTCTTATATTTCTACTAATTCTGTAATACAAGTGTTCATATGTCACAAGAATTTGCTTGATAAATAATTATTATTTTTACACTTTTTATGGTTTTTTAATTTTTTATTACAAATAAATATCTTTCATATTTTACTTAACTCTTATATTTATTATGTATATTTTTTTGTATTTCTCAATATTAATTATAAGATATAAATGGATAAATAAAAATAAAAAACTTTTAATTATAATTTTAAAATTAAGAATTTGGGTCAAAATGGCTTTCTTTGGGCAGCTAAAGCTTTGTCCTTGGATAGTGCTTGCATAAAGTTTGAAGCATGTGACTGCTGGGCCTAGCAAAGACTAACAAAGAATAGTTCTGAAAATATCTTCATCAGTGAAATTTGATATTTCAATTTTTTCTTCTTTTCTTCCACCCGCAATCAGGAGCCCTTTTTGACAAGTCAATGGAAAATATAACCCGTATGAATATTCTAAACACACATAATCCAAGCATATGAATCACCAAAAGCGTTGTCTGGTAACTGGTTTCGTCATTTTCCCACTTTTGTTGTTTACAACTTGCATGGAAGATGCAATATTTGTGATAGCAATTATGACTCGTAAGCTTCAAATATACATGAGTATACATTAAATCTCATCCTGAATAAAATTTCGTTTCCTAGATTAATTTTTAAAGAATGAAAATTCTTAAACTGATTTCTAAAAATTTAGGCCTATATCTATAAATAAGAAGAAATCAAATTAATTATAAACAATATTATAAATACAATTTTTATGGTCAAATAAAGTTATAAATCATCTCACATTATAATTTCTGCATGAATAAAACTATAAACTAACTTTTAACTAATACAATTTCTGTAGATAAAATTATAAGTTCTCTCCTATGCAATTTTTGAGATCAAAGTACGTTGGAAATTATCTACTGCAACATTGCTCATAATTTCTTTTCTTTCATTCTCATATCCTTATCAATTCCTCGATATAAGTATTCATAATTCACAAGAACTTATTTGATAAGTAACTATTATTTTTTTAATTTTTATAATTTTTTTAATTTTTTATTATAAATAAATTTTTCTCATATCTTATCTATTTCTAATATTTTTTATATGTATCTTTTATATATCTCAATATAATTATAAAATATAAATCTATAAATAAAAATAAAAAACTATTAATTATAATTTAAAATTAAGAATTTGGGTCAAAATGGTTTTCTTTGGGCAGCTAATAAAGCTTGGTCCTTGTATTGTGCTTACATAAAGTTTGAAGCATGTGACAGCTGGGCCTAGCAAAGACTAATAAAGAATAGTTCTGGAAATATCTTCATCAGTGAAATGTGATATTTCATTTTTTTTCTACTTTCTTCCACTCGCAATCAGGAGTCATTTTAGACAAGTCAATGCAAAACATATGGCGTATGAATATTCTAAACACACATAATCCAAGGATATGAATAAGCTGTCTTTTATTGGTTTCTCATTTTTCCATTTTTGTTGTTTACAACTTGCATGGACGATGCAATATCTGTGATAGTAATTTCGACTCGTAAGCTTCAGATATATATGAGTAAACATTAAATCTCATCCTGAAAAAATTTCGCTTTCTATATTAGTTTTTAAGAAATAAAATTTCTTAACTTAAATCTTTAAAATTTTAAAAATAGAGTCAAATTAATCCTTTTTATTGGATACTTTAATTCTTATCAAGATCTAATTTAACCTAATTTTTAAGGTTCTTAAAAATCAAGTTAGTGATTTTCATTTTTTAAAAATTAATGAGAGGAGACGAAGTTTTTTTCAGATATAAGATTTGGTGTTTACTGACGTAGTATAATATAACTTGTTAAACTAGAATGGTGATAGGCTAATGCTAAGTAACGCTGACCGCTAAAGCAGTCAAGTAGTCAAGTTCTTAGTACCACTAAGTAAAAAAACAAGGAAGATATCTTAATTACGAACTAGCAGCTTCAGCAGCCCCACTTGAAATTAATTAAAATAACCAATCAGATGCTCGAACATACAGCAAAACCCATAGTCATAATGGGGTGTTGAGGTAGGATATTAGATTTACGATTTCACTCTTTAGTAAGGCTGCATTTAGAGTATCTGATAGTATAAGATATAATAGTATAAAATAATAGAATAAAGTTTGATAGTATAAATAAGTTGATAAGTTCTTATGCTATTAAATATTTGATGTAAATAATATAAATAACTTGATAGTATATATAACTATCTATTATGACCATACTACCATTCATCACTCGTGAACAAAAATCAGTAAATTAACGAATCAACACATTCAAAATAAGTGTAACTCTGTGAGCTAAATTTACAACCACAATGAGCAAATTTGGGACCTTTCCTAAGAACACAAAAAATCATCCCCCATTCCCTAAACAAGTAGAAGAAGTGGTTTGATGAAAAACAACGAACTGAACGGATCTGACAAATCAAAGAAGCCATGGGTTTGCCATCAAAGCTTCCATTGTTGCAACAACTTGAGCCCACTACCTTAGCCTTGTCTTCACCGTCTGGGGATTATCACCTTCGTAACACCACAAGAAAACAACAATTAGATTAGCACCATTGAATATAACAAAAAAAAAAGGGAAACAACAGAAGAGATCTTAATCAAAGTTAATTAATTACTAAGAATAATTAAGACTGAAATTAAATAAGATAAAATTAAGAATCTTAATTACCACTATTGAAGATGGTGGTATGGGGACTTCCGCGGGGAGAAATAGTGTTGTCGCAGTCAGACGCGGCGGACAAAGAAGGCGTGGTTGCAGTGGCAAGTTTGGGGAGGAGGGAGTCGTTGTAGGTCTTTTTGACGGCGTAATAGAGGCCGAAAGCAGATAGGGTATCAGAGAGATGCTAATCCAGATCCACCTCTGATGATGATTCGAATCTGAAACCCAATTTAATGCAAGCTTTAAGTTCGTCCACGTCCTCATCCGTCAAGCTCTTACTACGGCAGTTCTTCTAGTTCCCTTTGTATCAGAGCCACGCCTCGTCGCGAAAGGCATCCAGCGACCACGATCGCTGCTTATATAGCACCGCCGCCAACATAGGCTGCATAAGCAGTGGACGCTAGAGTAGGAATGCAAGCGATAGAGACGGTGGTGGCGCGTGGGTGTCAGTGTGGGTTTCAGACATGGGTGATGAGCACAACCCCTTGTTGTTGGGGTTGTGCAAAGGTCGGGGGACCTCGCACGAAGGGCTAGGGAATGCTATGACAAAGAGGCTTGAAGTGAGAGGGATGAAGTTGAGAGATAAGGTGAGAAGAGATATCATATCAGGTCTAATCAGGATGTGCGGGAGAGGATAAAATAATTAGGTTAGAGTATGATAAAAATGTTGGACATGATTTTATTATACTATTAGGTTAAATCACCAAACACCTAATAAGACCTGATAGTATTAACTAATACTATCATGTCCTCCTTATCCTGTCTACCAAACACAACCTAAGTGTTCGTGCTTCTTTTTTTTTTAAAAAAAGTTTTTTTTTAAAAAGTACTTTTTGTTATATTTTAGTATATTTTGACGAGCCTTTTTTAAAAGGACAAAACTTGGCTTCAACTTGGTTAGAGGGAATCCCTCCAACCTTTATCTAATCTGTTGTCACATGTCCATTACCTATTTAATCTGTTGCTATGTGTTAATTAACTTAATTAAATGAAATTAAAAGTAACACATGACAAGAGATTAAATAGGCAATGGACACGTGGCAATAGATTAGATGAGATGGGAGGGACTCCCTCCAACCAGGGTTGGAGTCAAGTTCTGCCCTTTTTTAAATTAAAAGCTAAAGCACTAAAAATGTTAAAGTTTTATGCTTAAAAAAAAAAACCCTTTTTACAACATAAAAAACTTGTTAAAACAAAATCATTTTTCAAATTTTATATCAAAATATTAAATAACTTTTATTTTTTTAGAAGATCTTTTAAAAAAAATCATATAAAAAGAATCTTTTATTAAAAGTTCATCCAATTAAGTCCTAATTCTTCTATAAACTTAGTTATATATAAACTGTATAAATTCAGCTAATAAAAGACTAAAATGCTTTTTGACACAAGTGCTTTCCTTCAAGTTCTGAATTCCTGACACTTTAAAGATTCTTTGAAATCGTTAAATTCTAACTTATTATCATTTGAATTAGCTCTTGCGGGTATAAAAAAACTATGATATAAAATAATTGTTCATTTGACACAAAAATCTTTATATATTATAAAACATGCACATTTAGCATGTGATGGATGACTACTTTAATTTTTTTAAAAAGATTGGTGGTTATAATATGCACATTAATTATATCTCACATAAGCAGAGAAATTAGTTAAAAAGGATCATAATTCCCAATGGATACTAATCCTAAATAACTATATTGCATAAAATCTACAACGTTCTTATAAATATCATGTTAGATTTTAAAAATATGTATCTCATATGATATAAATAATAAGATTTTGAATACATATTTTTTGTCTTGATCTTTCTACATTTCTCTTCTTTATTTACAACATTATAAACTTTTTATTTTTTTAATATAAAATAATGATATGTCAGTCCTTTATTAATACAACTTGTGTAGATAAGTTTACACAAGTATCTTTTCTATCATATTTACCTTCCAACTAACCTAAGAATTAAAGGTGCTCAAAGGACAAGTTGAGACGAGTTTAGTTTGACCCAAACCTGGCTTATTTCTTTGGATCCAGACTCAATTCGGTCATGACCCCACTAATGACTGAGTTGGGACCTAATTGACTCGATATTTATATACAATGCATAAAATTAGATATTATGTATAGTTAAGTCATAAAATTTTAAAAATATAAAACTAAAACTAAGAGATATTTTACAATATATATTATGAAACAAATTATATTAATACACAAATATTATTATGTTATAAAAAAAGTATTAATTTCTATTTAAAAGTCTTATAAATTATTATTAATTTTCAAAAAAAACCTATAAGTTTGAAAGTATTATGTTGTACCAGGCAGGTCGAACAACTCGGAGTATGACTTGAATCTGACCCGAAAAAATTCGAGTCAAATTTTAAGATCTCAAACTTGACCCAATTAGCTTCGACTATGTTTGGATAGATGACAATGTAAGGAGTGACAAGAAATGTAACGGCCAAACCTAAAAAAAAAAGTATGCTTGAGAGTTATTTAATAGGAGAGAATGGAATGACAAGGGAAGGACATCTAGTCCCTCCCTTGCCACTCAAGGCCTAACATTTTTGTTCCTCCAAATTGGAGAGTTAAGGAGGGAATGATACGAATTTCCCTCTCATCCTTTATTAAACTTATTAAACATCCAAATAATAGAGTGACATATTTTATTCTATTCAATTCCTTATCATTCCATTTCATTACTCATTTCCTTCCCTCCTCTATGAAACTCTCAAACATAACCTTCGAGTCACGACGAGTCATGAAAACCCCTACCCCTAGTAAAAACATTTCAAGCGGTTACTAACTGAGACACATATAAATATTCATTTCAAACTAGTCACTCTTGAAGGAAAAAGCATATGCTAAGAGAAGAAAAGGTTTCTGTGAAATCATTTTGGCAAAAGCCTTTAAAATTTTTAGTAAAGGATTTTTTTTGTTAAGAATCTTTAATTGAGAACAATTTTATAAAACATTGGTACATTAGTTCACTAATGATTTTTAAATTGTTTAGTTTGTTTCAGAAAATAATATCTTAAAAAGAAAAATACATTCACACACGACTCAAAATTTTTGTATAGTAACAAATTGTAAACTCGAAAACGGAAAATTATTTCATACAAAAGAAATTTGATTTGCCAAGGCTTCTTCTTTAGAGTGTGCTTATTAAATTTGTCTAGACTTTTATTAAATTGTCATTAGTGACAAAATTAATTATCAAAATATCATTTTTTTTAAACTATTTATCAAGATGTCACACTTTTGAAACTATTTATCAAACTGTCACCATTTTGTCTTACGTGATTTTTTTTTAATAATTTCTAGACCATGTAGGATGCGCCAAATAGGGTGGCGCATCTATGTAAATTACGCCAACACATAATATTGGCGTAATCTACGTGGATGTACGTGTTGGCATAATCTACGTGGATGTGTTACCTTATTTGACGCATCTTACGTGATTTTTACAAGGATTGCGCCAACAAGCTTGGCTCAACCTGGTCAAATACGCCATTAAGCTTGGCGTAATCCATTTAATTTTTTTTTTAAAAAAAAGATAACCTTGGTAATTGACCAAGTATATGTTGTTAATTCCTTGAAATTTAATGTAAAAAATTAACATGATAATTAAGTATAATGCAACGAGTTAATCAAAATCATATCTTATATACAATTATTAAATAATAGAAATATATCAAATCATGATATTAAATAGTAATAGTAGCTAATGAAGGTTAACTTAACTAGTAAAATCGAATTACGTTAACTCAAAGGTCTTAAGTTTGATTCCTGCTTATTTTGTGGCATGCCTTAAACCTTTGAATAGGACAACCTTCCATCTCCTTAGGTCAAACTCGAGTGACCCGAGATGATGGACAAGTTAACTTGAGATAACCCAAGTTTCTACTTTTTATTTATTTATTTTGTTTTAAGTTTCAAAAAGACAAGAGGTAAGCTTGCATGTTTTCTATAGTGTTTTGTTTAAAATTTTATACATATTTTACATTACATTTATTTATAAGTATTTAGTATTGTCCAATTAGACCAATTACTACACATTTTAATAGTGATTGGTTAGCCCATGCCAATTTATCCAATTATGACCATTTTTAAATTAGTATTAGCCCTATATAATTTAACCCATCGAAGGTTATCTCTATGAGTATTTTGGAAAGTTTAATTTAATCCATTATAGCTTTTGACCCCAACAAAAAAAAAAAACATTACAACTTAATTGTTGTGCCAATTAAACCTTATTTATCAAGAAAAAAAATTCCAATCTTCCACCATCTCTCCGACTCCCACCATCAATAGCCTCACCCCTAAATGCTTAAATGACGGCATGTAGCAATCTTCTTGCTTTGAAGAACTTGATAAAATTAAAACAACATGATGGTGTGAGATCTTAAACTAAAAATAATCATGATAAATTGGCTTCTTTGAAAACATGGTGAATGTGCACGTTCCAATCATGATGAATGTCAACACTGAATGCTTTATAAATTAGGTGAAATTCTATGTATACAGTCCAATCATAGTGAATGTACAGATCAATTTTTACGCCATAAACAACAAAATAAATTGGCTTCTTTGAATTGTAATTAAAAAAAAAAAAAAGCATCTGATAACAACCCATTACAAGTTCCAGATGCTTACTCTGCAAAATCTCATAAGATGATGCTGCAGTTCTATCTCAAATAGTTTGAACATCATCATCTCCAAGTAGAGAGAGAGAGAGAGAGAGAGAGAAAGGACAATGGCCAAATTAAATGCTATTGAGCCTAGTCTATCACCATGTATGATCTCAAAGTCACCTTCCTGCATTATAATACAGATGATGAGATTCAAGCACCTCGCTATATGTTGGATTGGATGGCTGAGACATCAACAAAGGCGGTTGCTATAGTGCACTCTATTGAGTTTGGGTGTACTATATACCTTATAATTTACTTACTGCTGCAGGTTTTTTTTTTTTGCAAGTTTTTTTAGTTTTATTTTTTTTTCAGTGGTGGCCGGCCGGAGGAGGTCGACTAGAGGTCGCTGACTGGAGGTGGCTGGAGGTGGCTGGAGGTTGGCTTGTTGGTGGTGTTTGGTCGGAGGTTGTCGGCGGCGAAGGGCGGTGGCCAGCGGCGGAAGGCGGTGACCTACGACGACCGATGACAGAAAGCGGTAGCCAGCGACGGAGGACGGTGACCTGCGACAGTGGAAGGAGGTGGCAGGTTACAAGTCTTTCATCTCAACTGTTAATATGTTTTTCAACACGATCAACGACTGAGATGAAGAAGGTGTACCATACACCTTCAAAAAGAAGGTGTATATTAGACTCACCCCATCAACAAATACTTAAAAGTTGAAATCAATCATGAATCAAACAGGCAGATATAACCAATGTATCTTTTTATATATATATATAAGCAAGAGATATATTAAGAAGTAAGAAGAGTATAAGGGATACTCTAACCCGTATCTAACCAATGTATCTAAATTATTGAGAAGCATCTAAAATGAGGTCAATCATAATTTTCCTCCCTTTTAAGCAATTTCTACTCTTATACTCTGATGAAGAAACGGTGAGTGCTGCGTAGTTAAATCATGCTACAAAAAGAACTAGCTTCTTTAAAAACATGCTTGCAATCATGGTTTGTAAAATAATCACGATTGGCAATCACTTGAATGAATGGTTTGTAAAACAGTCACGGGATCACAATGCTTCCAATCAATTTTGTAAAAAGCAATAGATAAATGTTTATCTTGTAAATTTTATCTCTTAATGGTTTATTTTGTAAATTTAATTATTAAAAGAATGTAACTTTACATGTCATCAAACTATTCCACTTTACATATGCAAGAGTTTTGAAACCCAATCTTATGATTGGTTTCATAGAATTTTCAATCTAAATGCCACCCTTCACGATCGTGCTGACGTGGGACTGTGACATCCCACTGGGTCCTACATTAGACAATTCAAAATCCGAAACCTTAGCCCCATTTCTCATCTAATAAGATAATTGTGGTCTTCACATCACGGTGAATGATATTTTGCTTTGTACTAGTGCTAGTATGAAGATGAAGATAATGCAGCCCTCTTGTTGCACCAAGATCTCAAGCCTTTGGTTCCACGAAAGAGACTCCTTATCTCAAGCCCTCTTGCTGCACCATCGTTCCAAGTTCATTCAATTATTTATATGATGACATTGACGTATGTGTTTTTTTTTTTTTTTTTACATTATTGACGTATGTGGTTGATATTAACATGTGTAACTTGGAGTACTTGAACCTGATTATAATTTAGGGGATTCAACACTATTTATATGATGGATAATATTATTTGTACATTTATAATTTTTGGTAAATGAATGTACTTTCGTTATATGACGGACATACAGTGATCTTATTAAGCGAAATTTCATTTTTTTCTGCATATCCTTGTATAAATATTAATAATTCAAAAAGTATTATAAATACATTATAGATAAATTTAATGTAATTTGATTTAATATGACTACATTTATAAATTAAAAAATCAAATTAATAATAAATAACATTACAAATATAATTTCTATCATAAGATAAAGTTGCAAATCTTTTCACATTACAACTTTTAAATGGATAAACTTATAAATATACTCTCAACTAATACAATTTTCGTGGATAAAATTATAAATTCTCGCTTATACAACTTTTGATATCAAAGTTAGAAATTATATATTGTAATGTTACTTACAATTTCATTTTTTTATTCTCATAATTATACTAATTCTTCAATACGAGTATTCATAACTCATAAGAATTTATTTGCCAAATAACTATCACTTTTACACTTTTTATGATTTTTTTAATTTTTTATTACAAATAAATATATTTTATGTAACTCTTATATTTATTATATATATTTTTTACATTTTTTAATATTAATTATAAGATATAAATCTATAAATAAAAATAAAAAAACTATTAATTATAATTTTAAAATTAAGAATTTGGGTAAAAATAGCTTTCTTTGGGCAGCTAAAGCTTTTTTGTCCTTGTATAGTGCTTGCATAAAGTTTGAAACATGTGACTGCTAGGCCTAGCAAAAACTATCAAAGAATAGTTCTGAAATGATGAGGATCTCTTCCTATTATCAAAAAATAGGAGGGGGTCCTGTTAAGAGAGATAGAGAGAGTGATAGCAAAAAAAAATTATTTGTTTTTATTTTTATTTTTTTTACTTTCTTGTCTCTCTTTTTGTGAGAGACAAGATCCCCTCTTGTTTTTAGCTAACAGGAGAGGATGTGGATCCGTTCTGAAAATATCTTCATCAGTGAAATGTGATATTTCAGTTTTTCTACTTTTCTTCCACCCGCAATCAGGAAGCCTTTTTGACAAGTCAATGGAAAATATAACGCGAATATTCTAAACACACATAATCCAAGCATATGAATCACCAAAAGCGTTGTCTTGTAACGTCATTTTCCCATTTTTGTTGTTTACAACTTGCATGGAGGATGCAACACGGTCAGCGTAATTTATGTAGATGTATTATTTTATTTGGTGTATTTTACATGATTTTTATAAAAATTGTGTCAATAAATTTGGCTCAATTTGATTAAATACGTCATTAAACTTAGCATAATCTATTTTTTTTTAAAAAAAAAGATAACTCAAGTGATTAACTAAGTATATAGTGTTAATTCTTTGAAATTTAATGTAAAAAAATTAACATGATAAGTAAGTATAATTTAACAACAACAACAACAACAACAATCGTTTTTCCCATTTAGGTGGGGTTAATTTTACAATGGATCGACGACGCTTATCAATATTCTATCGTGAACCAAGTCTTCAGAAAAACTATTTAAATCTAGATCTTTTTTAATCGTTCACCTATAGTCTTTTTTTGCCTTCCTCTACCTCTACTTATTGGTATTCTCCATCGATCTACTCTTCTTACTTACGAGAACTGGGCCATTTTCTCTCCTTACACGTCCAAACTACCTAAGGCGAGATTCTTCCATCTTTTCCACAATAGGTCACTCCCTACTTTCTCTCTAACGATTCATTCCTAATCATATCTTGTCTAAGTATGGCCACACATCCAACGCAACATCCTCATCTCCGCGACACGATCTTGTCTTTCTTGTTGGCTTTTTACCGCTCAACATTCAGTCTGTCATACAACATTGCGCCTTATAATTTGTGCGGTAAAATTTCCCTAAGCTCGAGAAAGACTTTCCTATCACAAATAACTCCTGAAGACTCCTCCATTTCATCCATCCAAACTTGAATCTTATGGTTTACATCTCCTTCTATCTCTCCATCATTTTGTATGATGGATCCAAGATACTTAAACTGTGTAACTTGTGGTATGGTATGATCTCCAATTTTTACCGCTAAGCTAGCATTAACATTATAATTTAACGAGTTAATCAAAATCGTATCATATATACAATTATTAAATAGTACAAATACATCAAATCATGATATTAAATAGTAATAGTAGTAATGAAGGTTAACTTAACTAGTAAAACAAACTATGTTGACTCAAAGGTCTTAAGTTCGATTCCTGCTGATTTTGTGGCATGCCTTAACCTTTGAATAGAATAACCTTCCATCTCCTTAGGTCAAACTCGAGTAACTCAAGATGATAGACAAGTTGACTTGAGATAACTTAGGTTTCTATCTTTTTTTTAATTTTATTTTAAGCTTCAAAAAGACAAGAGGTAAGCTTGCATGTTCACTATAACACCAAACTCATTTGTTTGTCACAGCAAGAGTCTTGTAAAATCCATTCATTCGGATTGTATGAAAATTTTGATAGAATTTCTCCTAAATATTGGACCTCTCTAAAAGCACATAACTTGTTTAATTCAATCATAGTACCAAGATCATCAATAAAAACTAAGCGGCAAACATGTTTAATTTAATAAGGGTACGACACCAAAATGACAATAGAAAATCATCAATAGTAATATAACCAAAATTATTAAATATAACATTCTCAGATACACTAATGATATATAACTACACGTCAATGAGATAGACCAGTATCAGAATGTGGTGGCCTGTGGGAGTGATCAGAATAAGGACTTGTCTGTGGTGGGTATGATGGGTAACATGGTGGAGAGTAAGGATATGGTGAGTAACCCGGTAGCGAGTAAGGATACGGTGGGTGAGAGTATGGTGGGTATGGTGGATATGATGGGTAATATGTAGGTGGTAGCTGAGTGGTCAGGTAAATAGCAGTTACATTCAGAGCGGTAGCATTTGTACATTCTTGAGTCGTGTGCTGGCTTGTAGAAGCTGAGTCCTCGGGATGTTGAAGTCGTGTCCGAGTGCTCGCTAACCCTATCCTCCTTCTACGTCGCGCCCCCCGTTCACTGGACTCCTCAGGTGGCCTTGGAATGACATCTGCTGCTGGAGTTGGACAAAGTTATTCCATTGTAATGCAATCATGCTCATGCAATGAACGTAGGATCTGCGCAGTAGCTTCTTGAGCAGCAGCATCAGTAGTCAAACTGAACCAATGCTCTGCAATGTCTGCCTAAGAAACAGATATAAAATATGTCATTATAATCAATACAAAATATATATAGTAATTAGCGAACTGGTAATTCTTTTATACAAAATCATTCAAGAGCTTACTACATTCGTAATAGATGCATTGGTGGGAGAAATCCAACGTCTGGTAATTCTTTTATACCAACGCATGTACTCAGAATGCGAGGTGATGGGTGCTTGTAATGGGGTTCCCCTAACAAGCTTCTTCCTTCTATTATCCCATCTGACTATGTAAACAACATGTATAGCTGGCCAATTTTTATCATGTCTACCTGCCAATGTAATTGAGTACAATCTGCCAAGCTGATGCGATCTCCGTGGTATGGGCTGGTTAAGACCAAACTGGTGCATCATCCGGTCTGGCTGGTGCCACTCAACAATGTGAAAATATATGAGAGGGACAACTGCTAGTGCTATGTCCCTACTAGCCACACAAGCCGATGGAAGTGATGTCATCATCTCATCTGTGTAAGGTTGCCATATAATCTGCAAAATGATATGTACACAGACTTAAGAAGTCATATACATAAGAAATTGATTCAAATGAATATAAAATAATACATACCTCATCATTCTTGAGCTGATCAAAGAACAGATGATAATATTCAAGTAAGTCGGTCACAGTATCACATAAAATTTTATGCTTGCGCCACCTATTTATAATTCGAAGTATTATGAACGTAAGTGAGGAATAAAGTAAAGTAAGCAATAGAGCAAAGTAATGTAAAGAAATGATATGAAAAGAACTTATTGCCAGCCTAATGGACATAATTGACCACGATCAGCAACATAGAACACATCGGGTTCAACATGGTCCGCCTGTGTAGGGGCAAGTCAGGGGAATCTGTACCATGCCCAACACTGCAATAAGATGCAAGCCCCTCCGATCTCGTGTGCCTTGTAGTCTGTAACTTTGCAAAGCTCTCTATACAAATATGCCAAGACTGCAGACCCCCAACTGTATGTCCCGGCAACAGCAAAGTCCTCCAACAGCAAAAGGAATATCAAGTGCACAGACTTACCGGTATGATTAGGGCATAAGAAACTCCTAATCAACCTAAGTATGTAATGACGTACATGTTGTTGCACGTACTCGTCGATAGCATCAATCTAGAACTCTGTAACAGCTGGCTGCCACATATATGTCATATCAATACGTGCACTAGATATGAGCGACGAATCCCTAACAACCGATCATATAGATCAAGTCAATTAGTATGATGGGTAGGGCCAGTAACAGCAGCACCGTCAATAGAAAGACCCAATATGATACCAATGTCCTCTAATGTTATGGTGCACTCTCCGGTAGGCATGTGGAATGTATATGTCTCTGAATGTCATCTCTCAACCAACACACTAATCAAGGAGTGATCAATGTTGTAGTAGCCCATATGGGCAACCCTAAAAAAGCCATCCTGCTACAGATATAGAAGAATGCACGCATGGGGGGTCCATATGTTTTGTTTTCTAAGCACGTCTAACACGCAAGTGTCAGTCCTTATGTCCTTGCCAAACATGCTGAGAAACATGATACTCCTGCAACTCCAAAATCGAGTCGTCCTCTGGGCCTGGGTTTACATGGAATGCCATATGTCATGTTGTATGCCAAACAACAACAATAATTAGTGTGATAATATGAAAAATAATATATAATCTTTGTTATCTACTGTAGTAAATAAGGCATAATTAAAAGCAACATAAGAATCAAGTTATATAGGAGTAATGAAGTCACACTGATAATCAACTAACATATATTAATAGTATTTGAATACAACATCAAAATGGAGTAATACACAATAATATGTATCCAAAATACAAATAGATGGTTGGCTAATATAATAGTCTAACAATAAAATATATCCTAGATCAACTAAATAGTCATTCTCCATCATCTTTAAAGGAACTCGATTCACCAGCACAGCATGTACGAGAATTATGTCCAGGTTGATGGCACCTTGGACACGTTTATCCCGGCTCTGCTTCGTGCCAATCCATCTCATTCCTGAGTCAGGTTGATTTTGGTCGACTTTTAGATCTAAGCAATGCACGATCAGACACCATAGTTATGTCAAGACCTATAGGCCATCATAGTTCAGTCAGAACTGGTACAAATTCAACCTCGTAAGCTCTGTAAATGCTCTCCATCTTGTAAACCCTATGCACATATCGGAATGAGTCAATTACCACAGAAGCATACGTAGCAATCACATGAGAGCATGGAAAATGCAATGCTTGAAACATCCCATAGTCATACCAGCCTTCTCGCAGATTTAAAGTATAAGAAAGTCCACCCTGTTGTGTTACATGGTTAAAATCCTCTTCAACCATGAACTTAGTGTTCTACATATCATACCAGTGGAATTGGTGTGAGCTCGTCTTTGTCATGTTCATTCTCCAATGCTTCAATAAATCATCATTTCATGCTTGTCCGTTAATGATTTTCTCATTTGCCTCATCTTTCTGGTTGACAAAGTATTCTACCAATTTGGTACATATCAACTGAACTAATGCAGTTATAGGTAGATTTTTATTACCTTTCAACACTGCGTTGATGCACTTTGACATATTGGTAGTCATATGATCGAATATGCAACCACCATCATATGTCAAACTTCATCTTTCTTTTGGAATCGCATTAATCCAATTTGTCATCTCGACAGTAACTATCAACTTCTCCAGCCTAGCATCAAACTTTATTGCAATTGGTTCATACCTTGATACAACAAATGAATTGAGTTGGTATTCAGAACTAACTATTAATCTGACAAATTAAAATACAAGTTGAAAATTCTAAATACCTGTGTTAATGAAATATCTTTTCAGCTCCTTATTCTGGAATATGAAGTTAAAATTGGAACCAATATTCCGTATGCTTAAGACATGATACGTATTCGGCTGTTGCCATCCAAGATATGGATTTACCACTGATTATAAGATGCTTTTATGTCAATCAGATATCAAGTACAAGCCTTCTTGTTGTGTCTCATGTTCCTAAAGGTGGCCTAGGAACCAACTTCAAGTATCCTTTGTCTCCCCTTCCACAATGGTAAATGCAAATGACAAAGGTTTTTTTTCTCCATCTTGGGTTTTTGCAATCAACAACTTATGACTGTATTTGTCATACAAATGACTAGCGTCAATCGGAACAACGGGCTTGCAATATCAGAAGCCATTAACACATGGTCTAAATGTCCAGAATAATCGAGAAAACATTATTTTCGAACGATCAAGTCAGTTATGCAAAAAACATTCCTTGTCTTGCAACTCCACCAATGTGCCTTCCATGTCTCTTTTCATGACCGCTAGTCATCTGGGTAACACCTCGTAAGATTTGTCACAATCCCCAAAAACCTTCACAATAGCCAATTGTTTTGCCTTCTAAGCTTTTCGAAATGAAACTTGGTAATCGAATTGGCTTCGAATCCTTTCAACAATCAAGCATACAGGTGCATCAGGTTTTGATTTAACCATCTCCAAAATACAAAAGCAGATCATACGGGAGTCCAACTTGCGGTGATCTAATGACACAACTGGGTTGACGCAGCTGTGAGGTCCATTATATTTTGTAATCTGCCACACATTCGACATCTTGCTTTAGATGACCATAACTCTCCAATTACAACCTTCGTCAAATCTAGGACACTTAGTAGTTAGTCTTCGTGAATTAGAATCTTCAATCTTGTAATCTTGATGCTTACGAATCACATAATGTTTGAGGGCCGACTTCACGACATCTTTTGATGGAAATTGCAAGCCCTGATATAATTCATCATTTATGCTCCAAGTCCTATGACGATCTAATTCAGGCAAATTATCAGGATTCTCCAATGCAACCTAATTGATTTGAGAAAATCAAGGGCATGGTAACACAAACACAGATTCAGGGGCAACCGACAATGAATGGTCTTCTTCTTCTAAATTTTCTTCAACATCAAAGTTTTCTGCCTCTATATCAGTGTCTAAATCATCAGCCTCAGCTACCTGTTCTTCATCTTCACTTGTCTCCCATACTTCATCCCTGATGAGTGGGCTATCAGTTTCAACCATTGCACCATCAATAACAATCATACTGCATGACACAACTGGATTAGAAGTACCAGCTTGAGATTCTGTTTCACCAGGAGCTTCAACATGCTCTTCATGCCCACCTGTTTCTGCCTAAATATACAACTCCACTGAGGCCATGTTCGGAGTTTGACAGAAGCAATCTATCATGTATTTAACATCATCATCGTCTTCTAATGGAAGACATATCCATCTCCATATATTGTAGCATTGTGAACATTGATAGTCAACCTTTGACACATATACATTTGCTTAGAGCCTTAACTTTGAATGAATCTTATTTTTCAAGACATCCAAAGTCATATCGGTTGTGATCACAATAGGCCTAGGAGAAAGACCTTGATACATGAGACCATCTTCACCATCATACATTGTCTCATTGAAGTAAATGAGCATATTAAAGGGCTTTGCCATTTCAATCACACTTCTGAAGAATAACAATTTAACACATATGCAATCAATTTACATGTGTCAATTACAACAAAATTGCACATCTAACAATGAATTCATTCAATTATTTTACGTACAAATAACTTCATAAGCTCTACTAATTTGAATTAAACTACATTTAGTTAATTAAAACATGTTAAGCACTCAAGAAAAAAAATTTCACACTATGTATCTTATTAATCACATTATTAATCAGTTAAGCAAAATTTTTTTTGTAAAACCACTAAATACATATAAAATAACATAAATATATAATTAACATTATTATAATAAAAAAACAGCCAACAAATCATAAATAAAAAAAATCAAACATTAAAATAAATACTTACATATAAGGAATAACACTACAAAAAAAGGGGTAAATTACGTCAGTTTTTTTTTTTTTGCATATTACGGCAATTTTGATTGTCATTTTTCACGTTAATGGCGGTTTCCAAAACTGACATAAATAACTTCACCATTCGGTATAATATGGCGGTTTCCCATTAACTGTCACGATAACCGCCACAATTTACCATGTATAAAATGACGGTTTTGTGGTGTATAAAACGACAGTTTCATGATGTATAAAACGAAAGTTTTGACTGCCGTAATTTCTGTAACACCAACAAAAAAATGTAAATTACGACGGTTAAAAATGTTGTAATTTACATAAAATCAACAAAAAAACATAAAACAGCTGTTTAGAACTGCCGTAATTCACCTAAAACCAACCAAAAAAGCCTACTAATTTGAATTAAACTACATTTAGTTAATTAAAACATGTTAAGCACTCAAGAAAAAAAATTTCACACTATATATCTTATTAATCACATTATTAATCAGTTAAGCAAATTTTTTTGTAAAACCACTAAATACATATAAAATAACATAAATATATAATTAACATTATTGTAATAAAAAAATAGCCAACAAATCATAAACAAAAAAATTTAAACATTAAAATAAATACTTACATATAAAAAATAATTAATATCTGAATATAATCAAAAGACACAACTTCTAATAATAATAGAGAGTTCAAAAAATTTAGAGACAAAATTTATAGAGAGAAAATGAGAATTGAAAAAATGATGAGAATAACATGAATGGATCAAGGAAGGAAGCTTATATACCTAAGTTGCGCCAAACTTTATAACGTATTTGATCATATTAAATCAAGTGTGTTGACACAATCTTTATAAAAATTACATAAAATACGTTAAATAAAGTGGTGCATCCACGTATCTTTTTGTAATTCAACACACAAACTCGCAACTACAATATTACATGCCTAAACTTTCTAATCCCTTTTAGACACTCAACCCCATCACCAAAAAAAAAAAACACTCAACCCAAAACCTTTGACATGACTTTTTATCGTGCACGTGGATCCCTAATCTCTGAGAACACCTCTGCAGAAAACAAAGCTTGATCCTCACTACTGCTTGTAGTTATGGTAACCTTGCCACTCTTGGACCCTGATTCTTCAGTACTTGTGAAACCCACCTCAGTCTCTAAATCACTTACAAATTGCGGCAAGAGTGGCTTCTGTTCACTCTTCCCCTCCTCATGGGTCCCACCATTCTTATTGTCCTCCTGACTCTCCTGCAACTGCAATGCAAACTCCAATGCACCCACAACATCACTCATGGATGGCCGCTGATTCCCATCATCATGCAAACAACACAATGCAATCTCGCTGAATGCTTTCAAGCGCTGTGGCACGATACTTCCCTTCAGAAACGGATCAACCGTTTGATCAATCTCTCCTTCATGATGACACTTTCGGACCCACTCCACCAAGTTAGCCCTTTGCTTCTCCACCGTACGTAACATAAAGGGCCTCCCACACAATACCTCCAAAAGCACCACACCAAAAGAGTACACATCAGACTTTTGAGTCAACCGTTGACGCTTGTAGTACTCTGGATCCAAATACCTAAGGCTGCCCTTCACAACCGTGCTGACGTGGGACTGTGACATCCAACTGGGTCTTACCTTGGACAATCCGAAATCTGAAACCTTAGCCTCCCATTTCTCATCTAATAAGATATTTGTGGTCTTCACGTCACGGTGAATGGTGTTGTGTTTCGCACCTGTATGAAGAGAATGATGCCCTCTTGCTGCACCAAGTAAGATCTCAAGCCTTTGCTTCCACGAAAGAGGCTCGTTATCTGAAGGAAAAATGATTTTTACATATCATATTTTCACACCTTTCATATACACTAACTACTTTAGAATAAAAAATAAATGTGTATTAAAAAGTGTGCACCTCTTGATTTATGATCTAAAATGATAAAAAGTGTAACAATAGAATAAAAAAAAGTGACGAATAAATAGTATTACCGAATTTGGATTTTTTCAAGTTATTTTTTTAAGTAATTAAATAAAAGAGAAAAATAAGCATTATAATTATAAATTTTTTTATAAATTTTAACCGAATCTCACTAATATTATCTCTCTTATTTTAATATTTTTATTAATTCTTTAATACAAATATTCATATCCTACAAAACTTGCTTGATAAATAATTACTATTTTTACACTTTTTATGATTTTTATAATTTTTTATTATAAATAAATCTCTCTTGTATTTATATTTATTATATATATCTTTTACATATCTTAATATTAATTATAAGATATAAATTTATAAATAAAAATAAAAAACGGTTAATTATAATTTTAAAATTAGAAATTTGGGTCAAAATGGCTTTCTTTGGGCAGCTAAAGCTTTGTCCTTGCAATGGGCTTGCATAAAGTTTGAAGCATGTGACTGCTGGCCTAGCAAAGGCTAATAAAGAATAGTTCTGGACATATCTTCATCAGCGAAACGTGATATTTCATTTTTTCTACTTTTCTTCCACCCGCAATCAGAGCCCTTTTTAGACAGGTTAGTGGAAAACAAAAGCCGTATGAATATTCTAAAAACATAATCCAAGCATATGAATCACCAAAAGCGTTGTCTGGTAACTGGTTTCGTCATTTTGCCATTTTTGTTGTTTACAACTTGCATGGAAGATGCAATATTTTTTATAGCAATTACGACTCGTAAGCTTCAAAATATACTTGAGTAAACATTAAATCTCATCCTGAGAAAAATTTCGTTTCCTATATTAATTTTTAAGAAATGAAAATTCCTAACCTAATTTCTAAAAATTTATGCCTATATCTATAAATGACAACAACTAAGTCTTTTTTTCACTAGGTGGAGTCGGTTACATGGATCAAACGATGTTATTGTACCCTATCATAAACCAAGTTTTCATAAATGTTATTTAAATCTAAATCTTTTTTAATAGTTTCACTTATAATCTTTCTTAATCTCTTTTTACCTCTAGCTATTGGACTATCCTCTACCTGATCTACTTTTCTTACTGAGACTTCTTAAGGGTCTTCTCCTTACATGTCTAAACCACCTAATATGAGATTATACCATCTTTTCCACAATAGGTGCTACCCCTGCTTTCTCTCTAATGCATTCATTTTTAATCCTATCTTGTCTTGTATGACCACACATCCAGCACAACATTCAAGATCTTATACAACATCGCGGCCCTATATATGCGTATGCAGAAAATTACCCTTAAGCTTGAGAGGTACTTTTCTATCACAAATTACTCTTGAAGCACTCCTCTATTTCATTCATCCAACTTGAATCCTATGATTTACATCTCCCTCTATCTCTCCGTCATTTTGTATGATAGATCCAAGATACCTAAATCGTATGACTTGTAGTATGGTGTGATCCCTAATTTTCACCGCTAAGCTAGTATTAGCACTCTTCTTACTGAACTTACATTTCATATACTCCGTCTTACTCTTGCTTATACGAAAGTCATGTTCTTCCAAAGCTCGTCTCCATAGCTCTAGCTTCCCATTTGTTTCCCCTCTCGACTCTCCAAGTAAGACTATATTATCCGCAAAAAGCGATTATGCTAAGACAAATTTCTTGAATATGTACAGTAAGCACATCCAAGACCAAGCTAAAAAGATAAGGACTCAAAGTTGACCTTTGGTGCAGTCTTATAGTTATAGGAAAATCTTCTGTAACCCCTCCTTGTGTTCTCACACAAGTTTTAACCTCATCATACATATCTTGGATTGTTCGAATATGAGCGATACGAACTCATTTCTTCTCTCTGTACCATATCGTAGGTTTTTTTCAGATCAATGAAAATCATGTGTAGGTCTTTTTGCTTCCTCTGATACCTCTCCATCAATCTTCGTAGAAGATATATTGCTTCCCTAGTTGACCTCCCAAGCATAAAACTGAATTGATTCTCTGAAAAATGAGTCTCTTGTCTTAATCTCCTTTCAATTACTCTTTCCTATAACTTCATGGTATGACTCATGAGCTTAATCCCTCTATAATTTGCACAATTTTGTATATCTCCCTTATTCTTATAAATAGGAATTAAAGTGCTTCTCATCCGTTCATTTGACATTTTCTTAGATCTCATTATCTCGTTAAATAGCTTTGTAAGCCAGCTTATATCTTTCTCTCCTAAGCACTTTCACATCTCGATAGGTATATTATTTGGTTTGACCGCTTTTTCATTTTTCATCCTTTTCAAAGCTTCTTTTACCTTGAACTCCTGAATTCTACGATAAAATGTTTTATTTTGGTCCTCCTCTCTAATGTTTAGAATGTCCGAGTCCCTTAACGTCTCATATCCCTCATTAAATAGCTTGTGAAAATAACATTTCCATTCGATCTTTGATGTCTTGTTCTGTAACTAAGACTTTACCCTCTTCATCCTTAATGCATTTCACTTGACCCAAGTCTCTTGTCTTCTTTTTCCTACTTTTAGCAAGCCTGTAAATATTCATTTCTTCATCTTTGGTGTCCAAAGATTGATATAACCCATTGAACGCTTTACTTTTCGCATTTCACCACCTTCTTAAGTATCTTTTTAGCCGCTTTTATATTTTTCCCAATTTTTAATGTTTTTACACATGTGCCAAGCTTTATAACATTCCCTTTTAACCTTAACCTTATCTTCAGTACATTTGCATCCCACCATCAAGATTCTTTATCCTCGGCCCAAAGCATCTTGATTCACCGAAAGTGACTTCTTTTGCTACCTTCCTAATCCCTTTAGCCACTTTGTCCACATATCATTTGCACTCCCTTATACCTCCCAAATCTCTTCCTCCATAATCCTCCTCTGAAAGAGCATTTGTTTTCCTCTCTTTAGTTGCTACCATTTGATCCTTGGGATTCTGTCTCGACAATTTCTCCTTACTCTCATATTAACTCGTACATCTATAACCAAAACCCTGTGTTGGGTAGTCAAGCTCTCTCTAAGGATAACTTTGCAATCCATGCAAAGCTTTCTATCCGATTTTCTTATAAGAAAATAATTAATTTGAGAGCAAGAACTCCCACTTCTGTACGTGATAAGATGCTCTTCCCGTTTCCTAAAACAAGGTTAGCTATTGTAAAATTAAAAGTTACCAAAAAATCTAGAATCGCTTTGCCCTCTCCATTAGCTACTCCTAGACCATACCCTCCATGCAAACCTTCAAACCCCTTAGATTCACTCCCCACATGACTATTTAGGTCCCCTCCTAGAACAATCTTATCTCCTAAAAGTATTCCCTGAATTAAACATTCTAAATCATCCGAAAATTTTATCTTGTAGTACTCGTCTAAACCTACTTGTGGTGCATACGCACTGATAACATTAAAAGTCTCTTGTTCCACAACAAACTTCAAAGCTATGATCCTATATCTGAGCTTTCTCACATCCACAACATTTTTCTGCCAATTCTTATCTACTAAAATACCTACCCCATTTCTAGATTTTACCTTGCCGGTATACCAAAGCTTAAAACCTGAAGTGTCAAGTTCCTTTGCCTTTTCTCCCACCCATTTAGTTTCTTGTAGGCACATAAAATTAATCCTCCTCCTAATCATGATATCAACTATTTCCATAGATTTACCTATAAGAGTGTCTATATTCCAAGTACCAAAACGCATCTTACTTTTGTGAACTAGTTTCTTTACCCCTACCCATTCACGAAAATATAGGAACTCTTGCTTATTTTTAACTGCACTCAGGCGACGATGCAGCAGCTCTAACTCATTTGACACTGTACTCGAGCCATACAATGTGTTGCTTAGGGGCAATGACCTAGCATTAATACAATCACATCTTTGATCCATGTCATAAAGATTCGACAACGTTTTACATTGGCTGTCGACTGCCTAACACAACCCTCCTCTTTTTTTCAGGCTTGGGACCGGCTATGTAAAGGAATTTGCAACAAAGCTCACACATAGACAAAGATGCCTATATCTATAAATGAGAATAAAACAAATTAACTATAAACAACATTATAAATACAATTTTTGTCACCAAATAAAACTACAAATCCTCTTACATTACAATTTTTACACGGATAAAACTATAAATTAACTCTCAACTAATACAATTTTTGTGGACAAAATTATAAACTCTCGTCTATATAACTTTTGAGGTCAAAGTTGGAAACTATCTATCGCAACATTTGTCATAATTTCATCTCTCTTATTCTTATGCTCCTACCAATTTCTCAATATAAATATTCGTAACTCACAATAACTTGTATGACAAGTAACTATTCTTTTTATACTCTTTATGATTTTCTTAATTTCTTATTATAAAAAAATTTCTCTCATATCTTACATATATCTCATTTATTATATATATTTTTTACACATTTTAATATTAATTATAAGGTATAAATTTATAAACAAAAATAAGAAACTATTAATTGAATTTGGGTCAAAATGGTTTTCTTTGGGCACCTAAAGCTTTGTCCTTGGGTTGTGCTTACTTAAAGTTGAAGCATGTGACACCTGGCCTAGCAAAGACTAATAAAGAATAGTTCTGGAAATATCTTCATCACTGAAATGTGATATTTCATTTTTTCTACTTTCTTCCGCTCGCAATCTGGAGTCATTTTAGACAAGTCAATGGAAAACATATGCTGTATGAATATTCTAAACACACATAATCCAAGGATATGAATAAGCGTCGTCTGGTAATTGGTTTCGTCATTTTCCCATTTTCGTTGTTTACAACTTGCATGGAAGATGCAATATATGTGATAGCAATTACGACTCGTAAGCTTCAGATATATATGAGTAAACATTAAATCACATCCTGGAAAAAAATTCGCTTTCTATATTAGTTTTCAAGAAATAAAGTTCCCTAACTAAAATCTTAAAAATTTTAAAAATAGAGTCAAATTAATCTTTTTTTATTGGATACTTTAATTCTTATCAAGATCTAATTTAACCTAATTTTTAAGGTTCTTAAAAATCAAGTTAATGATTTTCATTTTTTAAAAATTAATATGAGGAGACGAAGTTTTTTTCAGGTATAAGATTTGGTATTAACTGACGTAGTATAATATAACTCGTTGAACTAGAATGGTGATAGACTAATGCTAAGTAACGCTGACCACTAAAGCAGTCAAGTAGTCAAGTTCTTAGTACCACTAAGTAAAAAATCAAGGAAGATATCTTAATTACGAACTGGCAACTTCAGCAGCCCCACTTGAAATTAATTAAAATAACCAATCAGATGCTCGAACATACAGCAAAACCCATAGTCATAATAGGGTGTTGAGGTAGGATATTAGATTTACGATGTCACTCCTAAGTTAGTGTTCGTGCTTCTTTTTTAAATAAAAAAGTTTTTAAAAAACACACATTTTGTTATATTCTAGTATATTTCGACGCGCCTTTTTTAAAATTAAAAGCTAAAGCGCTAAAAAAGTTAAAGTTTTATGCTTAAAAAAAAAACCTTTTTTACAACATAAAAACTTGTTAAAACAAAAATTATTTTTCAAAGTTTATATCAAAATATTAAATAACTTTTATTTTTTTGGAAGATCTTTTAAAAAAAAATCATATAAAAACAATATTTTATTAAAAGTTCATCCAATTAAGTCCTAATTCTTCTATAAACTTAGTTATATATAAATTGTATAAATTCAGCTAATAAAAGACTAAAATGCTTTTTGACACAAGTGCTTTCCTGCAAGTTTTGAATTTCTACACTTTAAAGATTATTTGAAATCGTTAAATTCAAACTTATTATCATTTGAATTAGCTCTTGCGGGTACAAAAAAAAAACTACGATATAAAATAATTGTTCATTTGACACAAAATTCTTTATAAACTTTTTATTTTTTTAATATAAAATAATTAGATGTCAGTCCTTAATTTATTAATACAACTTGTGTAGATAAGTCTACACAAGTATTTCTTCTATCATATTTATCTTCCTAATTAACCTAAGAATTAGGGGTGCTTAAAGGATGAGTTGAGAGGAGTTTAAATTGACTCGAGCCTGACCTATTTCTTTGGATTCGGACTTGATATGGTCATGGCTCGACTAATGACCGAGTCGGGACCTAGCTAATTGACCTTATTTATATACAATACACAAAATTAGATATTATGCATAATTAAGTCATAAAATTTTAGAAATATAAAACTAAAACTAAAAAATATTTTATTATATATTATTAAACAAATTATATTAATTTATATTTAAAAATCTTATAATTTATTATTAAGTTTCAAAGAAACCTATAAGTTTAAAAGTATTATGTTGCATTGGCAGGGCCATACCAACTCGGAGTATAACTTGAATTTGGCTAAAAAAATTTGGGTCAAATTTTAAGAATTCGAACCCGACTCAATTAGCTTTGACTATGTTTGGATGGATGACAATGTAGGGAGTGACAGGAAATTTAATGACCAAACCTAAAAAAAAAATATGTTTCAGAGTTATTTAATAAGAGGGAATAGAATGGCAAGGGAAGGGAAGGACATCTAGTCTCTCCCTTGCCACTCAAGGCCTAACATTTTTGTTCATACAAAAGGAATTTGATTTGCCAAGGCTTCTTCTTTAGAGTGTGCTTATTAAATTTGTCTAGACTTTTATCATATCACAAGTTAAAAGTATTAATCTAGATTTCCTTAATCCCTAAAATCCTTAAACCTCTCCATATAAGAAACAATTTAATCAATATATATATATATTGATTTGCCAAGGCTTCTTCTTTAGAGTGTGCTTATTAAATTTGTCTAGACTTTTATCATATCTCAAGTTAAAAGTATTAATCTAGATTTCCTTAATCCCTAAAATCCTTAAACCTCTCCAATAAAAAAAATAATTTTTTTTTATAACACAATGGGGCCACATGCCCAAGAAGAACTAAAAGACTACATTAAAAGGAAAAGAAAAAGCCCTTGCATCAGCAAGCAAAGACAGAATAATGATCATGCTTGAAAAGTAAATCAGCGCAGCTGTTCCCTTCCTTGTACGTATGTTTCAGCTTGACCTGCCAGTTATGTCTGAGAAGCTATCTAATTCTAGACACAATAACCGCATAGGGGTGCTAAGGGGGAAGCTCAGAGTGGATGAGACCCAAAGCACAACGAGAATTCGTTTCAATAATTAAAATACCTTTTTGAAAAGTCAATAATAGATTAGAAAAGATACCATTTAACTCAGCCCAAGTAATATTAGACTGACCAAGATTTTGAGCAAAGGCAAAGAGAAAACCTCTCATCTCATAAAAGAAACAATTTAATCAATATATATATAGATATATAAGAATAAAGACGGATCAAGAAAAAAATTATAAACTTTAATATGTTTAGTTCATTAATAACCAAATCACAATTCTTTCATTTTATTTTATAATTTAAAAAATCTTATATATCTTATATAGGGCTCTAAATATAAATAAAACATTGTAACATATCTTAAATAAAACATATTATAACAAGTATGAGTCACATTTGTTTTATTGGAACACTAAGGTTGTGTCAATTAACTCGTATTAAAGATATTAATTCTTAATCTCTAATAAATATAAGAAAAATGATAGTTTTACATTCTTTTTTAGGGGTGTATTATTATTTATATTTTTTTAAGGGATGTGATAGAGTGAGAGAAAGTGATAAAAAATATGTATTATGAATAATATTAAATAAAGTATGAAAAAAAAATATACTGATTGTTTGATATAAGAATATAAGAGTTGTAAATATAATCAAAGAAAATATGTAAAATGCGTATGTCTTACAAGATTTTATTAACCCATTTATACTTTAATAAAAAGATATCGTAATTTTGAGTTGGACGATCTAATTAAGATATCAATCTCGTTATTCGTCTAACTTTTATACGTTTAATTTTTTTTAACTTCTCACAAATTCATTCTATATCCTGCAAAAATGTTATAGTCATATATAATATAATTTGATATTTCTCTCACGCAGATATACGATAGACATAAATTTATCATATTTTAAGTAGACAAAAAATATTATTCTTAAGACATGGTAATTTTCAGTAAAAAAAAAGGCATGCTATTTTTTTTGGGTACAAAAAGATATGTTAATTTGAATTGACTATTTACTTAATATATTAATCCTTGGGTTAAACCCTTTTGTAGTTCAACACACAAACTCGCGACTTATTTATGTTATAACAATATTACCATGCCTAAAACCCTTTTATACACTCAACCCCATGACCAAAAAAAAAAAACACTCAACCCAAAACCTTTGACATGACTTTTTATCGTGCAGGTGGATCCCTAATCTCTGAGAACACCTCTGGAGAAAACAAAGCTTGATCCTCACTACTACTTGTAGTTATGGTGACCTTGCCACTCTTGGACCCTGATTCTTCAGTACTTGTGAAACCCACCTCACTCTCTAAATCACTTACAAATTGCGGCAAGAGTGGCTTCTGTTCACTCCTCCCCTCCTCATGGGTCCCACCATTCTTATTGTCCTCCTGACTCTCCTGCAACTGCAATGCAAACTCCAATGCACCCACAACATCACTCATGGTTGGCTGCTGATTCCCATCATCATGCAAACAACACAATGCAATCTCGCTGAATGCTTTCAAGCGATGTGACCCGAACAGGTGGTAAAATGGATCAATTCGCTTTACTTTCAACTCAGTAAAATATGAGGTTGAGTGAGTTGACTTGTTTTAAAAAATAAGTTAGGAGAATTAATATATTTCGTTTTAAGATGAGTTGGTAAGTTGATTTATTTAAAGAAAAAAATAATTAAAAATAAATAAATTGACGAAAGTCAATTTACTTAAAAAATAAAAATAAAAAATATAAAAAATTAAAAAAAAATATAAAAATTTTTAAAAAATAAAAAGTTTATAATTTATAAAGACTAAAAAATAAAAAATAAAATAAAATTAAGATCATACCTATAAAAATACTATAAATACATAAAAAAATTTATTTATAACATTTTTTAAAAAAATTAAACTCAACGGGTCAATTAAGCACTTGTTAACTTAACTCATGAGTTATGCGAGGCATTTAATTATGCAGATTGAAAAATAAAAATAAATTAAAATCTTAAACTCAACTCGTCAAAAAATAATAAGTTGATGAATTAACTCAACAGATTGAACCTGTTTTGTCACTTGTACATGATACATCCCTTCAGAAACGGATCAACCGTTTGATCAATCTCTACTTCATGATGACACTTTCGGACCCACTCCACCAAGTTAGCCCTTTGCTTCTCCACCGTACGTAACATAGGGGGCCTCCCACACAATACCTCCAAAATCACCACACCAAAAGAGTACACATCAGACTAGACTTCTGAGTCAACCGTTGTCGCTTATAATACTCTGAATCTAAAGAAATTTTTTTATATAAATATAGTGTATTATAATTGAATATACTAAATTAATTATGATTTAATATTTTTATAAATTTTTATATTTTATAATTAATTTTATAATATTTAATAAAAATATTAAATTTTAATTAATTTAATATATTTAATTAAATGTATCATATTTAAATAAAGATTTCTCTAATCTAAATATTCAAGGCTATCTTTCACAACCGTGCTGACGTGGGACTGTGACATTCCACTGGGTCCTACCTTAGACAATCCGAAATCTGAAACCTTAGCCACCCATTTCTCATCTAATAAGATATTTGTGGTCTTCACGTCACGGTGAATGATATTGTGCTTCGCACCTGTATGAAGATAATGCAGCCCTCTTGCTGCACCAAGTAAGATCTCAAGCCTTTGCTTCCACGAAAGAGGCTCGTTATCTGAAGGAAAAATGATTTTTACATATCATGTTTTCACACCTTTCATATACACTAACTACTTTAGAATAAAAAATAAAAAATAAATGTGTATTAAAAAGCGAGCACCTCTTGATTTATTATCTAAAATGAAAAAAGTGTAACAATAGAATAAAAAAAGTGACGTATAAATAGTATCACCCTTGTCGAATTTAGATATTTTTAATTTATTTTTTCTCTTAAATAAATAAGTGAAAGAGAAATAAATACTAAAATTTTAAAATAAATTTAAATTTTAACTGAATTTTATTAATAAATTTTTTTGTATTTATATATCTCTTTTATTTTATCTCTTTATTTTACTTAATCACTTGACAAACCACCTTACCAGAATCGTAGAGTCATCTCGGAGGGTGCCACGCTGCATGAAATCATAGACGAGGATCATCTCGTTGCCGTCGTTGCAGAAGCCGATGAGGGACACCAAGTGAAGATGACGAAGCTGGGAAAGCATCTCGATCTCGTTTTAGAACTCTTGGACACCTTGTTGTGAACCAGGTTTGAGGCGTTTGATCGCAACTGGGGTGGTGCCATCGTCGATGTAGCCCTTGTATACGTTACCAAATCCTCCCACGCCCACGATGAAATTAGCGTCAAAGTTTCCTGTAGCTGATATGATCTCAGCAATTGAAAAGCAGCGACACAAATGAGACGGTAATTTTGATGACCCGTGACCCTTGCTGGACTTGGAAGCCTTCACGAAACCCTGTCCCCTACCACTACCAGTATGCAGAGCTTTGCTTCTTCGGCGGAAAAGCTTATTGGTTTCTACTAATAAGTATGAATATAGCAACTTAGAAGAATATATTAGTAAGGTAATCAAATAACTGATTATACAAGAAATATAAATTGTTACTTAGATGCTTTTCTACTAGGATATTACTTTCTTATTTTGAGAAGCTGACTTAAATATAAATAGGAATATGATTTTTTTACACCAACATATTCTAGAAATAGGCAAAAAATAACACTTGTGCGTGTAAGAGAGGGAGAGATTAGACCTCAATCATGGGGTTATTTTTTGGAAGATTGCAAGCCAAAATTATATTGAGACCAGTCTTTAACACTGTGAGAAACAATACAAAGAATGTCAATTGATGAAGTAGGGGAATCATTTTTGAAGTATCAAATAAAACTTGATTATAGTTAGTTACCTAATCGGCGAGCAATGCCAGAGCCTGTATTATCAGAACTCCCACCAAGTAAGGAAGTGACAGATACCATATTGTTCTGTGTTTATCACCACACATCACGAATTCACCATCCATAATAATCTTTGAACGTACTCACACTTGATGACTTTAAAAGGAATGAGAAAACTAACTTACAGGACGAGTTTGAGCTGCTGCATACATGTGTCCAAATTTGGCAGAGTTGTAACCAATCCACACATATATCTATCAAACAAGACAATGTTTGGGGAAAAAAGATTACAATCTCTAGACAGAAATAGCATGAGAATGAAAACAACGGGAACAAGTGCAGTAAAATCTTACAATCAAATGTTTCTAATTAATGGGTTGCAGATAGATAGGTAGAAAAATCAACCTGTTTGGGAAAGCGAATGATTTGAAAATGGAGGCTAACACCGTTGAGGACTTCAGAGAAGCGAGTCATCTGCAACTGACCAACACCTTTTTCTTTCATTTTTAAATTGTTGGATGGTTGAGTTAATTGCAGTGGTGGCGGTGGTGATGGACGTGGGTCGGGATTAGGTGCTCCTAGATTGTAATCGAAGCTTAGTTTGAAAATTTCGATCCCGTTGAGTATGACATCAGGGTGCACAGTTTCCTTTCCAGCTGTAAGTTGCTTCAAATTGCCGATTTTGAAATTCACCACACCGTAGTCTCTTATAGCAGGAAAAAGATTGCCACCACTCCACAAGATCACATCGGCAGCTCTCTCAGCCATCATCTCAGCTATAAATATCTGAAAAACTCTATCACTTGCACGAAGGATATTTTTCTCAACCTCACAGAAATATAGCCTCGCCATGTAATTAAAATCTGCGTCCACTTGGAATCCCCAAGTCACGTTAAACCTTGAAGTCTCGGACTTCCCGTATACCCTGGCAGTTTGATATACTAGGTCCGGTGCTGTGTAATTGGGAACATCTGACGTGTAGTGAGGTTCGGCATTAACGTTAACTGAAAGACTTTGTGAATATTCATACTTCAGGTAACGGTTTTCTGGTTCCCAAATCCGGAACATACCTGTGTCTTGGTCTGATGGTATTTCCTGGGCCCCGCCAACATCTAGTCTATACATCATCTCCAGTGCAGTGTTGTTCGAAACTGGAGTGTACTCGTTCTGACCAACAATCTTCATTCCTAGACTAGCCGGTTTAGTGTAATAAAGATCCGTGGGCATAGACACAACCTCAATTGTATTCCATAAGCTTCTGGATGAGCAGAGTGGCTTGGGATGAAACTTATGTTAAGCCTCTGTCCTGGTTCAACGTTGATACAGTATTCTCTTGAAACGGTTATTTCTTGATCATCGTCGTTGTCAGCAGTGAGTGAAGCGTTGAAGTCCTTAAGAAGGGTATTGGCCTGGCTATAGGAATTTGGATAAAAGTGAAGCCGGATGAATTTCTGACCATCGGTAACCGAAAACGAGTAGGTGAATTCAGACGGAGAGAGGCGTGCGGTGCCATACAAGTATTGGTCAAATAGAGGAGAAGCTGCAGTGGCTGGGACTGAGGGGTCAGCGTTTGGTGTATCAATAGGGTAATATATTGTGTTAACATCTCTAATCAAGTTGCGGTTTTGTTCCATGGAGTTGCCACTGTAACCGCATCTAATTTGGATAGATTTCACAGGCTTGTAGGAGTTGATGTTGTTACTGAAGACGTGTGGAAGCCAAAACAAGAATACTAGGCAAAGTTTGAACTGGAACATCATGGATGAGATCGTATTACTGCTGCGGATGCTTTTCTTGAGCATGTAGATCTACAAAGTTGCAGCTGGGGGTGTCTGTATTTCATTAACATCTTTTAGCGCATAAAGAAAGAAAACGAAGCTGTGTGGAAGTTTAATATTTACCATAATTTTTATTTTATTTTTTAATTAATTTTACAATTGTTATGAATAATATTCAAGAGTGAATGTACTAATGTCACCATAATTACAATAATGTTATAAATGACTAATTATTATGCAGATGTTATATATATTATTATTTTTTATATCTCGTTATGATAATTATTATAACTCTATGTAGTCTTGATGTTACAAATAGAGGATATAAAACACTTGAAGATGATACACAATGATAAAAAAAAATTCTTCTTTGTTTTTTAGTTTATTCTCTATCTTTTGAGTTTTCTATGTTTACTTTTGTAATGCGTTATCAACACGAGATTTTATCATATAAGTGATGACTTAGGGAGTGTTTGGTAAAATTAAGTTTTACTGAAATTGATGCATTTTATGAGTTTTTTTTTCATAATTTGAAATTTAGAATATGATTTTAGATTATAGATTATTCATTACACTTTGAGATGTAAATATCATTTTGTCCTTAATCGAATAACTTTTTTTAACTATTCTTTACCTATTTTAGTAATTTAATGCATAAAAGTGATTCTTTTTTATATCATCTAAACAAAACAGATTAACTTAAAATCACTTTTCGGTTAATATATCCAAACATAATCGATTATTGAAATAATCAAGTTTCCACATCTTGATTATTAAAATAATCAAGTTTTTACAGCTATTCCAAACACGCACTTAATCAGTTTAGAGATTCTGTTGAAAGAATTTGTCTTCTTATCACTATTTTTGGATTAATATAATTCATTCCTTTGTCTTTTCTTATGACTTCCTTCGTATTAGTCTTAGTATAAAATATTTTTGTGTTTCATCCATAAAAATCTTATTTTCAATTTTGTTTGACTAACACAATTATAATATTTTTTTATATTGAATTTCTTACTCTTGGTAAATTCCAAAAGAAATCACTATTCAAGCATCATGTAGGATTACACAAAACTAATTATTTTCTTTGGTCATCATTTATATGAAGATTTGTGGTATAATTCTTGAAGAACTAGACCTTTAGACTTTGATTGAAATTTAAAAGGATCCATTTGATCTTAGTATGATTTGAAACAAAGAAGTGTGAGAGAAGATATCATATACCATTTTATGCCTCTCGAATCTACTCCTGCAATAGCAAAAATAAGAAAATTGTTTCAAAAAATATTTTTCATCATGTTATTTTGTAGAGTTATCATTACTTTTTTGTTTCATCCTTCAACCAAACGCCATCCAAATTATTAACGACGAATGCTAACGTGGATCTTATGTGTCCCTTTTACACTAGAAAAAAAGGGGAAGCATCTTGTTCCTCTAAGGTTCCAACTGCATGAACCTTATTCTCCTAGATCCTCAAGCTCCAAGAACACAAATAAGTAAACTCAATCACATTCAATTATCCACCCTTACTTCTAATATAATCATCAAACAGAACCACCACCATCGATAACTAGGTTCTTCTCCTTATATCACAAAAATGCACAACTTAGTCACCATTCTTCAGCCCAAGTCAAACACCCACTAATCCACGCCTTTCAAGCAAAAAAAAAAAAAAAAAAAAAGAGACTTTCATAACCCTTCAAAGTAAACTGAGTCACCCACATTATTGTCCTCCGGCTTCCTACCTCTCATCCTACCACCGCAGACTTACTATGCTACCTCAACCCCTGTTTAGCACCAAACTCAATCAAAGCACCCCCTATAATTCCAATATGCCATAGACCACTACAACTCCACCATGGATAGAACCACCGCCGTACCAAATCTACAACCATAATCATTGTCCAACCGCAAATACCCAAATGCCTGGCCATTGTCGCTATACCAAACCTCCACTTCCACTATGAAGCAGAGCCCAAACCATCAAGATACCACCCACAAAATCCTTTGCTTCCACATAGATGCCCGGGTTGTGTTCTCATAATTCCTCAAAGAGTTTTGTGTTTTTGTTGGTTTTGAGTGTTACCATTGGTTCAATTTGTAATTTGTGAGAAAATGGGGGAAAATGGGGTCTGCCACCTCTTGTTGTTAGAGTTTGGGTTAACTTTAGTTTATGACCGTATTGAAACCATTGAATTGCTAGGAGAGTTTCAAACTAGAAAAAATTTGGAACTGATAAGATTAATCTTTTCAACCCTAAAATTTGGGGAAGAAGGTGGATTTAGGAGAAAAGATGATGACATGTTTATGATTAAAATACATTCAAAACACTTTACAAGTTAGGGGAGAAAAAACAAACATATAGGATCCATGTTAGCCTTCGCCGTTAGTAATTTGGATAGCGTTAGGCTAATAGATGACATTGAAATCAAAAAATAATGTTTTATGACATAATTTGATTAAAAAAATATATTTAGGAATACATCAAAACTTTAGTGAAATGTTAAGAAAAAAAAGTTTGAGCCCCTTTTTCTTGTTACATTATTATGAGCTTATTTAACATTAACACAATTAAATATTTAAAAATAATAATAAATGAGCTGTTATTTGATACAACAATATTAATTCATATTATCTAAATAATTTCTTCCATTGACAAATTAATATATTATAATTAACTAGCTCTTATAGACATATGATTGCATGTGATTGATTTGTTGTAGTGGTGAAGTCACATGCAATTGAGAGGGAGCACAGGATCCCCTTGAAATTATAAAACAACAAGAAGTATTGTTAAAAAAATTAGAAGGCTTTAGTGTTCGCTAAAAAGATAATATTACCACCTATGTCTTTCTGTTTAAATCTAATAGCTAGACTACCAAGATTTTTCTAATCCTCTACTGACACATATTAGCATTTGGCATAACTGCAATAGTGAAAACTCTAATTCTCCAATCTCCCTCTTTCTTGACAACAACCCCAGCCTTCCTTTATCTTAACCATAAGT
The DNA here is from genome assembly GCA_029884605.1 of Ormosia emarginata. Taxonomy (NCBI): domain Eukaryota; kingdom Viridiplantae; phylum Streptophyta; class Magnoliopsida; order Fabales; family Fabaceae; genus Ormosia; species Ormosia emarginata. The sequence continues at coordinate 8,062,240 of JAQQTP010000048.1, forward strand.
ACTCATTACTTTTTCTACTATCACTCTAAGCTTTTTTTCAACATGGAACTTCTATTTTTACTTTAAGATAGTGGAGGGACCTTTGATTTAGTGTAGTGAATCGACTCCTCAAAAGTATGGCTCTCACTATATAGGGGAAACGATGTGAGATTAAAAGATACAAATTAAAGTGCAGGTTGTCTCAAGTAATAAATTCTTGGGAGTTCAAGGTCGACCCACAGGGAATTGATGAAGAAAAATTAATTGAGGTAAGAAAAGGATTTGTCACAACACCAAAAGTAATAAAAGTTGTTCAGAAATGAAAAAAGATTTGTTGAGTTAGGAGATCCACTCTTGGTAATAAATTAGAGGCAATATTATTTCTCTTTATAACTCAATTGAAATCTACACATAAAGGAAGTTCCAATCAGAAAATATAATATTCAAAGTTCAATTATATATGCAATCATATTATGATTCCTTCAATTATCTCCTAACAATTGTAAGTGAGCTCAAGCTTTCATTGTGCCAATCATCTTGTCTACAATAAATCAAGATCTCCATTATACAAGGAAGGTTTCTAAATTGATTGGAAACAAAATACAACACATATAATGTCCACTTTATAATATATTATTTAAGTACAAGAAATAGAATAATCTTATCTTATTTCATTACTAAGAGCTTCACTCTTTCACCCAAGTAAAATGAAAATTAAGTACTTATAATCAAAAAGAAAGAAAGAGAGTAGAAGAGAAAGATGAATATAACTTCAAATTAGAACAAAAGAAAATTATAACAAATGAAGACAATATACAAGCATGAACATAATTTCTCCTAACCAAGCCTAAAACCAAAGTCTCCTAAATGATCAGCCAATGGAGCCTTTTATAGAGCATTAGAGATACAAAATGACACGGGGGGTGATTAATGAGTGGGTGAGGAGTGGGTGAATGAGTGCAAAATGTCAAATGGTGAGTGAAAAATTATTGAGATTCTTTGTCTCCAAAATCATTCAGTGTTGATCTCATGGATGCCATCAGATTTATAAAACATGGTCTTCATGAAATTTGTAGCATTTTGTCTTATATTTCCAATGGTATCGGTTTTAGTTCCAAAGGTCACTTACAGCCCGAGATATGACCCAATTACTGAATAGTATTTAGGTCCAAGTACAGCACCTCTATTCTAACTTCAAAGCCCAATATCACCTTCAATGAGTCTGATATGAGTTTTGTGTTCTTCATGAAAGTTGTAGATATGAGTCTTAACTTTCAAGTATCCAAATTTTAGCCCAAGGAAGTTCTTACAGCCTGAATTATGCTCTAATTACTACATACTATTTAGGTTCCAGTCACAAAACCCGTGTTCTGACTTCCAAGCCCATTTAGCTCCACTAGATGTCCGATTGAGCCCTGGAGCTCCTTATGAAAATTGTAGAGCTCTCTCTTATCTTTCCTACAAGGTAAGATACATAATTAGAAGACATTTAAAACTCAAGATATGACCGAAATACAGAAACAGTGTAAGACTAAAATAGTGCTAAAAAATCAATTAAGTCCAATTTGAGTCCAAACTTACAAAACATAACCAGACTTTAACAATTAAGTACATGGAGAGTGTAAATGACTAAAAATGAGGGTTTGTTAATGTATAAAATATGTGATTATGAAATTCTCCCACACTTAGTTTTTTGCACTCCTGGGCAAAATACAAAAGACCAAAGCTAGGAAACAATGAAAAACGACACAGACTCAAAAGCTAAAAACTCTAAAAGACTCGATGAAACCAAAAGAGCAACCGTAAATTCAAGGGATCAAAGCATTAATAAGGTAACATTTCTTCACATCTCAAACCAACAAGCAAGGAAACTTCAGTTGAAAAGAATGAATCAAGAATGATACATTCTCACAGAATTCACTCTCAATCTCTCAAGTGTTTAAAAGGTAAGTATTTCACTTTATTCAACCCATGAACAATTACACTACCATAAGCTTGCTTATCTTCTACTTCTCTGCTACTCAAAACACATGCATACAAAAATCAAGAAGACTTTATTCAAAGTTGTAATGGAGGCATAGTAAAGAAGATGAGATAATATGGGTATGAGAAGATAAATACCAAAGAGAATAAAAGAGCATTATAGTATAGTTAGAGTGGAGAAGATGTTTGAGAACATTCATCATAAAGGACAATGACCAATATTTGACTAATGTTTTGTTGAAGATCAATCCCAAATTAATGAATTGAATTCATTGTTAAGTCTAAACCTTCTCCTTCTCTTTTTGTTGTTTCCAAGCATCCATATTTACTCTAGGTATGGATATGTCACACGGTGTATCAAGAGACTTTGATAAACCTTTGATTACAGCGGTGGTCAGCTCTTTCTTTCTTTCTTTTTCTTTTTTGATCATTTTGTATACACCCCCCACACTTATTCAAGAACAAGGCAATGCTCTCTTATTCCCTAAGGTTGGGTAAAAATATTTTTGTTTCTCTTTTTTTTTAAGGCACGTAATGAGCTAAAAACAAAGAATAATCAAATAAGCTCAAAGGGGTTACACAAGGGAAAATATGCAAGGATAGCTATTTGGTCAAAATAACTATTTCAAAATGCTTCAATCATATTTATGTTTGCATATGAAAATGTAGTCTAAAAAAGAATCAAAGTAAGTTCTAGAGTAACAATTTCATGAGTGAAAATCACACAAGAAAGAAGAGAATGATACAAATGTTCAATTCATTCATCAATAGGCTCAAAATCTCACAAGACATATTTATATCATTCTCAATCCACGATATCAACATTCATATCCAAGCTTGTGATTTTTAAGAAAGAAGACAATTTATGCTAAGATCCAAGAATCTATTTGCTACTTCTACATAAAATAATTATTTCTTCAACTAAGATGTGTCTCAAGAGTAATCTTACCTCTAAGGCAAAATTTACTCTTTACTCTGTCATCCCTAATTGGTTTTACTACGAATAGGTTTCTGGCAGTCATATCACTAAACATACTTCCCAATTTAAATGCGTCTCATGAGTAAAATTACTTCTTACTCTGTCATCATTCATTAGTTTAGTAAGTTCATGATAATTATATCATACTTCCCAAAAAAGAAATTTTTTTTTGATCAACTATCCTTTTCCCCCAACCAGATCACAACATTGTCCTTAATGTTAAAATATAGATGAGTAAATGATAGAAGATATTACATGTTGGAGAAATCTGACATAAATTTAAATAGAAATAAAGTACAATAAATAAAATCAAAGGTAAAGGAAAGCTATAAACGAAGTGTCAAATCTGTCTTTCTTTTCATCCTGCTTCCCTCACTGCTTCCTGCTGACTAATCTATCTGAGCTATTGATGGGTCATGTTTATGAACAAAAGCTTCTAATTTATTAATCAACTCATCAATAGTGGAAGCAGAGATAAGAAGTTGTCTTGCCGAAGGTGTGATAAATTTCTGTTCCACAGCATGGTCAAGAAAAAAAGTAACAAAATATCAAAGAAATTATTTACATTCAACAAACCTATGGGTTTATGGTGGATGTTCAGGTGGGTCCAATAGACAATTTGAAAAACTTCTTCCAAGGTACCAAAATCACCTGGTAAGGTAATAAATACATCAAAGTTGTCAAACATTATCTTCATTCGTTCATGCATTGATGATACCTTAAGTTTCTCCCCAATTATCTTTCCAGTGATGTTCTGTTGAGCTAAAGGTCCAAGAATGACACCTAAAACCTGACTGCCTCCTATATATGCAGCAAGTGATACAACTCCCATTAACCCACAACAACCTCCCCCATATACAAGATGGATATTCCTCACAGCAAGTGATCAACCAAGAGTAGTAGCTGCATTTATAAACTCTAAACCCTTCCCATACTTAGACCCACAAAATACATAGATATTTTTAAGTTGACGAACAGAAACACCTTCCATTTCTATACCCATTTTTCCTTTGAATGATTCTGAGTTAGAAGAAAGTAGAGAAAATAGAGTGTTTAAATAGGAAAAAGAATGGAAAGGGTAATAATAACACCTATAAGGGTAGGTTGGTTGTTGTCAGAAAAGTTTGAAATTAAGAAACACAGAATCTTTTTTTAATTTTTAATATTTTTGTTTTTGTTTTTGTTTTTCATTTTTTTTATTTTTTTGTTTTTGTTTTTGTTTTTTGTTTTTGTTTTTTTTTTGTTTTTGACTTCAAGAAAACCATCAGGGTAAAGAAGTCTAAAAACCCCTGAAGGACCCTACTCAAAGGATCGTCTGTCCAAAATCAAAATACAGCAAAATTATACAAAGATAAAATAAATATAATAGCAAATGATGACATACCTTTATGTACAGTTTTCATGACGTATCTTTATATTGTGCGTTATGAGTGCAGTAATATCAAGACGACTCAACCAATCTTGGAATTCTTCTCCCTCCTGCTTATGGAATATATTAGATTGAGCTACGATACAACTAATTAAAGTGCATAAATCTGACAGCCACCACCTAAGGACCACAACTAGTGAGAGTTTGCTGGAGAGTCTATTGCATTAAATCACAGGATCCAGCTCAGTTGCATAGTCACGCGAGTATGCCAACACGGGGTGCTTCTTTCTGCCCATCATCTCAGCTTGCCTGGAAGGTAAACTTTGGGACACTGAGAACGGCTCTTTACAGAGCATGACACACGAACCTTATTTATATACTGGTGTGTGAAGGTCTCCTCCTGAGTATATGAAAAAACGGACATCCATCCGGGGCTTCTAATCTAATTAAAGACCAAGTTAAACCAAATTTCGCCCTCCTTTTCTCATTTTTGTCTCTTTTAACCTTGTTTTTTTTAAAGAAAACATGAAGAAGAAGAAGAAGAAGAAGAAGAAGAAGAAGAAGAAGAAGAAAAAGAAGATAATATGTATAGATTGTTGTGGATATGACTCACATATGCCTCTGGTTTCATGTCCAGTAACGGCTTAAACGGCTTCTATGAGTCGAGGATAAGCTTCCCATCCAATTTTCTTATAAATTGGCAAACAAGGTCTTTTAGAGTCAGATTCTCAAGACTGTAGCGTTTTTCTTCATCCTTGAAGAGATTCCACAAATTAAGAAGTTCACGATGTACAAATCCACAAGAATGCGTCTCAAGAGTCAATAAGATATCATCTAATGACTCCTTACTCGGTCTATTCTTAATAAAGAAAATTTTATCTTCTCTGTTTGCCAAAACCATCCCCAAAAAATGACATCATTTGTTACAATTCCATCGTGCACATTTGTGACAGACTTGTAACTTTTTTGCTCTTCTCTTTTTAGAATATGAACTTCTTCCAAGACCTGACATGTACGAATCAAATGAAATTGAAGACTCACTTACTAGTCGGACCTTTACTTCAATTATCCAGCATACATCTTCTGGCATACCCTTGTACATTAACAGTCTCAATCTTTCACATCTAACTTTGTAGATTTTTGTCAGAGCATTTTGAGGGAGGGAAGGAAAATGTTTTCTCAGGTTTGAAAGAATGACATCCATTTTAAAGGAGAAAGATTCAATTATTTTGGGCAACTAAAAAACAAATCGACTCGAGAGCGTCGGAGTACCGTTATCTACCACTTAACCGGAAACACAAAGAATTGTAAAAACAAGGTAACAAAATTAGAATAAATTCTATTCATAAAAAAGGATCAGAAAGATAGATGAATTCTACCGCATCAACTTGGTTTTTCAGAAATGGTTTGAGTCTTTATCCATTGACTTTAAACACATCACCATTCCTAGGATTCTCAATATCTATGACCCCATAAGAATACACATGTTTGATAACAAAAAGGACCACTCCACCTAGATCTCAATTTTTCAGGGAATAGGTGCATACGAGAATTATAAAGCAGAACTTTTTGACCAATTTCAACAGACTTTCTCAAAATTATCTTGTCATGAAAATCTTTTGTTCTAACTTTATAAATCTTTGAATTTTCATATGCATCATTTCTCAATTTCTCAAGTTCATTTAATTGCAATTTGCGTATCTTGCAAGCATCATCGAGGTTTAGATTGAAAGCTTTAATGACCCAAAATGCTTTATGTTCCAATTCTGCAGGCAAGTGACAAGGTTTTCCATAGACTAACCGATAGGGTGACATGCCCAAAGATGTTTTGAAAGTAATACGGTAAGCCCAAAGTACATCATTTAGTCTTAAAGATCAATCTTTACGATTTGGGTTAATCATTTTTTTCAAAATTTGTTTAATCTCCCTATTTGCCAATTCAACTTGTCCACTTGTCTGAGGGTAATAAAGGGTGACAATTTTGTGTGTAATACTATATTTCTTCATTAAAGATTCAAATGCTTTATTGCAAAAATGTGTTCCCCCATTACTGATGATAGCTCAAGGGATTCCAAATCGACATAAGATATTTTCTTTTAAAAATTTAAGAACAGTTTTATGATCATTGTGTCGATATGGAATCGCCTCAATCGATTTTGAGACATAATCGACTGCAACCAAAATATACATAAATCCAAATGAAGATGAAAATGAGCCCATGAAATCAATTTCCCAACAATCAAAAATTTCAATGACAGGGACAGGGTTCAGAGGCATCATGTTTCTTTTTGAAATGAAGCCCATTTTTTGACAATTTACGCAGCTTTTGCAAAAGGTGTAGTAGTCCTTAAATAAAGTGGGCCAATAAAATCCACATTGCAAGATTTTCGCAGTTGTTTTTCTTTTAAGAAAAGTGACCTCTATATGCTTCTGAGTGACAAAATTTAATGACATTACCTACCTCACTGTCGGGCACATATCTCCAAAAGATTTGGTCAGGATAATATTTGATCAAGTATGGGTCATCCTAATAAAAATTTTTCACTTCTGTCAAAAATTTCCTTCTATCTTGGTGCGTCCATTGAGGCGACATCTTTTCTGTTACAAGAAAGTTAACTATGTTAGCAAACCAAGGCATGGAATTAATAGAAAATAAAAATTCATCTGGAAAAGAATCATTGATGGGTGTGCTATCAAAAGGTGAGCCTGTTGTAAGTCTAGACAAATGATCAACGATAACATTTTCGGCTCCTTTCTTATTTTTTATTGTGATGTTGAATTCTTGAAGCAACAAGATCCACCGTATCAATCTTAGTTTGACATCCTGCTTAGACATCAAATATCTAATAGTAGCATGATCAGTGAAAATCACAATAGAAGAACTAATTAAGTAAGATCGAAAGTTGTCCAGTGCAAAAATTACAGCAAGTAGTTCTTTTTCAGTAGTTGTGTAATTCATTTGTGCACTATTTAAAGTTCTACTTGCGTAACAAATCACATGAGGCTTACCTTCCTTTCTTTGGCCTAAAATAGCACCCACAGTAAAATCACCAGCATCACACATCAACTCAAAAGGCAAAGACCAGTCAGGAGATTGCATGATAGAAGCAGATGTCAGAAGACTAATTAAATTTTCAAAAGATTTTTGACATTCTTGAGTCCAATCAAATGGTGCAACTTTCAACAGAAGATTACATAATGGTCTAGATATGACACTATAGTCCTTAATGAATCTTCTGTAAAATCCTGCATGTCCTAAAAAGGAACGAACTTCTCTGACTGTTTTTGGGGAAGACAAATGGGCAATTAATTCAACTTTGACCTTATCAACTTCAATTCCTTTAAAAGATATCACATGACCTAATACTATTCCTGAGGTAACCATGTAATGACATTTTTTTCAATTTAACACAAATCATTTTTCTTCACATCTTTTAAGAACTTTTTCCAAATTATAAAGACAAATTTCAAATGAATCTCCAAAACTGTCAGGTCATCCATGAAAATCTCTAAATAATGCTTAATCATGCCACTAAAAATGCTTAACATGTATCTTTGGAATGTTCTCAGAGCATTACAAATGCCAAAAGGCATTTTCTATATGCAAAAGTACCAAAGGGACATGTAAAAGTAGTCTTTTCTTGATCTTCCAATGCAATTAGAATTTGATTATAACCCGAATAACCATCAAGAAAACAGTAGTATGGATGTCATGCTACCCTTTCCAAAATTTGATCAAGAAATGACAAGGGGAAATGATCTTTCCTAGTAGCAGCATTTAATTTTCTAAAATCAATACACATACGTCAACTAGATAAGACTCGCGTAAGTATTAATTCACACTTATCATTTCACATGACCTAATACTATTCCTGAGGTAACCATGTAATGACATTTTTTCCAGTTTAGCACAAATCCTTTTTCTTCGCATCTTTTAAGAACTTTTTCCAAATTATCAAGACAATTTTCAAAAGAATTTCTAAAAACTATCAGGTCATCCATGAAAACCTCTAAATAATGCTCAATCATGTCACTAAAAATACTTAGCATGCATATTTGGAATGTTGCTGGAGCATTACAAAGGACAAAAGACATTCTTCTATATGCAAAAGTACTAAAGGGACATGTAAAAGTGGTCTTTTCTTGATCCTCCAATGCAATTGGTATTTGATTATAATCCGAATAACTATAAAGAAAACAGTAGTATAAATGTCCTGCTACCCTTTCCATAATTTGATCAAGAAATGAAAAGGGAAAATGATTTTTCCTAGTAGCAGCATTTAATTTTCTAAAATCAATACACATACGCCAACTGGATGAGACTCGCGTAGGTATTAATTCACCTTTATCATTTTCAACCACTGTAATTCAAATTTCTTAGGCACAACTTGTATAGGGCTTACCCATTAGCTATCAGAGATAGGATAGATAATTCCAACATTAAGTAATTTAAGGACTTCAGCTCTAACTACCTCTTTCATGTGTGGATTTAATCTTCTTTAAGGTTGTTGAGAAGTTTTAGCATTATCCTCTAAATGTATTCTATGTGTACAAATTAATGGATTAATGCCTTTTATGTCTTTTAATGTCCATCTAATTACACTTTTATGTCTTTTAAGTACTTCTGCTAATATACTTTCTTGTTCTTCAGTAAGAGACGAGGAAATTACCACCGGAAAGCTTTGCTTTTATCCCAAAAATGTGTACTTCAACCCAGCAGGTAATGACTTTAGTTCCGGTGTGGGTACTTCTTCGTGGGCATTATCATTCATGGGTTTTAACTCTTTAAATCTTGGCTTCCATCTCTTGTACTCCATTACCTATGTACAATCAAGCAAAGAGCATATTTCAGAGATATCATCTTCTAATTACATGCTTGAATCAAATGAATTGACTAAACAAATTTCTAATGGGTCAAAAGAACTCCTTGTTTGAAGATGATCATCTATAATGGCTTCAATTCCTTCAACTTTCTCATTTTCATCAAGGACTTCCTATGGTTGCTTGCACATATTAAAAACATTGAGCTCCAGTATCATGTTTCCAAATGTTAACTTCACCACTCCATTTCTGCAATTTATCAAAGCATTAGATGTTGCTTAAAATAGATGGCCTAAAATAACAGAAATTGACTTATAACTATTAACCATAGGTTCAGTATCCAAGACAATAAAATTCACAGGATATATGAATTTATCAACTTGAAGCAACACATCTTCCACTATTCCTCTTGGAATTTTAATTGATCTATTGGCAAGTAGAAGAGTTATAGAAGTTAGTTTAAACTCACCCAAGTTGAGTTGCTGATAAACTGAATATGGAAGCAAATTGACACTAGCACCATGATCAAGTAAATCTTTTTCAATTTTATGTTCTCCAATAATGCATGAAAATGTAGGACAATCAGGGTCTTTATATTTCAACGCATTATTATTATGAAGAATGGAGCTTACCTGTTTAGCCAAAAATGTGTTCTTTTTCACATTTAGTTTCCTTTTAACAGTGCACAAGTCCTTCAAATATTTGGCATAAGAAGGAATCTGTTTGATAGCATCTAACAGAGGAATATTGACCTTCACTTGTTTCAAAATTTCAAAAATTTCAGTGTTATAATTCAATTTCCTTGAATTGTTTAATGCTTGAGGAAATGGGGGTGCAAGTGAGAGTTTGGTCTCTTTTTGGTTAACTTTTTCATTTTCTTGGGGAATTGGTTCATCTTCTTTCTCACAAGATTCGGGAATTTTTTTTCAACAACCTTTACACTCCTAAGAGTTATCACTGACTTGACTTGGTCCATTTGTTAGTTTTCTGAACTCCCATCATTTAGACTGTACTAGCCCTTAGGATTTGGTTGAGGTTGAGAAGGAAATTTTCCTTTCTCATGTATGGTAAGTGCAGAAGAAATTTTAACAAGAGTTTCTTTTATGTCAATCATGGTTTGATTGTTTTGTTTATTAATGGTCTCTTGCTTTTCTATGAATGCATGCAGTGTTTCTTCAAGGTTTTTCCTATATGGTGGAACATAAGGTGCATATCTTTGAGAATTTTGAGAGTCTTGTTGTGTCTGAGGAGGTGGTAGTTGCACTAATTGTGACTGATTATTATTCCTCCAGTTGAAGTTCGGGTGATTTCTCCATCCTAAATTATATGTATCTGAAAAAGAAGAAGTAAATGACTTTTTAAAATTATTCATTGCATTTACTTGCTCATGTACAATTTCTTTAAAAACAGGAATCTTAGGACATTCATGTGTTGAGTGTCCTAAGTCATCACAAATGTCACAAATTTCTTCATTTTGCACAGATTTGATTTCTTTTACTTTTCCTAATTCCATTGCTTCAATTTTTCTAACCAAACTGGCAATCCTACCATTTAGATCTTCCTCTTGACTAAGGTGATATTTTCCTTTATTAGCACTTGCAAGGTTAGATCTAATTGAATTTTCAGAAGGGTTAGTACTATGCCAAGATTAAGAATTTTTAGCCAACTGATTTAAATAGTCTAAAGCTCCATCAGGTTCTTTATTAAGAAACTCACCAGTTTCCACAAATTGTTTAGTTTTAGGGGTTAAACCTTCATAAAAGAAGCTTATATAGTGTGCCATTTTTTAAAACCATGATGTGAGCAACAATTTAACAAATCTTGAAATCGTTTCCAACATTGAAAATATGTTTTATTTGAATTTTGAAAAAAAAATGGATTTGTCTTTTCATAGCATTGGTTTTATGTGTTGGAAAAAATTTCATTAAGAACTCACCTTGTATTTCTTGTCATGTGCTAATTGATCTTGGTTTCAAAGTGTTAAGCCAAGTTTTTACTTTATCTTTTAAAGAAAAAGGAAACAATGTAAGCGAAACAATTTAAGCTTAACAATCTCTTCAGTACAATTTTGGTCATTAAAAGCGATATATACTTTCCAAATTCTTTCAGATATAAATATGGGCTTTCAGATTCTAAACCATGAAAATTAGGAAGTAAAGAAATCATACCTGGTTTAAATCTAAAATTATTGGCATTGAGTGGAAAGATAAAACATGATGGACTAGAATTTTGAGGTGGTTGCAAATATTCATGCATGGTTCGCAACGGTTGATTTTCATGTTCATCATGTACACTTCCATTTTCAGCCATTGTGTTAATTGTGTGTGATTGTGATTCGAACATATCAATATATAAAATACCAGAATTAATTTTAACCAAACGATCAGAATTTAAATCACGATACTAATTAAGCATAAATAAATGACTTAAAATAGAAAAAATAATGTACAAGTCGGTGGTTTACACCAACCATTAAATATTAACAAGGATGTGGTATAAACCAATCACCCAATAAATATTAACAAGTAAAAAGTTAGATAACTGATAAAGTAAAAAGTTAGATAATTAGAGAGTTAATAATTAGTAAGTTAGAGAGTGCGGAAAGTAAAATACAGAAAGTAAAGTGCAGAAAGTAAATTGCAGAAAATAAATTTAAAATATAAAAATCGGAGAGAGATGGAGCCCCACCAGAGCCAGCGAAAGAGAAGAGAAGAAGAAAGATTATTTCATTACGTTAGACAACAATAATGAATAACATAAATTGAAAAGTTAGAGAAATAGAAAATAAATGAAGTAAACTAAAAGTTAGGGAACAAAAAATAAAAGTTTGTAAGCAAAAATAAATGACATAAATTAAAAGTTAGTAAACATAAATAAATGACATAAATATTAAAGTTAAAAAGTTAGTATGTTAGCAAGTTAGTAGGTTAGCAAGTTAGTAAGTTAGATAGTTAGAAAGTTAGAGAATTAGTAAAGAAACTGAAGGACCGGTAAACTAATCTTTTGCTCTGGTGAGAGAGAAGAGAGAACATATTTTATTAAAGAATGATAACTTCAATAAATTAAAACTTCAAATCAAGTCCTCGGCAACGACGCTAAAAACTTGATGCGAGATTAAATGATGCAAACCCAAGTACAAGTTATCTCAAGTAATAAATTCTCGGGAGTCCGAGGTCGATCCACTGGGAATTGATGAAGAAAAATTAATTGAAGTAAGAAAATGATTTGTCATAACATCAAAAGTAATAAAAGTTGTTCACAAATGAAAAAAGATTTGCTTGGGTTAGGAGATCCACTCTTGGTAATAAATTAGAGGCAAGATTATTTCTCTTTATAACTCAATTGAAATTTACACCTAAAGGAAGTTGCAATCAGAAAATATAACATTCAAAGTTTAATTATATATGCAATCATATTATGATTCCTTCAATTATCTATTAACAATTGTAAGTGAGCTCAAGCATTCACTATGCCAATCCTCTTGTCTACAATAAATCAAGATCTCCACTATACAATGAAGGTTTCTAAATTGATTAGAAACAAAATACAACACATAAAATGTCCACTTTATAATATATAATTTAAGCACAAGAAATAGAATAATCTTACCTTATTTCATTACCAAGAGCTTCACTCTTTCACCCAAACAAAATGAAAATTAATTACTCATAATCAAGAAAAAAGAAAGAGAGTAGAAGAGAAAGATAAACATAACTTCAAATTAGAACAAAAGAAAATTACAACAAAGGAAGACAATATATAAGCATGAACATAATTTCTCCTAACCAAGCCTAAAACCAAAGTCTCCTAATGATCAGTTAATGGAGTCTTTTATACAGGATTAGAGATACAAAATGACAAGGGGACTGATTAATGAGTGGGTGAGGAGTAGGTGGATGAGTGGAAAATGCCAAATGGTGAGTTGGTGAGTGAAAAATTATTGAGATTCTTTGTCTCTGAAATCATTCAGTGTTAATCTCATGGATGCCATTAGATTTATTAAACATGGTCTTCATGAAAGTTGTAGCATTTTGTCTTATCTTTCCAATGGCACCAGTTTCAACTCCAAAGGCCGCCTACAACCCGATATATGATGCAATTACTGAACAATGTTCAGGTCCAAGTACATCACCTCTGTTTTGACTTCAAAGCCCAATATCACCTTCAAGGAGTTCGATATGAGTTTTGTGTTCTTCATACAAGTTGTATATATGGGTCTTAACCTTCAAATGTCTAAATTTCAGCCCAAGGAAGTTCTTACAGCCTGAGTTATGCTCTGATTACTGCACACTGTTCAGGTTCCAGTCACAAAACTTGTGTTATGACTTTTAAGCGCATTTAGCTCCACTGGATGTCCGATTGAGCCTTGGAGCTCGTCATGAAAGTTGTAGAGTTCTCTCTTATATTTCCTACAAGGTAAGATACATAATTATAAGACATCTAGAACTCAAGATATGATCGAAATACAAAAATAATGTAAGACCAAAATAGTACTGAAAAAATTAATTAAGTCCAATTTGAGTCCAAACTTATAAAACATAACCAGACTTAATCAATTAAGTATATGGAGAGTGTAATTGACTAAAAATGAGAGTTTATTCATGTATAAAATATGTGATTATCAGAAAAGTAAGCTAATCTTCGATATTAACAAATTTAACAGCTAAGGTACATGTCTGACTAATAAAATTTAAAAAAAATGCACAAAAAAGAGTTCGGTTGCATCTTCATCTATTACAATTTACTAGTTGAAGTATTGAACTCAACTCCATCCTTGCCAAAGACAATGGCGACGCCCATTGGACCCCAAAAGTGAGAGATGCGATTTCCCCTTCCCAAATTAAACGTACTTGATCAAGTTCCCATTATACGACACCATATTCTCCAAGCCCATACTCGGTTAGGGTTGGCAATTACACCCCGACTTGCAGGTATCCACCCTGCCCCAAAGTGGGGCAGGGGGGTTGAGTTGGGGTCAATCCACCCCACCTTGCATCCCATATTTGCATACAAATTATGCTTAGTTTATATATATATATATATATATATATAAGAAAATTATGTTTAATTTAATTACCAATAAAGTCAATTATATTAATTATTTTCACTAATTTAATGCTTATTATTAAATATTTTTTAGTTTTATATGATATGCTAAATTAATTTTTAGATATTGATTGATTATTGTATAAATTTAATTTAAAAGATTCATATGTATGGTGGATAACTGTTGAGACTATCAAATTAAATCAATTTATAAATCGATTCACCAAAATACTTATAGCATAAGGCACAACTGGTCGAGCCCTTGGATCACTCTAATCAAGCAATCAAATTAAAAGGTTAATAAGGAGAAAAAAAAGGTTACAAAATTAATTAATAAAAAGTAATTAAAAATTATAAACATAATTAAGTAAACAACCAATCTAAGAAAATCAACTAATCTTGAATTTAATCCATCATGGATTAGTAAGAATCCATTCTATTGTTAATCAGATTCTTGATATTAGATCACATCAAGAATCCTTAACACAATCCACGAATTCTATACTAAATAACCATCCAGAATGTAATTAATCAAGGTTAAACGAATTAAGCACCTATCTAATCCTAAATTAATCTAAAGCCTAGAACTCAACCAAGCTTAACAAACAACATTCAAGAAGCCTTTGATGCATTATTTAGTCTCTGTAATCCTCATTAAACATGTGATAATTATGCAATTATTACATCAACATCCGAATCAAATTAAGCAATTTAATTCAGATTTAACAAAATAAAAAAGGAACTTGATTAACAAGTAAAAGAGAAACTTGATTAGCAAGTAAAAGATAAAATTGATCAACAAGTAAAAGAGAAACTTAATTAGCAATGAAATGTAAAACAATCAAAACAAGATTTCAGAATTAAATATCAAGATTGTCAATCCCTAGAATTGATTTAAAAGGGTCTAGCCCTCCATGGATGGAAGGAAAAAATAGAAAAGAAAGAAAACTAGAGAGAAAGGAAAAGAAGAAAGATGAAGAGAGGAAGTGCAAGCAAGAACGACTAAGAAAAAATTAGGATTTTGTTTCGTGGTTGCAGCTGCTGCTTAAAAAACTAACTATAAAATTAAAAATCCAAGTTTGCCCTCAACTTAGGGTTATTCCTCTTCCTCTTAACTTTAATTGGACACTTAATTTGCATAATTTGAGCTTAGGATGAGAGAGTTATGCTTAAAATATTTTTAACAGCTCTCTGAACCCGTCAGCCGACTTCAAAGGATTAAAACACCATCAAAAAGTCACTGTTTTGATAAGTTTTCTTCATAAAAATTGAATATCTATGTCTCATCCTTTAAATGGCACTAGTTTTAGCTCCAAATGACACCTACAACCCAAAGTATGACCCAATCTTCGCATATCGTCCAAGTTCCAGTGATAGTATCTCTGTTCTGACTTCATGGCTCAATCTGACCCACTAGACAACCAATCCATCCTTCGAGCTCTCATCAAAGTTGTATAGCTATCTCTTAGCTTTCTTATAAGATAAAATTCATAATTTTTAGATGTCTAAAACTCAAGTTATGCCTAAAATACAGAAATAGTATAAAATTCTCAATAATACTAAAAAATACAATTAAACCTAATTTGAACCCAAATTTATAAAATATGACCAAACTAATCAATTGAACATATAAGAGGTCTAAAAGACTAAATATGAGAATTAACTAATATATAAAAATTGTACGAGACGGATATGGGTTTTGATATGGTTCTTGCAAAGCGGATGTAGTTTTTAATCTCTAAAGGTGCAGAATAGGGTCGGGTTGAATAAAAATACAGCCCTACCCGACCTATTGCCAAGTCTGCACCTAGTTCATTCTGGTCAACTATAGACGAGCATCCCATTAATGCACCACCAACTCCAAGTCATCGTATCCTCATAAAAAATGTTGGCATAGTTAACTCTAGTAGCCTCGTAGAAAATGCCATAGTTTGGTTTGAAGAGTGCATAGTTCATAGTTTTGGGTCTGTTTAACATGACCCAAAAGAACAGCTACGAGGTTCACCATGAATGGAGATTTGTTTAGCGATGGAACTCCAAAATCGAAGTGATTATGTCCATTTTTAACATGTCCATTGCGTTTTACATTATAGAATTTTAATATTTTTCATGATTGTATTCATAATGACTATATAATGCATTTAATATATACATAATAAATACCACAACGATTATTAAGGGGGTGAGATTGAAAGTGGTGACATTGCTAAACAAGGGAAACTATAGAATACATGCGATTTTTTGGCAACACATCCAAATAAATTCATTTTTTTCTTGGCAAATATTTAAATATTCTTTTTCTCAATTTAAGGTAGATTTCCAAAATGCCCACGAACCGAATTGCCTAAATTAAAATGTTGATGTCCCAATTTTCTGAACTTGCCTATTATGTTTTCCATATAAATGGGAAAATAGGAACTTTACTTTATTTATTTGATTAATTACATGTTTAGTTTCACTTATTTTGTGTTCAGAAAAATTATTAATCAATACAATAAAATAAAACTAATAATCAAAATGATTAAAGAGAACTTTTAAATGAAAAATGAAAAGCTATTTTTGCTTAAAAATTAATCTAAACCAAACATGTGCTAAGGAATTTCATTAAAACAAGTCCTTTAATTAAGTGGTTTTACTAAAATTTGATTTTTGATAAAGTTCAATGGTGTGGATTGATTCATGTACGCAACTCCGCTGGTTGATGTTATTGTATTTAATTAAAGATGGCAATCTCCCGATTCCCTTATCTTCTCCTTAAAAACAACTATAATAGAACGTATTCTTTGTCTTCTACTTCTCCTCATTTATTTTATTCCTTTTTATCCAGAAGGATGTGTTAGTATTGCCAAATGTCACTAGACAACAGATGCTTTTACAAACTGACTTGTCTAGATTTGTTCTCAAAGTATTTAAGTTATTGCTAGTGACTGTAGTGTTGCTTGTGCAATTATAGTAAGATTTGGGATCTGGATAGATAGGAGCTTGGATGATGAGAGAGCAATGAATGGAGAGAGAAAAGAAAGTTGGATGTAGAAGGAACAAATAGAAGTACCTCACATTTTGCAAGGGGAAAAAAGAGCTCATATAATGTGCAAATGCAACGCATGATGATGTGGGGGTGACAAATATATCTACTTTCTTTATAATCTTTTAAGTTAATATTGAATAATGATGAAAATGTAATTTTAGTTATCTTGCTATTTTTTTTTTGGAATACAGTTTTGATTATATAAGAGTAAATAGTCATTTTGGTCCCTGACACATTCGCCACCGGTCTTATTAGTCCCTGATAGAAGGAAATGTCAACCGTGGTGCCTGACAGTTGAATATGTTCGTCACGTTGGTCCAAACGTCAAGTTAGGTTTGTTTGAGTTAATAGAATTGATAACATAGCGTGTTAGTTGCATATTTAACACTTTGTGGATGCTGACATGGCCATCGGTGGAGTGGGAGCTGGAAAAAATGTTGCAAATTCAGTCAAATTAGTCCTCGAATCCATAATTCCCCAAAATTACCTCCATTAAGGATTCGGGGACCAATTTGACTGAAATATGCAACTCCTTTTCCACCTCCCCCTCCACTAATGGCCACTTCAAACGGATCTAACTTGACGTCTGAACCAACATGATAGATAGATTCAATTGTCAGGGACCATGATTAACATTTCTTTTTATCAGGGACTAATATGACTAGTGGCGAATCTATCAGGGACCAAAGTGACAATTTACTCTTTATCTAACGCACTTAGTACTTAATTCACTGCCCTTGATTCATTCCTAACCTCAACTTTTTCTTTTTCATACATGTCATGTTCACATAATCATTTTATATTTATCACTATCTTCAAAAACCCATATGAACAATATTGCTGCAATCACAACAAGTAACAACCCACTTTGTATACATATACTACAATGATGGAAAAGATCTTGGTTACTTTTGTTTGAAACTCCTGCCTAGAACATAAAAACAGAGCTCACAAATATACTTTGTCCAGATATATTTAAAATTCGACATTACATGTAATGGAATATAATATTCCCTCAATTGCACTATCCAAAGTGATGTATATCCACTAAAAGTAGCAATCTAATTGTTTTATGAGAATTCACGATCCTATATATATATATATATATATATGAGACATATATAGTGAGATGAGTTTTTATTGTGAGAGAGTGAGATGAGTAAATCTTGACCATACAACCATACATGGATAGTCAAGATTAAAAGTTACTTAAAAGTGATGTGACCTCTTAAAAAAGTTACATGTATTTATGTTCTAATATTGATCGTTCATGTAAGATCCAATGGTCAAGATTCGTCTCTCACCGCTTACAAGAAACACTCATCTCACTAGATACGTTCTCTGTATATATATATATATATATATATATATATATATATATATATATATATATATATATATATATATATACATGTTTTTTATTGTGAGAAGGTAAGAGGAGAAAATTTTAACCATACAACCATATATGGATGGTCAAGATTAAAAGTTACTTAAAGGTCATGTCACCATTTAAAAAAGTCACATACATTTATGTTCTAATCTTGACCATTCATGTAAGATCCAATGGTCAAGATTCATTCCTCTCACCTCTTACAATAAACACTTTTCTCACCAGATATGCTCCAAACACACATACACACACACACACACACACACACACACATTTTATTTGTAGTCTGATTTTCTTTGCTTTATTAAATGATTTTAGAATCATAAAAATATTTTTAATGGTAAAGGATTAAGCAATAATATAAAAAATAGAGCTCATAATTTGACCTAGACCAGTAAAAGTTCCAAATTACATTTTACTGTTACACAACAAAAATATTAGTAGACATCAATATCAAATGGAAAATTAACTTACTATCGAGGAAGAAATTTACTTATAAACATTTCATTGATAGAGAATGGTGTGGAACTGTTGATAGATTTACTAGAACTTAGTTCCTCTGAAACTGCTTTTGGATCCATTTTACCGTGTAAGAAAAATGTAGGTTCTTGTAGAGTTGGCAATTTAAGTGAATGATTGTTAAGATATGAAACAATTGTTACCATTGTTCGTCTGACATCAAGGTTTTGTTGAACACATAATAAACTAATCTGGATGCACTTAATGACTTCAAGTTCAGAATAATTGTCTTTAATATTTGGGTCCAATGTGCTTAATGGTGTTTGATTCCTCCACTGTCTCCAAACTTGTAACAATTTGTCAAATTAAATATCCAAATTATTACTCTCCTTTACATTTGAATCAATTTGACTCTACATTATATATGTGGCTTATAAGCATTAATGTAGGGAAACAAACTGCTAGATTATTATACTCACATAATTCAGGAGGTCATCATCAACATGGTGTGATCTGTAAGAACTTACATTCTTTTTTCCAGTAATAATCTCTAAAACCATGACTCCAAAATTGAAAACATCTGATTTCTCAGAAAATTTCATGAGCATTGCATATTCTGGAGACATATAACCACTATAATAGAAAATTAGAGGAAAAAAAATCAATGTCAATTTAGCCGAAACATACCTTAGTAAAAGTTGGAAAGTGAAGGATACAGATAAACATTCAAAATTCCAACAATTCTATTTGTACTTCCTTGGTCTTGATTTATGTCAACAATTCTAGCTAGACCGAAATCTGAAATTTTGGGAATCATATTTTCATCTAATAGAATATTACTAGGTTTGAGATCACGATGTATAACTTTGAGTCGAGAATATTCATGTAAATAAAGAATTCCTTGAGCAATCCCTCCTATAATATTGTGACGTTTGAACCAGCTTAAGAACTTTTGTCGTTGAGTATCTACAAAATTGTTTAAGTGAGAAATGTAAGAGTAAAGCATGTTTTGTAATCAACCAATTGAAATTAAATTAAGTTCATAGAAAAGCATATATACATAATGCATGAGTAGTGCTAAATGTTGACTAATTAAAGAGTTTAAGGCCATGGTGTCAAACCAAATAAAAAGTAATCAAGGCTCTTGTCCGGCACATATTCGTAGACAATCATTTTCTCTTGTTCTTCGAGGCAAAAACCTATGAATGTCACCAAATTTCTATGTTGAAGTTTGGCTATCAGTAAAACTTCATTTTTGAACTCGTTTACACCTTGCTTAGAACTTCTTGAGAGTTTCGTTATAGCTATTTGTCATCCATCAAAAAGAATGCCCTGAAAATATAAACCATTATTTATGTGAAAACAAGAACATAAGAAACCAATTTTCATATTTTCTCACCTTCTAAACTTCTCCAAATCTGCCTTTTCCAATCTTGTTCTCGTGAAAAGTTATTGGTTGCTGCTTCAATTATAGCTAAATCGAATTGAGCAGTTCTAAATTGGCACTTTCATGACCAACTAGATCAAATATACTTAAATTGTTAATTTAAGTTTTCAAGCTTCTTAAAGCTTACAAATTAAAAGGTATGAGTTTAAAATAATTTTTTAAACAATACGTACAATTTTCTCTAAGAAGGGTCTTATTACTCTTTCTTGCTTTTCTCCGTAGCAAATAATAACCAAAAGAGAACACCATCACCGAAAGAAATGTAGACACAACAATCAAGATAATTTTTTGCGACTGACCTTTTCTTTTTTCTGCGCAAAACAATCAACACGTCTCATTCATATTGAGCAGTAATAGTCAATAATAAGTCATAGCAAGTCATGATATGATAACAACACGAGAAGGGGCTCGCTTTCTGTCTCTCCAAATTGTGCTTGTTTTTAGCTTTTAATTGTCAAGTCCATATACAATGCATAGATTAAAAAATCAAATGGTTAAAAGTCTCAACTACTTTGTTCAGTTGAGCGTTATGTAGCAAAATTATTTTAAATTTTTAAAATATTATATATTTATATTTTTTATTTAATATTTTTTCATATGCAATTTTATGATACATATTACCAAAAAAAAATTTCTTACATCTTGGATTCTGTGCATAAATACTTTTGTACCAAAATCATTTCCAATCATGGATAAAGGTGGACAAGTAAAACAACTACTGTAAGCTTCATTCAAAAACAATAATGCTTGTGATATATGATTGGAATCATATTTCATGTATATCTGTTTATATAATAGAATTAAAGTAAAAGTGTGTAAAAAATAAGGTAAATTTAATTATAATTAAATGATAAAAATTATAAAACTGTAAGTTATTATGATTAAAAATATGTGTAAGTAACATTACTCATTCAAAAATGACAGGGTAGAGTTAATGATTCGCCCACCGAGCATTTTGAATTAATAATACTATTTCACAACCTAAAGCACATACACAAATAAACAACTATATGTTGGTTTAATTGACAAACTCAGTTTTATATATTGATTTTAGAGTTTTGCTAACAATTACTCACTTATTAAGAAAGACAAAATAGAATTTTTTTGATAAAAATAAGACAAAAATAAAAGCTTTCTCAATTTTTAATGCATTAAATATCTTGTTTTCATCAAAAGCTTTCTATTTTGATTTTCTTAACAAGTGTCCTTAGCAAAACCGTTGATTTTATTAGTGTAAACTCACTAGAAACATCTTGGGATTAAGAAATGGATTTAATTTAAATGTACTATCATTGTAAAAGTTTCATATATTGTTATTTAATTATGTATTGTCATGCGTTATAAAAATTATTTGACTCTTTTTATAATTACCTTAAAAATCACTTATGTAGTAATATATGATTGGTTAATAATATAAAAACTTTATATTAATAATGTATCAACATATATATATATATATATATATATATATATATACATATACATATACATATATACATATACATATACATAGTTAATACCTTTGATTTGATGAACAATTGAGCTTTTTAGTAATCTATAAACAGAGACACGATCCAAATTAGCTAGTGAAGGGCCAATTATAGTAAATGTAAACTTTGGTCTTTTAAAGATATAAACATTACATTTGTTTTATTTTTAAAGGTGGCGTCAAATAGTTCCTTAAATAGTAATTAATGTTATCAGTTTTGTCCTTTTGTCTATTGAATGATCAATTCATTGAAACTTGAAGGATCAACTGATGGCCTTCATTAACATTGAAGGGACACTTTGATATAGCTAGTAAATAGGATAAGGTGATGCTGAGTATATATTTGCAGCACCGAAATAGATGTTTTCTTTAAAAACTAAGATATTTAAATAAAAGTTTCATCATTTACAAAATAAATGCATCATATTTTTATTGAAGTTGACCACAATATTCTCAATTTGTGTGAGTCTCTTTCAACAAAAACATATTATTTATTTAGAGTTAGTATACCAAATAACCTATAAAATACATACTTCTCAAC
Source organism: Ormosia emarginata (assembly GCA_029884605.1). Lineage (NCBI taxonomy): Eukaryota > Viridiplantae > Streptophyta > Magnoliopsida > Fabales > Fabaceae > Ormosia > Ormosia emarginata. The sequence continues at coordinate 8,084,771 of JAQQTP010000048.1, forward strand.
CTAGTATTTATTATAAGTATAATAAGGGTCAATTCCAAATTAATGTAAAAGTATATATTTAACATGAAATTCTATTACATATAATTAGTAGGAAAGAAAATTTTGTTTGCGGGATCAAGACACCTGTTTATCCCCTTGTTGATCTTGTCAAATTCTTTATGTAATTTAATTGGTGACTAACATTTAACATTTTTAATTATCAAAGTACGTCTTGTTTTGATCAAGGAGTATGGAATTTCTTTGTGATATATGTTGATACTCATTAATATTATAATTTAATGAATGTTGAAAATACTTGAGTAAGTAGCCTTTGATTTTATATGAAATCGCAAAGAATATATATAGAAGAAATTTTTCTTATTTGAAGTAACGTATTTAATATAGTTATGCAAATCAAAATTTACTGCATAAATATAAATATATAACTTATGATAAGCAAATATTACTTGAGTTGGGACTTCACCTGTAGGTCCTGACAGAGAAAGACTACCTGGCCTGGGCGCCTGAGCTTCGTCACCATCCCTGTAAAATTGGAACAATTCAAACCTCAAATTGCAACTAGGATATAGAACTCTTCCCCCTACACTTCCCAAACGAGACCATGGAATTGCTGATCCAATCACATCATTCAGACAGCCCTTGCAATCATCGCCAGACAGATCCTGCGTACATTGAGCAAGAGTATAGAGGGTTTGTAAAGCATTCAATTTTGATGATTCTGTTACGTATCTCTCCACACTGTCCGCTGTCCCTTTCGCCACGTTAGCTAATATATTCGCTAATGTAGTCGTGAACTCTTGGTTGGGGTTGGAGGTACTGGTGACATTCAACTCGTGAAATATTGGACTTGTGTCCACCACGGAAAAGAAATGCCTATAGGACTAGCGAAGCAAGCAATGACTGTACCAAATTATAGCCTGTATGGACGAGCGGTACTCTCTTGGTATTGAAGGAAAAGAATAGAAATCATAATCTGAATGAATAGTAATGAATTGTATTGAAGATCGAGTCATTTTACAATGATAGCATATATGCTATTTATACAAGTCTAAACCCTATATCAGAAAAAGGCTAAAGCAGAAAAAACAGTTATTACCCATTAACAGAATATAACTAACTAATCCTAATTAACATAGGTCAGGTGTCAAACACTGATACCCCCCTCAAGGTGGACGGTGAATATTTCTAAGTCCTAACTTGGAGACAAAATCATTGAAAGAAGTAGCGTGCAGCGGCTTTGTGAATACATCCGCAATTTGAGACTTGGAAGGCATAGGCAGAAGATGAATGAGCCCAATTTGAAGCTTTTGGCGAATAACATGACAGTCGATCTCAATGTGGTTGGATCGTTCATGAAAAGTTGGATTGTGTGCCAAGTAGATTGTGGATTTATTATCACAGTAGATTGAAGTTGGTTGAGGGAAGGTAATATGAAGGTCTTGAAAAAGAAAATGAAGCCATTGAACTTCACATGTGAGGCTTGCTAAAGCCATGTATTCTGCTTCTGAAGATGAACGCGAGACTGTATTTTGCTTTTTGGATTTCCATGAAATGAGTGAGGATCCAAGGAAGACGCAATAGCCAGTGATGGATCTTCGAGTTTCCACGCAGCAAGCCCAATCTGAATCAGCAAAACTCATTAGTTTCATAGAATTTGAAGAGGGATAGAACATACCTGTTGAAGGGGATGCCTTTATGTAATGAAGGACTCTTGTGGCAGCATGATAATGTTGTTCTAAAGGTTTGGAAACATATTGACTAAGCTGTTGAACAGCGAAGGCAATATCTGGCCTAGTGGTGGTAAGATATAAGAGCCTGCCTATAAGCCTTCGATAAGCAGAATCATCAGAATAAGGAATACTCGAATCACTTGTCAATTTAGTAGAAGGAGTTAATGGAGTAGAAGCAGGTTTGGCTGCTAAGAAACCACTATCTTCAAGAAGTTCTAAAGCATACTTCCTTTGATTGAGGAAAATGCCTTCATTGGATCGAGCAATTTCAAGCCCGAGGAAGTATATAAGAGATCCAAGGTCTTTAATCTTGAACTGTGTGTTAAGAAAATGTTTAACAGAAGCAATTTCATGGATGGAATTCCCTGCAAGAACTATGTTTTCGACATAGACTAATAAAGCAGTAAAAACAGAAGTTGAATGTTTAACAAAAAGAGAATGATCAGCTGCAGATTGTGTATAACCAATAGAGATTAAAGCATTAGATAGTTTGGCATACCATTGTCTACTAGCCTGTTTGAGGCCATATATAGATTTGTGCAATTTACAAACCTTGGTAGTGTTAGAAGAAGTATCATAAATGTATCCAAGAGGAAGAGTCATATAGACTTCCTCATGTAAATCTCCATTAAGAAAAGCATTATTAACATCACATTGTTCAAGAAACCAAGATTTAGTGGCAGCTAAGGCAAGGAGTGTTCTAATAGTTGTCAATTTAGCAACAGGAGAAAAAGTATCAAAATAGTCCACTCCTTCCATTTGATTATATCCTTTAGCCACTAATCTTGCTTTGTATCTTTCTATAGAACCATCAGAAAGATATTTAATCTTATAAATCCATTTACATCCTATAGGTACTTTACCATTAGGTAGGTCAACAATGGACCAAGTTTGATTAATGTTTAGGGCATCTAATTCAGATTGCATGGCTTGCTGCCAGCATTCTGATTTAGAGGCCTGTGCATAAGTCTTAGGTTCAGTATGAATGATAGTGTTTAAGCAGAAGTTTTTGAAAGAAGAAGAACATTGATCATAAGAAAGAACAGAAGAAAGAGGATGGGAAGAGGAACCTGAAAAATTTGTTTTAGAAGTCTTGGAAGAAAGACTGCAATGGTAATCTTCCAAATAACTAGGTCTAGTTCTGATCCTTGCAGATTTTCTTATAGGTGCATCAGCAGGTGTATCAGCTGGTTCAGATGTCATATTTGTGGCATCTGGTGTATGTGCAGTTGGATCATTGGTAGCTTCAGGATTAGGTGCATCAATAGGGTCAGGTGCATCATCAATGTTGTGTATTGTAGTAGGAATATCAGTGAGTTCATTTTGTGAAAAGGAATAAAGGGAAAAAGTGTTGATATACACTTATGTCTAGAATGAGATATATGTCCTAATCTATGATGCCAAAGAAGAGAATTATCCTTAGTCTTTGTGGCAGAATGACACTCAGGAGCTGGATTGTGAGTAGTATGTTCAAGTGAGGCTGGATGTTGCGAGACATACAGCCCATCTTGGAATCTAGCTATACCAATCGTTTTCCTAGGGTAATTCTGCAAGATAGAACAAGAATCAGTATAAAGAAGCAAGTGACATTTGTTCTGTCTAAGAATTTTAGTGACAGAAATCAAATTGACACGAAAATTTGGAACATAGAGAACATTATGCAAAGTTAAAGAAGGAAAAAGATGAACTTTCCCTGTGATAATGGATGTAATTTGAGTACCATCAGGCAAAGTAATATAAACAGGAGGAATATGATGATAGTCAATCAAGTTTTGCAAATCAAAAGTAATATGATCTGTTGCACCGGTGTCTAAGATCCATAAATGAGGAAACTTACCAATGACAGAAGGTTTTGTTGTATTAGAATTATGGTTGAAAGTAAGAGGGCTTGTGAGGATAGAATTGACAGTGTGATTACCACCATTGCTGGAGTTTCTTGATTGTTGTAACAGTTCAAGAATGCCTTAATATTGATCATGGGTTAGGTTAAAACCTGGTTTGGAAGAATATGAAATCTGCTTGTCTTGTTGGTCAGTTCCAGCAGAATTGACAACTTTATTTGTGTTGTTCTTTGTCTGATATCCAGGAGGAAAACCATGGAGAAAATAGCAGGTATCTATAGTGTGGTTGGTCTTGGAACAATTAGTGCAGTATTTAGAATTTTGACCTCTGCCAGGATTGCTCCTACCTCTGCCTCTGTTGAAATAACCTCCTTTCTTTGATCCTTCGCTGGATTGATTTGTATTAAAGGCAAGAGCCTTAGAATCCAGTGTGTTGTCAGCTATTATAGGTATATTCAGTTGTCTTTCTTGTTGTATAACCAAGGAGAAGGCCTTAGTTATAACAGGTAATGGATGCATCAACATAATTTGGGATCTAACATGTGAATATTGATCATTGAGCCCCTTTAAAAAGCGAATTGTATAATCTTGATCCCTATACTTTTGGACTTTGTCAAATCCTCCACAGGCACATGGAATATCACAATTGCATGTTGGGAGGGCCCTGAAATTTTCAAGCTCATCCCACATAGATTTCAATTCAGTAAAGTAATCAGAAACATCTAAATTACCTTGCTGAAATTTGCAAATGTCTTCTTGAATGTCAGCAATTCTGAAGATGTCTTCTTAAGCAAATCTATCTTGAAGATTTTTCCATACTTCTGATGCACGATCCATCCACAAAATAGATTTGAGGACTGATTGAGAAATGGAATGTTGGATCCAAGAAAGGACAACACTGTTGCAGCGATTCCATGCTTCATACAAAGGATCGGTTTTTCTAGGAGGCTTAATGGTGCCATCAACAAATTTGATCTTGTTCTTGGTTTGTAAGACAACCTTCATCGATCGAGCCCGGGTATGGTAATTTTTACCATCAAGAACTGGGTTCACGAGAACTAAGGATGGGTTCTCATTAGCATGCACATAGTAAGGGTTTAGAGGATTGGTTGCAAAATCTTAGAAGCTCTGGTTCGACATTTATTTGAAGATAGAAAGTTGATTCAAGAGAAAGGTGAGATTTAGGAAAGATAATAGGGAATTGAAGAAGCTTCAAGCATGAAATTGATGAAAGATGAAGAATGAAACCAGAGCTCACAATTGAGCTCTGATACCATCTTGGTATCGAAGGAAAAGAATAGAAATCATAATCTGAATGAATAGTAATGAATTGTATTGAAGATCGAGTCATTTTACAATGATAGCATATATGCTATTTATACAACTCTTAACCCTATATCAGAAAAAGGCTAAAGCAGAAAAAACAGTTATTACCCATTAACAGAATATAACTAACTAATCCTAATTAACATAGGTCAGGTGTCAAACACTGATATACTCTGAGGATATTCGATCGGTTGCGTTTAGGACGCATTGTCCACAGAGGCGAGGGGGAATGTCACCTTGGCACATGAAGAGGCCATACGCTGTGTAGTCAACATCGGCCTTCCAAAATTTCTTGCCGCTGGTGGCATTGGAAGACAAGTAAGAGAGGAGGGTACTGAAGTATAATTGGACAGTGTAGTAGGTGGTGACGGTTTCATTATTTGAGCAATTATGGGAAAGATAACCAGGATCTTCTGAAAAATTTGAATCTGCATCTGAAGTTTTTGTTGCAGGTACAAGCCCTGCTGGTGTTGGCGTTGGTCCGGGAATAGTGGAGCGATAGAAAGGGTACAATTTATACCTAATGTTACAGCTCGGATATAGAACTCTCCGTCCCAGCCTTCCTTCACAGCACTCTGTAAGGTCCCCTATCACACCACTGAGACAACTTCTGCAATCTTGGGGTGACAGGCCCTGTATGCACTGAGCAAGACAGTAAAGGGTCTGAAACCCCGATAACGATGCTTGCTTTGTGGCGTATTTCTTGGCACCAATAGGATAATTGGCTGCTTCATCTGCTGTTCTGTTTATTGTCTGGAACAATAAAGACATGAAACTTTCCTGGTTGGAGATATAGGCGTTGTTCGACAGGGCAAAGCTAGGCGTCGTGTCCACGGTGGAGAAGAAAGAGCGGTTGGAATACCGAACCATGCACTCACAACGCATTGTTGACAGAGCTGAGAGGGGACGTCACCCCACAAACCCACCATCTCCACCCAATCTCCGTTTCCCACCTCCACTTCGCCACCGCCCCATCCCTCGTATCACCGTCAAGGCCCATTCCTCCAACAATGCCCCAACCACCACCACTACAAACCCTATTCTCTACAACCTCAAATCCCTCGCCGGAGCCGCAATCTTCGCCGCGGCCGTCGCCGTCAAATTCTCCGCACTCCCCGCCAGAGCTGAACCTCCGGCCACAGTCACCGAACAGTCTCAATCTCAGGTCCGCGAAGAAGAAGCCAACGAAAACGATCGTAATCGCCATGGAACGACCTCGCCGTTGTCGGAGTTTCTGGAAAAGAACGAGGAAGTCGTCGACGCCCTCAAGTCCCTGCTGCAGCAGAAGCTCGAGCTTGGCGAGGACGAGGATGCCCTGAAGATCCTAAAAGGGCTGGTTGCGGCGCAACCAGAGGTAACTGATTGGAAATTCCTCATGGCAAGGTTGATGAACGAAATGGGTGATGTTGAAAGTGCGCGCAATGTGTATGAAGAAATTCTAGCTGCGAATCCATTGTGGTTTGAGGCGTTGTTCGAGAATGCGTAGCTTATGGACCGTTGTGGGAAAGGTTAGTGTTAGTTAGAAGTTAGTTAGATTAGTTTCCTTTGCGATAGTTAGAAGTTAGTTTAGTTTGCTAACTCGTTATTGTTAGTTAGAAGTTTGTTAGATTAGTTCGCTAAGTTAATATGTTAGTTACTTTATGTCGTATTTTATAAGCCACGTAATTGGCTTCTTGTATATGCCATAGTTATCGGAATTGTTAAACAAAATATATTAGTTTAAAATTATTTTTTAATTAATATATTTAAATATAAAATTAATTATATTATAATCGATTATATGTCATGATTTTTAAAAGCTCGTTTAGTAAAAAAGTCAGACCTCAAATCATTTAATATGTCTTTTAAATCTTAACTGACTTGTTTAATTATATATAATATAATATATGTTATTATTATAATTATAAATATTATAATATATTAATATTTTTTTAAATAAAATTTTAATAAAATTTAGTAACTAAAAACCAAAACTTAAGTTAATAAGTTAGAATCAAAATAGCAAGTTAGTCAAAATAGGCAGTTGTGCCGTCCACCAAGACTATGGTTGTCAAAATGGGTCGGGCTGAGCAAATTTTGGATTGGGTTAGATCAAGCTATGTGAGTTTCAGATTGATATTTTATTAGTCCGGCTTGCCCTTATGTAATGTTAACAAGTCAGACGAGCCCATTCAAGCCAGGCTAATTCAAGCTATTTTTAATTTTGGATTGACATTTTATTAGTCCAGTCTGCCTATTTTGTCAAGCTATTCGAATCGACCTATCAAGCTTGACCTATTTTGACGGTTTTAATCAAGAGCCCCACGCCTCTGCCTCTACGCCGACCACCACGCCTCTGCCTTCTTCTCCATAATTTAAAGCCGCCGTCCACCACTGCTGCCGCCGCTCCACGTCGAACCCGCCGCTCCACAGGTATGTCTCTATCTCTGCCTCACGCACACTGCCACACACACTTCATTTTTTCATACTTCTGAGTTGAGTTCTGACTCAGAAACCCTCGCGACGGCACGCCTCTGCCTCTCTATGATTTGAAGCCACCATCCACCATTACTGCTGCCACTCCACATCCAGCCCACGACGCCACTTCACCGTGACACTGCTGCTCCCCAAGTATGTTTATGTCTCTACCTCGCACACACAGCCACACACGCAACTTCATTTTTTCATGTTTTGTCTAACTGATTATTTGATTGGTTTGATTGGATTGATTATTTTATTGGTTTGATTGGTTGATCGGTTGTTGTTTCCACCATTAATGCTTGTAGCTTTCACGGGCTACTCGATTTGGCTAAATGGGTGGGTCCGTTTTCTGTCCCAGCCGGATGTGAATGTGAAGGCTACAACTTTCATTGCTCAGCTCAAAGACAAGTGGAAGCTAGAAAAGACCAACTCCATGAAGGAGAAAGGCAATGGAAATGGTCCATTATTGCCTGTGACAGGTTACAACTAGTAAAATGAAAGAAGATATTAGGCTCTATTTATGGTTTTTTAGTTCATTTATTAGAGCCTACTGAAGAAAAATAATGATTCAGAGTCTTGGATTTGGGTTTGCTCTGTTTTTGTTTTTGTTTTCATGTACTTTGATTGATTGATGGCATTATTATGGTCCTACAGACGCATTAGAATTTACATATAACATATTTGTACAGGATGATAAATGGGGCTCTATTTGTGTTTTTTGATGTCCTATTGGAGCCAATATAGTAGATTTAGTGAGTACCAACTTCTGGTTTGGCAGTTTGTATGTTTCAATAATATGCACTGAGCCTCTGATTGTATTTTTTTTAACTTTTTTTTTCTGTTTGTATCAATATCTCTCATTCTCTTGGTCTTGGGAGTAACAGTGTTGTATTTGTTGAATAATAGAAATGATTTTCTACTGGATATATTAAGCTAGCTGGATTCATCTATGAAGACTTGTCAATTGTCTCCTGGGACCATTTTCAGTGGTTACTTCTCCTTGTGATGTATACATAAAGAGTAAAGGATCACAAAGAGATAAGAAAGAGGTTACAATTTTCATTTGGCAAGCATGTACTATAGCTTTCAAGGCCTGAAAAGAACCACTTCCACTATGAATCTTTGCTTTCTCTTGGTCCGGCAAATATGAACTGTCCATATCCTAATTTATGCAAACAAAACCCAAATCATATATTCTCATTCTCATATATATGTAATTGGCTAGCTATCATGAGCAATAGTTTTGATGATAACAAACGTAAAGACAAACATGAAGATGATGAGAAGACTAAGTCCAAGATCTTCAAAGAATAACTTTAGGACTTAGGATCTTTGTAAAAGCCTCATTGGATATCTCATTATTTGGCATTGCAAAGAAATGTTTTCAAAATTATTTTTCCAAAATTAAACAACCATTTTCTGGTCATTTGAAAGCATTTAAAACTGGTTTTATAACAGAGGTATTCGAATACCCTGTTAGGTATTCGAATAGAATGGGTTTCAAGCTTATACGTTTTCTGTTTTTCAAAGAGGTATTCGAATACCCCTCCAAGTATTCAAATAACTTGCTTTTGCAAAAACCCTGTTTTATTAAAGGTATTCGAATACACCATATGGTATTCGAATAACCATATTTTAAAGTTTGTACGTTCTCTGTTTTTCAAAGTGGTATTCGAATAACCACACTTGGTATTCGAATAACCTGTGTCTGAACTGTTTCTCTAAATCATTTTAAATCAGTGGTATTCGAATAACCTATTAAGGTATTCGAATAACCCTCTTCCGAACTGGTTTTCACGGAGCTTTTCAAAATGAGGCATTCGAATACCTCATAAGGCATTCAAATACCGTATTCCAGAATTGGATTTCACGAAGCTTTCGAAAATGGCAGCAACGGCCATAATTTCAATAATCACTTGCTTTTAATTGCTCCAACGGCTATTTTCTCTCATTGCTCTATAAATAGAGACCTTAGGTCTCTTCTGAAAAAGCCCCAACCATTTTGAATTATTTGCTTGTGTTAAAACGTGATTCTTTCATATTTTATGTGCTCTTTTTGCCAAAACCTTGAGGTATCCTTTAGAGAGCTTATTAGCACTTCAATTTGTAATATCTGCTCTAAGTGAGAGTTCATTTTTCATCTATTCTCTGATTCTGTAAAAGGGTGAGGTATCCCTTAGTGATTTTGTGAGGGTGAGGTACCCCTCTAGTAAAAGGGTGATGTATCCCTTGGTGTAAAGAAGGTGAGGTATCCTGAAAGGGGTGAGGTATCCTCTAGTAAATAGGGTGAGGTATCCTGTTGTGTAAAGGTTGCAAGTACCGGTTTTAAGCTTGTATTGAATAGTGAAAAATCTCGAAGCGTGTTTCTGGGATTTGGACGTAGCCACAAGTGGTTAAGTGGTCGAACCGGGATAAATATCGTGCACCGCTTTTCTACCCTTAATCTTTTATCTTTATGCACTTTATTTATTCTTGCAATTTAATTATTAATTGTTCTTCTTATCTTCATCTTATTCACGACTTTTAATAATTAAATTCAAGTATAGTTTATTTGTTTAAGGCTTTTGCGAAAAATCTTTAATTACTCAATTCACCCCCTCTTGAAGATCTTGAAGCCACTTGGGTAACAAGTGGTATCGAAAGCTAGACTCTTGTATAAAGAGCTTAGCCGCTTCAAGAGTACATGGCTTCATCAAATGTTTTATCAGAAGCAACTTCTATAAATCGGCCACCCTTTTTCAATGGGGATGGTTATGCATATTGGAAGGAAAGAATGAAAATCTTTATAGAGGCTATTGATCTAGATGTGTGGGATGCTGTCGAAAATGGCGCATTTATACCTACACGCGTTGTCAATGGTGTAAAAACCGAGACACCTAGAAGTGATTGGTCTGATATGGATAAAAGAAAAGTTCAATATAATTTAAAAGCCAAAAATATTATTACTACTGCTTTGGGGTATGATGAATTTTTTAGAATTTCAAATTGCAAAACCGCTAAAGAAATATGGGACACTTTACAAGTTACCCATGAGGGTACTAATGAGGTAAAGAGGTCGAGAATCAATTCTCTAACTCGCGAATATGAATTGTTTAGAATGAACCAAGGAGAAAGCATTCAAGAAATGCAAAAGAGGTTCACCCACATTGTTAATCATCTTGCATCATTAGGAAAGAATTTTACTAACGAAGATTTGATTAACAAAGTGTTGAGATGTCTTAGCAGGATTTGGCAACCCAAAGTAACGGCTATTGCGGAATCAAGAGACTTATCAACAATGTCTCTAGCCACCCTATTCGGAAAGCTTCAAGAACATGAGCTGGAACTAAATAGGCTCAATCAAAGTGAAGAGCATGATAAAAAGAAGAAGGGAATTGCACTCAAAGCCACCTCTTCCATACTTGAAGATGATGATGAAGGTGGTAAAGAGGATGCTGAAAATTTTGAACTAAGTGAGGAGAATCTTAGTCTCCTTGTGAGAAAATTCGGAAGATTCCTAAAGAAAAAGGGATTTCAAAGAAGACCACCCCTTCCTCAAAAGAAGGCATATCACAAAGGAGAAGGATCCTCCACTCCTCCAAAATGCTACGAATGTGGAGAATTGGGACACATAAAGATGGAGTGCCCAACCTATCAAAGGAAAGTGAAGAAGTATGAGAAAAGGCACTCAAGGAAAAAGAAAGAAAGAAGAGCCTACATAGCATGGGATGACAACGACATAGACTCCACTGATAGCTCAGATAGCGAAGAAGCTCAACTTTGTCTCATGGCTAAAGGAGAAGAAGAAGAAAGCGAAAATGAGGTAAGTTCTAACTCTACTTTACTCCCTTCTTATGATGAGTTACAAGATGCCTTTGAAGAATTGCATAACGAAACTTTAAAACTCACAAAACAAATTTCTTCTTCTAAGAAAAAAATCTCTTCTCTAGAAAATCAAATTCTTATTTTAAATAAAGAGATTGAAGAACTAAAAATTGAAAATGAAACTTTGGGAATTATTGATGCATGCTCATCTCATCCCTCACATGCTTCTACTTCTTATTCTTGTTCTTCATGTCATTTGCTTGAAAATGAAATTGAAGATTTAAAGAACACCCTTGCCAAATTCACATGTGGAAGAGATAATTTAAATATTTTATTAGGAAAACAAAGGGTTGTTTTTCAAAAAGCTAGAATAGGATATAACCCGAATAATCAACACAAATCCTATAAAAATTTCTTTGTTAATTCTAGCATTTCATGTAGCCCATTTATTAAATGTTTCTATTGTGGGAAGAAGGGTCACAGTGCTTCAACATGCAATGCAAGAAAGAATGTTAACACAAAAATTGGGACAAAAATGGTTTGGGTTCCAAAGGGTACATTGCCCAAAACTGACACTCAAGGACCCAAGAAAATTTGGGTACCAAAAATCAAAAATTAAATTGTGTTGCAGGTGTGCTTGAAAGCCTAGAACTGACTTCGGCATTTTTGAAAGTGACTACTGTGAGCACAAGACCGGAAATAACCTTAAGCTCTCTTCCTTCTTTCCATGAAGCTTGAAGTTGCAACCGTGAAATAAGCTCTTAATCATTGGAACATATAAGAAAATAATGGCAAATAATAAGGCAAGCTCTCTTACGGTATCTTTTTCTTTGTTTCCATCATCGGGTAAGGTTTTCGTCTCTTAAACATGTAGTTCTGAACATATATATTTGCTTTCCTGTGTAAGTTATTCGAATAACTATTTTTGGCATTCGAATACCATTGCTTTATACGTGAAAATCTATGTTTTTCTGATAGGTCTATTCGAATACCCTCCCATGGTATTCGAATACCATACATCAGTACAGAATTCTTATGGTTTTATAAGCTGGTGCATTCGAATACCCAAATATGTATTTGAATAATCTGAGACATCTTTATCAGTACTTGTTACATGCTATCTGGAGTATTCGAATACCTTCCAAGGCATTCGAATACTTGCTCCTTCTGGAGTTTATAAATTATGGTAGGTATTCGAATACGGCAAGAGGTATTCGAATACCACATGGCTGAAAGCAAGTTTTACGACATGTTCTCTGTTTCGTTTCTGCCGTTCTTTCTTTTATGCAATGTAAACAACATGCTTTTGATCTTATTTCATCAAGCCTTCATTTTGTACCTTAAATAGAAATTACATGATGTTCTTAAATGCATATTTTTTGCTTGCTCTTTCACCTCCTTTTTCTAGAATATGCTGCATATTTAAATTCTTTGTAAGGTAAATACTCAATGTAATTGGCTACTATTTTAATAAATATACAAGTGCAATAAGTGGTATATGAAATATTTAATATCTATGCTTTTTATTGATATATGGCAGATTTATAAGTAATTGATAACAAGTGGTAAATGCATTATTTTTTTTTTGACAACAAAAGGTATCAAACAAAGTAGTATGAACGAAATAACAAGTAATAACAAATGATAACAAATGATATCAAACAAGTGGTTACTTGGCCAAATTAATCGATAAATATTTTTTTGCCCTTGAGAATCATTTGCTACTTTTGCCTCATTATTTTAAATGCTTATTGGCTTATGAGTTTGACTAATCCCTATGGATCCAACATTAATGGATACCAATGAAAGCACTCTGAATTTTGTTGTAGGGAGAACACTACCTCAGCACAAATTTAAATGGACAAAATTCATTCAACTTGAAGACATGCATATGTTAATTCATATTGTTTTAATATGATAAAATGGGAGAGAAAAATACTTGCCCCATCTTTTTGATCATGACAAAAGGGAGAGAATGGTATCAAATGTACAAAAGGGGGAGAACAAATTTAAATGTCTTTGTTTGAGAAAAGTCAGGGAGAAAAAGTCAAAACAAAAATGAAAATTGGATTCTAAAAGTAAGGGGGAGCTGCTGTGCACATCTCTGATATAAATCACCTCTTACAAAAAAGAGGGGGAGTAAGTTTCTCATACTAACTTTGTGAATTCCAATTTATATGAACTAATGCTTTTCTCAAATGTTAGTTTGTCATCATAAAAAAGGGGGAGAATGTAATTGGCTAGCTATCATGAGCAATAGTTTTGATGATAACAAACGTAAAGACAAACATGAAGATGATGAGAAGACTAAGTCCAAGATCTTCAAAGAATAGCTTTAGGACTTAGGATCTTTGTAAAAGCCTCATTGGATATCTCATTATTTGGCATTGCAAAGAAATGTTTTCAAAATTGTTTTTCCAAAATTAAACAACCATTTTCTGGTCATTTGAAAGCATTTAAAACTGGTTTTATAACAGAGGTATTCAAATACCCTGTTAGGTATTCGAATAGAATGGGTTTCAAGCTTATACGTTTTCTGTTTTTCAAAGAGGTATTCGAATACCCCTCCAAGTATTCGAATAACTTGCTTTTGCAGAAACCCTGTTTTATTAAAGGTATTCGAATACACCATATGGTATTCGAATAACCATGTTTTAAAGTTTGTACGTTCTCTGTTTTTCAAAGTGGTATTCGAAAAACCACACTTGGTATTCGAATAACCACACTTGGTATTCGAATAACCTGTGTCTGAACTGTTTCTCTAAATCATTTTAAATCAGTGGTATTCGAATAACCTATTAAGGTATTCGAATAACCCTCTTCAGAACTGGTTTTCACGGAGCTTTTCAAAATGAGGCATTCGAATACCGTATTCCAGAATTGGATTTCACGAAGCTTTCGAAAATGGCAGCAACGGCCATAATTTCAATAATTACTTGCTTTTAATTGCTCCAACGGCTATTTTCTCTCATTGCTTTATAAATAGAGACCTTGGGTCTCTTCTGAAAAAGCCCTAACCATTTTGAATTATTTGCTTGTGTTAAAACGTGATTCTTTCATATTTTCTGTGCTCTTTTTGCCAAAACCTTGAGGTATCCTTTAGAGAGCTTATTAGCACTTTAATTTGTAATATCTGCTCTAAGTGAGAGTTCATTTTTCATCTATTCTCTGATTCTGTAAAAGGGTGAGGTATCCCTTAGTGATTTTGTGAGGGTGAGGTACCCCTCTAGTAAAATGGTGAGGTATCCCTTGGTGTAAAGAAGGTGAGGTATCCTTCAAAGGGGGTGAGGTATCCCTCTAGTAAATAGGGTGAGGTATCCCTGTTGTGTAAAGGTTGCAAGCACCTGGTTTTAAACTTGTATTGAATAGTGAAAAATCTCGAATCGTGTTTCGGGATTGGACGTAGGCACAAGTGGTTGCCAGTGGTCGAACCGGGATAAATATCGTGCACGCTTTTCTACCCTTAATCTTTTATCTTTATGCACTTTATTTATTCTTGCAATTTAATTATTAATTGTTCTTCTTATCTTCATCTTATTCACGACTTTTAATAATTAAATTCAGTATAGTTTATTTGTTTAAGGCTTTTGCAAAAAATCTTTAATTACTCAATTCACCCCCTTCTTGAGTACTGAAGCTACTTGGGTAACAATATATATACAAAAGAGAAAAAGAAAAAAGTCGTTCATAGAAAAGCTTATTTAAACTGACTTTACCTTAAACTTTTGTTTTATGGTGTTGAATCAATGGTTAGCCTCAACTCAGCTGATTGACTACTTGAATTGAAATGTCCACAAAAGCTATGAACTGAAGTGGAAAAGCTTTACGTATTGTTTCTTTACGTATTGTGATTGAAGTTCACATATTAATGCTAGTAAACAAGGTGACTAAGGAAATACGGTGCAAACATGTTAGATGCGCAATTTAACTCTGTTAACTTATGTAAAGACCTGTTGACCTATTTAAAAGTAAATCTATTATCTTATTTAAAAGTTTTTTTTTATAAAATAAATCTTTAAATAGACTTTCAAATCACATTAGACTTTTAAAAATATCAAACTAGACTTTAAAAATTAACTTATTTTAAATTTATAGACTAGACTTAGATCTTATATTTAAAATACAGATCAAGCATATTTAAAACAAAACTTACTTTGACATAACCTATTTATATCCTAATTGTAACTTAGTTTGGGTTTGACATGGCAGAGAAATAGATGCAGGGAAGTCAATGACGAACTCCAGACAAGCTTGTTACGTCTCTTTCATTTTCATCCCGAGATTAACTCTCTCTGTTATGTTGATTATTTTATATGTTTCAAAACTAAAAGATAAGGTCAAAGAGAGATGGAAAAGATAAGTTTGGGATAAGGAAAAAAAAGGACTGGTGACCAAAAGTCTTATGAATGGGTTGGGTGCATACATACTGCGAGCGGGTTCTGCATTAATTAAAAGTGAAAATGGAAAGTCCTTTGCATCTACGTAGAAGTTACATGATAAAGATTGATTTTCCATTACTCCCAATTGGTTCATAAGAGCGTGATTTTCTTCAAGAAATTTGATAAGCCAAGTGACAGTGAGAGAGCAGTTCAGGTATCATGTCCTACAATTATCTGTCCATTAGTTTATTTTCATCATCTTCTCTATCTGCTTCTCTTTTGTACATCATAATAATTAAAGACTATAAGAAATTATGCTAAAAGTCTTAGCTACACCACCTAAAAATTATGAAATCCAACATGTCAGACATCCTAGCCCGAGCCTTCACATGCACAACTGTGTATTTTAGGAAATGAAAGTTCAATGATCTTTACATTTGAAAAAAGGCACCTGCTCAATGGTTGTTGGCTAGTTATATATAGTGTTTCCTTCATACCACAATGAAAAGTTGTCCCTGAAATTTTAAACAGCAATGAGCTTGAAATTTGTCCAAAACTTTTCATGTTCCTTGCTAGTAGACTCTAAGCTCATGATCATATGTCAAATCACTTTTAGAGTAAATTTTAATGTTCCAATAGCTGACTTAGTATGGGATAAATGTATAAAGCTATGAAATTTGCTATATTTAATACCTTGTTGGCACTAAATAGAATCTTGAAGAACCGGACATGTCCTTCCAGCCCATTGATAAGTCATCCACTGCCAAAGGTTCAATAATAAGTCTCTTTAGTAGTTTGTGTGTTTCTCCAGTAGTTTGCAGCAAGCTAGTGTGGCCTACACCTCTTGCCAGTTTACAACAAGAATCTTTTTAAATTAACATTATTTTGCTTCTCTCCTAGTCATGAAGGGATGAAGATCACTTATCCCCATTTCTTGTCTCCTTCTCTGTCTCTTTACTTAAATTCTGACAAGTGTAAAATAAATTAAAATGAAAAGATAAAGGAAAGAAATTTGTAATTAAGTTTAGAACACTTGACAAAATTTAAGTTAAGGATCAGGGAAAGAAACAAGAAATAGAGACAGGTGATCTTCATCTGTCATGAAGATAGTGAACCTCCCAATGACAATGGTCTTGAAAACCTTTCAAATAAAGCTATAAATACCATAGGCATTCTAAAAGACAGATAAGTGAGAAATTTTCATCCACTATAGGCTAATAGAAACTACCACGGAAATTTGATTAAGGGCATTTCTAGGTGCTCTATACCACATTAGCACAACTTGCAATAGCCAATTATGCCAATAGATTAAAGCACTATAGATAAATTGTTCAATTTAGTTCTCCTGTTGGTAAAAGGGTTACCCACCCAATTATAGGCCCAGGACAATTGCTACCAATTTACCTTTTCCTGCACATCAGTTAAAAGGTCACATAATACAAGACAAAAATCATTTCAATTGTATTCACTGATGAAAATGCATTATTAAAGGTATGTTGGAACTGAAAAATATATATATATATATATATATATATATATATATATATATATATATATATATATATATATAAAGATGAAGCATATATGTAAAACAGCGGAATACTATGATGCAATCTCCTATGATAATAAAGAAATTTCATGTGATATAGAGGGAAGTAGCTTTGTTAAAAATTTGCATAATCTTGATAGTTTATACTTCTGAACCCACACAATAAAGACATGATCAATTGAGAGGGGGAAATGTGAGAAAAAGAATGTGAAAGTTGTTGTGATGACCCAAACTAATACTCCTCCCAAAGTTAAGTGTGTATTTGGATTAGTTGTGAAAATTTAATTATTTTAATAATCGATTATTGTATAATCGATTATTATTATAATTGATTATTGTATAATCGATTATTGTTATAATCGATTATAATATAATCAATTTTATGTTTAGATATATTAGTTGAAAAATAATTTTAAAATAATCTGTTTCATTTGGATGGTATAATAAGAATTACTTTTATACATTAAATTATCAAAAGAGATATAGAATGATTAAAAAGTTATTTGATTAAAGACAAAATGATATTTACATCTCAAAATTTTTGAAATAATTTAATATACAATAAAAAGTTTCAAGTTTCAACATTATAAAAAAACTTATTATAATGCATTGAATTTTATACAAAAATTAAACTAAAAATTGTCAAACATGATTGAAACAGTGAAAAAACTTTTTTTTAAGCAAAAAGTTATTTTGGTAGAGAATTAATCTCTACCAAACATGCTCTAAATCTAGCAGCAATTATGTATACTTAACAGTAAGCATTGACCTACATCTTGTCATGCAGTCGTCATTGTAAGAACAAAAATTGTAGGACTCTTATCAATTCTTGATAATAAAATTGTGTATATCACTTAAAATATTCAGATTTTAAAAATAACTTTTTCGACCTCAACACTGGTAAGATAAGGAAAAAAATTTCCAATCAGGGACTCATACTAGAATGATTCATTACTCCAGATGCTTAAGTGGATAAGGAAAAAGATTCCAACATTTTACCTATAGCTTTTACAAATGTTATAATGTCTTTCAAAAAAAAAAATTACAATTAAATACATTCTTAAGTAGTCAACTTTAGGAAAACCCTGCAACATAATATAATAATAAAAAGTGAAACAGGAAACCATGACCTCTAATATGTTACTTTTAGAACGAAGGCCTGTTTTCACATATAATACAATATATTTATTAGGAAACTACAATCTATAATATTTAACTATAATAAACCATTTGTTCTCAACATGATTTACCTTTTCCCACCAAACTGTTTTAGAATATGCAAAACGAATAGCCTTAACATATTTTTACCTGAAGATTGAGAGCTCCGAGTTGATAATCACTTGGCAAAAGTGGCTAAAACTGTAAAGAAAGAGCACAACTTTGGTGTTCAAGGTTTAAAATTGTTGTGCGTCATACGAGAGAGATAGAGAAAATTGTTTTGGTGTTCAGTATTTAAAACTGTTCTGCATCTTCATGTCTGTGAGATGCAAAGAGTGTATGACAGTAAGTTTCACCTGAAAATTGAGAGCTCTGAACTGCGAACTAGTTGGAAGATGACACCCTGTTGAGTCAAAGTTTTGCGGCCTAAAACAGAATCAAGAATTAAATCTTTATCCTGGCTGGTAGTATATATGAGATAACCCTAACACTGCTGTTCAAGCATTTTAAAATCATAAATAATGTAATCTGTAGAAAGTGATTTAACTAAGAGGGCTATTATTATTAGAAATTTTAAACCCACAAGAATAAAATTAATAGATCTACATTTAATCTTAATTCATGACATGTATATAAACTAATCAATAATTAAGATTTATGATATATAATTACCTTATACTAAAGAGAAATCACATCTTTGAAGAGACATTATGAGATAAAGATAGTCAAGAATCCTTATCGTCATAAAAGAGAGAAACTACTCTTATTCCTTATATGCGCAAAAACTCTTGTGATCTCAATGGGACAACCACAATACATATAGGATGAGAATAGGGGTCTCTCCTTGTGTTTACAATATGGGTTAACCTACCCATAATAGAAAACTCATACACAAGGCCCACAAATCCAAAACAACATTATCCACATGGGTTCAAGTTCTTATAAGAGACCAATAACAAAATTGATCACAAATTGGCTAAACCAATAGATGTTCCACAGCATTTGACATTCAATTAATCTGGGTTTTAGAAAATTGATGACTATGCTAGTCTACACATATTAAAAATAATTTAACAATCTCCCACTTGGACAACATAGACACTTAATTTTAACAAAACAATTCTCCAGATTAATATAGCCACAAAAATGTCAATTATGAGCAAGCACTTCCAACCATCGATCCAAAATGGATTTACAAGCACCTCAACAATGTGGAAAATCATACTCGATAGGAGCATCGATATCATATATGCAAGATACTTATAACCTAGTGATCTAACAAAATGTGGAATGTGGGTCAAAGGGAAAGCACAACAAAATTGCATGCCAAAAGTGTGTTCAATGTGCAATTCTCTACAAAATGGCTCAGGCATCTACCAAGGATGCCTACTGAGATTCAACAAAATAACTCAAAGAAAATATCTCAGTACAACAAAATGATACTGAATACTAAAGTCTCCAATAATACGCCATATCATCACAAAAACGTGTACAATAACAACATATGGTAACAACAATTTCAATGAGTCTCGAGATAATATAATAATTATAATTATAATGTATACTCTCCCACTAATTCAACATATCAAAACAAAACACCAATAACAACCTCATTAGAGTCCAAAAGTTTCAAAATATTCTAATGGTAACATCACTATTAGTTTATCGACTAATATGCCCTCGGTAGAGTACTCAATGTGTGGAAATAAGTTTGTCCTAATGGTTTAATATGTTAAGTTTTGATGATGACAAATGCATGACAAAAACAATGATGTTTATGCTTGATAGACGTGCTTTATAGATGACAAATGCATTACAAAAAGAATATTGATCATGTTACATAGATGTGCTTAATGAGATATATTATATCATGCATATGAATATATGAGTTATGAATTTGGACTAACTATGCTTGTGTTAAGTGAGTAACACTTTGTAGGATAGTCTAAGTATCAAGAGTGAGCATTGCAACAAGAAAGCAAAAGATCACAATCATGCTCAACTAAATAAGAATGAGAATGATAAAGATGTTCCAAGCAATTTACAAGATTTGAAGAGAAGAAATTTATGGAAGCTTGGATTACTTCAAGAAGCCTAAAGACTAGAATTGGTATATTTTCCTTTTAGGTTTTCTCCTATGTAAAGATAGAGGTTTTATAAGAAAAGAGCTCAAATATGTTTTTAAGTCTTTAAAAATGATTCTTACATGTTTAAATTGCCAACAAACTGTTTTTGGAAAGTTAATCTTGGTGGTAGTTGACACCTTTGAAAAATAGCCAAATTTATGTTTTGCAAAACTGACATTTAGTTACTATTTTGATCATAACTTTCAAACTACTTTGAGTTTTATTGTGAAACTTATTGTATATGAAAATAGACTCAAATATATTTCCAATGAGTGGTCATTTGCTTTAAATGGATAAGAAATGAAGAAGTTATGACCATTTGTTTTAAACTATGAAATATAGTCAAGTTTGAGTTTTGAAAAGCTGACTTTTGGTCACTCTTTTGATCATAACTTTCAAAATACTTTGATTTTTGTTATGAAACTTATTTCATTTGAAAATAGACTCAAAGATCTTTCCAATTACTAATGAAGAAGTTATGACATTTTAAAGTCAACTTTCAAAATCAAAATGATTTCTTCGATTATTATTACAAGACAAAATCGATTACAACGTAGCAAAAGATGAAATCTTACCAAAAGTGTGTAATCGATTATCAAGTGCCCATAAATGTTCCCAACGGCTATAAATGGCTAGTTTTCATAAAAAAAACATTTCTAAATACTACTAACGTTTATTTTATCACTTGGGCTCTATATATAAGTGTTGTATGAAGCTTATACACCTCTTGAACACTTGATTTGATCCTTGAATCATTAAAATCATATTTTGAGCTCTTTATTAGAAAAAATCCTTCTATTCCTTTGTTCTTCAATTTGTATTATCCACTCTTGAGAGAGTTTTCTATCATTCATACTTTGTTCTTCAAGTTGTATATATACTCTTGTGAGAGTTTCTATTCTTTCTATTCACCTTGAAATCATTGTAAGAGGGTGAGGTATCCCTCAAGAGAGAAAATGGTGAGGTATCCCTTGTAGTTAGACTTAAACACAAAGGGTGAGGTATCCTAAAGGTGTTGTGAGTGCTCTTGATTATAAAGGTCATCAAGCACCTGTGAAGCTTGAAGAATTAGAGGCTCTAGCATAAGGGTGAGGCATCCCAAGGTGTGAGGAGTGTTCTTGTTTGTACAAAGGTTTTCCTAGCACCCGTGAAGTCTAGGATATAGTGAAGAAAATCTCAAGTTAAGCTTGTGGACTGGATGTAGGCCACAAGTGGTTGGTGGCTGAACCAGGATAAATCTTATGTTTGATCTTCTCAACTCTATCTCTTTACATTTGTGCCTTAATTATATATGCTTGAGTTGAATTTGATATCTAACTTATTTACTTGATTTATCCTATAGCCCAAGTGGTATTTGTGAAATCACTAATAGTTGCACCTTTGTTAAACTTATTTCACTGCATTTATTAATTGAGTTATTCAAAATGCTTAATTTCTCAAAGGTGTTTTAAAAAATCCTAGTAACATTCACCCCTATTTGGGTGAATATGCCATGGATAAGTACAATGTGAGTCTGAAACTCACAATCTTTCTTCAACAACACAAATACCAAAATAGAGATAAACACAATATTGCAAAGTTATCCAAAATGTGGTCATAACAACATAAACAATATTAAGCCAAATGTATAAAAAAATTATCAACCACAGAGTCTCACAAAATTACTTCATTATCAACTACAAACTTTGCATTTACAATTGAGGAGATTACAAATGTCCATATGACACTTTACAACAAGTCAACTCCTCTTTATCATTGCAAAAACAAAACCACAAAACAATTTTCATAAATAAGGTAATCTATACTTCACAAAACTATAATGACCACTAAAAAAACTTGACAACATAAGTGAGATCAAAATCTCTAATATCTTACACATATATGGGACCACTTGTAAGTTTTCAACAACTCACTCAAAAAACCCAAGTGTCACAATAGCAAAAATTAAAAACATGAAAATAAACACATGCACACTTGAGCACAAAATTAGATTACCTGTAGCAGAAAACATGAGACTTATACTTAACCACTATTTAGGACATAACCAAAAGACAGTCTCCAACTCCCACTATAGTAAACATTAATGTTCAACAAGAACACAAACACATTTCAAAAATTTATAACAATATGTGCCTTGTGAGACAATCCTTCAATATAGTATGATTTAAAAGGTCTTTATGCCTTAAACACAAAATGACATTACCAAAATTTTTCTTATGCTAGAAACAGTTCAATATAGAATATTGCCTCTCATTTAACAACAATAGCAATACTAGCCATCAATATACAACTGGCACAAAACACATTAATAACAAATTTGCTCTCACTTACTTATTGTAACACCCATTGATGTAAACAACACCAAAATCAATATTAAAAAATAATACCTGACAACCTGTATTAAGTCAACTTAACTTGCACTTAGGCATTTAATTGTCTCTAATATTAGGCTTCATACATAGCAGGCTAACAAGTATTTCAAAAAGAACAACAACTACAAAATTGTTTTCTTCTTATAAGAAACGAAGAGCTTCAATTCATATTAATTATCAGGTAATTTACAAAATCAACATATAAATACATAAGAATTAAATATACATATTCTTTTACTTAAGTCCAAAAGAAACGAAATTTCCCAAAGTAAATGTAAATGTCATATATACAATAGGTTTAACTCAAAATGTATTCATCATAATTTTTTTTGTACCATTGATAAAAGAAATCTTTTTATAAAGTTGAACTGATTAATATAATAATGTGGGCTCAAAAAAAATTCTCACAAAATGATTAAAACATAATTGGAAGAACACTTCATTCACAACAATATTTGAATGACTTTAATCCCAATTTTTTTTCTTGAGAAAATTAGCAAAACTAAAATTTCTTTGAAAATTTTGACATTTGAATAATATAAAAGGAAATCTTCAAAGTTATCATTTCAAAATACTGAGCCAAAATAATTATCACTATCCTATCGACAAAAATAATATTTTCCAAATTACTATGACAATACTTATTACAAAATAAGTTCGATAGGCTAGTGGTTTAATACAACACAAACAATGGTACAAAACAAAAAAAAAAATATTTTTAGACCTTTATAAGCTAATTATGCTTTCAACATGTTTTACTAAGACTAAAGCATATCAACATAACATGTCAACTATAGGGAGTTCACTATATCACAACATACTTTAGGAGACTCAACAATGTCCTCGACAGGTCCCAATAGGCAACAACAAAGCGATGACAAATACAAAGAGTAGAGAAAACCATGCATTAAAACATTTATTATACTTAAGCAAGCATAATTATATTAGTTTTCTCTTGTTCAATTAATTGGGAAATTAATTGAACTAGAGTCCTTGCATCATTGCAATCCCGTCTAAGGGTCCCAAATTGCAATATACAAGTCACTGCCACTTAATAGAGTAAAATAGTTGAACAAATATTTTCATAATTTATGTACAAGCAATATTTTTCAAAATTTTCAAAATAATATTTAAACTATTTTCTCTATCACACAAATGATTATGTCAAATAATGTCATACCAAAGGGTATGTCATTACTTACATAACCCAACATTGATTGTAATCTATTCAACATTATCGAGAAAATATATTTTTTTAGTTTGACAAAATTACATGTCTAAATAACAAAATTGGATTGCTACAGAATGCCCAATTATCTCATTCGTCAAGTTTTACAAAACAATACACAAGTTCAAGGTTGCTTACATCAATTCGATAAAACACTTGACAATGAGTAACATTACACATATATATATATATATATATATATATATATATATATATATATATATATATATATATATATATAGGAGGATCAACTTACACCAATGTAAATTTTTTTGACTTACACTCATTTTTAACCATTAGATCCACTTTCATCTAATGATTACTTTTAATGAAATCATCTTAACCATTAGATGAAAGTGAATCATATTGAAGATGATTGAAAATGAGTGTAAGTCATAATTTTCAAAAAAACACTTCTAAGGGTGTGTTTGGTTGGTGTAAAAGCCGATTATATATGATAATCGATTATATATATATATATATATGTCGCAACAATTTGAGTTGTTACATCATTATAATCTCGCATAAGGATCCCAGATTACAATGAACAAGCAAACTCTCACAAACCATTAAATATCATATTCCTAAAACTAGTATCGAGAGGATACTAAAAACTCTAAGGGTACAATCATTTAATGCATTCAACAAATCATAAATCATATTAATAAATATAAACCAAAGGGTAAGTGCAATATTAACATAATTTTCAATGAAAACACAACAACATTATTAACAATACAATACTTTGCCGTAATTGGCTCCGCGAAGGCGAGCTCACAACTATACAAAATGCCTAAAATAATTATAAATATTATAAATGGAACTCTTAGAGATCATATCTAACAAGATTTACAAAACATAATACTAGTATTACAATAGGTGAAAATGTGACTACAAGAAATTACAATAATCAATGACAAAATTGCTTATAGAGTTCCAAAATTTTCATGCCACATCAATCAGATAATTTCCACACTCTTATACATAATTGCATATTCTAAAATAGGCAGGAAAAGGGAGAAGAAAACCTTAAGAACAAATTTCTCCACTTATGCAATTATACAATATGCCAATAACCATATATATTTTATAACTAACCTCATATAGTATGTTGTCCATCCTTGGACATGTGTAGAGCCAACAAAATTGGATGCTAACTTAGTGAGATTCAGATCAGCAGAACTTTATATAACTCTCACAAATGGCTCACAGAATAAACATTAGAGGACAACAACAAAATCTTATTGAGATAAGATTTACTTCTCAATTTTATGAAGTATATAAAACTTAACCACCGTAATAACTTAATATTAATTTGTCATTGCCTTAAATATTTTTCAATAATCAAAATATTTTAAATAATATTCTCACAATGGCCATATTGAAAAAAATTTATATAAATTTGCAATGGTACAATATACAATAAAATTAATCACATACAATTGTACTTTAATTCTTGATAATATGTATCAAAGGACTTTAATATTGCCAATACATAAATGTTCAATACCAAAACAATTATATGCAACACATGATGTAACACCATTCTCTTTGTAACGACAAAATTATTTCAAACATAACTCCCAAAATCAAATTACACAATTTACAGAGCTCAACAAGCTCAACTAATAAAATTAGCTTTGACAATTAAAGAGAAGTAAAATATGCCTAAATAAATAAATTTCAATATGCCTAAACTTATTTAAATAAGTCTTCCATAAACAAAATTTCTCAACATCAATAAAGGGCACAATCAACATGAATTTCTTGGCATCAAAATAATATATTTATCGATATCAATGCTCCTTATTATACAAAATTTATCTAAATAATAAAATATCCAAAATTATCATTTTAATTATAATTATCACTTGTCTACTATATGTAGTGAAAATAATCTCAATGGTTACCAAACATCGTAAAAGATAATATTCAATATTAAAGTGTTCACAATTATATGAGAATTAATAACAAAATTTTATTTCATGATTTCGATGAGACATCTCACCTCATTACGAACTTAAGGCATGAGAAGCTGCTCCTTTATTAATTTATTTATCCATGATTTAAATAGTAGGTATGAGCAAAATTATTTAAAACAACTCTAAATATACCAAATGAACTCTTAGATTTCAATTTGCACAATAGTTTATAAAATCACAGCAATTTCAACATATGCACAACATTATACACTTAAAACAATCTAAAAAATATATTTTGGGAATTATTTAAACAAACTTTCACCAATTTAAATTGTACAACCATCTAAAGAGTACAATATTTTCAATATAGCATAAAACAACCCAAAAGAATTATTTGAGCACTTAAAGAACATCATATGTGTAAGTATGAAAATTATAACATGCCTAATTCTACACACAAAAAAATTCAAAGGCAAGATCTGAGACTACATAATTTTATATGTATAATTCAGGTAAAAAAATAGTTGTGACTCGTTTTCTCAACACCACATAGCAACCGTTCTCATGGAGCTTTGAAACCATTTAAACCAATTTTATCAAAAATAGTCGATCGAAATTTCAAACATGATTTTCTATTAAGAATCATATAGAAGGAATATTGATAAAGATTGGGATTTAGCCACCGAACATAGTCAAAAAATTATATAAGAAAATTTCAACCCATAATTTTGAGATAGCAAAATCTTGATGGAATTCAAAATCAAAATTGGGTTTTCTACCCCTTAGTCCATTATTTTGAAGCTTGTGACGCCAAGTATTGATAATTTTATACAACCATAATCAAAGTTAAAGGGTCTTTGATACCAATTGTTCGAAATTTTAAACCTACAAGAATAAAATTAATGGATCTACCTTTAACCTTAATTCATGACATGCATATAAACTAATCAATAATTAAGATTTAGGATATAGAATTATCTTATACCAAAGAGAAATTACATCTTTGAGGAGACACCATGAGAGAAAGATAGTCAAGAGTCCTTGTCATCATAAAAGAGAGAAACTACTTTCATTCCCTATATGTGCAATGATGAGTGTTAAATATACTCATCTTTTGGGTTTATTTATTAGAATTTTTAATTAATTTTTATTTAGTTTTTGTTTTTGTTTATTTTTACTTTATTTTTAAATAATTATCTCTTCACCTATTCATATTTGAATTTTCAAGATAAATCATTAGATTTTGTGCAAAAATAAGAAATTCCTAAAGATAAATATTTGAATGATTCTTATCCTATTCTTAGATGTTAATTAGAGTTCTAATTGGATGCAAAATCTTAAATAAGGATTAGATTGAAAATTGGATAAGAATTCTCAAAGAGATAAAGTTTGTTGCAAATTCGGATTCTTGCACTCTCCTAACTATGTTTCAGTAATTAGACCATATCTTGGGCTACAAAGATCATATTAAGGCTCCGTTTGCGGCATTGAAAATATAACCAAAAATCCTAAAACTTATCTGTTGAGATTGAGGAAAAATTCGGCCATATGAAGGGTGAGAAAAATCATGTAAGTCAGATATGAGTTTTTATAAAAGGGGGAAAATGAGTTTAGCAAAGGAGTTATCTTTGGTTCAGATCATCTAGCAAAAATTTAGAAAGAGAGATGGCAGCAAACTTTTGGGAGACGGCTACGAAGAGAGAACATAATTCTTGAAGGCTTGAAAATCACAGTCTCCATTAAATGGGTTTTTGATTTCTCTTAGGCTTGAAGATCACAATCTCCATTAAAGGGGTTTTGATTTCTCTTCCCTTTAGTTTTCCCCCTTTCTTTATGTTTTTCTTTCCATGAAATTGTGTTATAATTTGGGATTGTTATTGAATATGAGTAACTATTCCCATAGTTAGGTTATGGGGGATCTTGTTTTCCTAATTAATTAGTTTTGAATTCAAATTTGATTAAGGTCATTTCAATTGAGTTTATTGTATTGTTTGAATTCTTATCAAGACTTTATCACTTTTTGCATGCTTTAATTCATTGTTTGAATGGTGACCATCCACAACCAATGAATGGACTTATATAATAAACCTAATATTATATTGGTGAATGACCAAACATCAATTTATTCTACCAATTGAATTGACGATTATGTTAGTTCATCTCTTAAATTAGGGCTTAATGCATTCCTAATTAATCCAACTAAATGACCAAATAGGTTATTAATTAGGTATAGAATTTTATTTATCTATGACTATTAGGATTCAATAGCAATTAATATAATTTGGTAAGAGAATTATCTTACTTCATAAATGAATGAAATTCTAATTAATTGGATTCAAGTAAACCTTGCGCCCTAGTTTCCCTCTATTTGATTTATCTCTACTTTGTTTAATTGTCCATCAATCTTCTTTATTTGTTTTTTGATTTTATTTTGAGTTTTTTCTTGCACCTTTGATTGTTTAAATAACTAAGGGTTTAGCGAATCTAGTAATTACCTCTCATTCTTCATGGGATCGACAACTGGGACTTAAGTCCTATATTACTATATGATAGAGTGCACTTACTCTTAGTGTGTTTTACGCATATCAAGTTTTTTACGCGTATCACGCAAAAACCCTTATGACTTGAATGAGGCAACCACAATACATATAGGATGAGAATAAGAGCAAAATAACCAAATTGATCACAAATGGGCTAAACTAATAGATGCTCCACAACATTTGACATTCAATTAATTTGGGTTTTAGAAAATTGATGATTATGCTAGTCCACACACATTAAAAATAATCTAACAACTTTTTCTTGCAAAAGTTAATTTTATGAATTTCACGAATAGGCAAAACAAGAACACATTCAGGTAAATCTCGCCCCAAGTTTACTTCTACAACCCCAACTTTCTTACTACAGATAACTTTATCTAAGTTAGAAAACAAAGTGCCATCCCATTCATAAAATTCGTAGGATAAGTTTTTGTAGGAATTAGCACTATTCTTTAACTAATGTTTGAACTGACTTGAAGTCACTAAGTAATGGCTGAGAACAATCAAATATTGATATATAGTACACAATCTAACCTGTCTGCGTCAAAAAAGTAAAATGAGTTTAGGACCATTTAATTCATCTAAGAAAACAAAATAGCTTTTCATTAATGTGTAACAATTTTTTTCTACTACACTATTAGAAACAGAAACAGGGAGATAAATATTGATAAATTTGTGTATATTTCTAAATGAACAAATACAAGAGAGCTAAGCTTTATTTATACAAGAAAGCTATTGTACAAAAAATTAAAATAATAAAATATAATTATGTACTAAATCAATTACATTCATCTATAAAAATAATTGTGATCAATCATAATCTCAATTATAATTAATCATGCAAACATCCTCCCTCAAACTCAAGTAGGTATAGAAGAAACTAACTTGAGTTTGGAAACTAGAGTGCAGAATCGGCTAGGATGATTATTGAGTCTAGAGTCTGGAGTTTGGAATCTAGGACGAAGTCTAGAGTCTGGAGTCTAGGACGAAGTCTGGAGTCTAGGACGAAGTCTAGAGTCTTGGAGTCTGGAATATGGAGTCTGGAATCTAGGATGGTAATCAGAGTCTGGAACGAAGTTTGAACTAAGGTCTAAAACAGAGATCAAGAGTAGTGTTTGAACGGAGCGAACAACGACGATCTGAATCAGGAGCCTAGGCTCTCTTATATTAAGTTAGAAATGCTCCTCAAAGTAGATGTCATGGCTTTGATACCATGATAGAAATAAAAAAAATAGGGACAAGTCATGGAGGATGGTATTGCTTTGATACCATGTTAGAAACGGAAACATAGAGACAAATATTAATATATTTGTGTATATTTCGAATGAATGAATATAGAAGAGCTAACCTTGATTTATACAAGAAGGCTGTTATATAGAAAAAATAAAATAAAATATAATTATGCACTAAATCAATCTAATTATGTACTAAATTAATTACAATCATCCCTAAAAATAATCATGATCAATCATAATCTTAATTATAATTAATCATGCTAACAATATAAAAAAGGTACATGATCAAATGTCTGCCATCATTATTATGACTTAAAAAGAGAAAAAACTACCGAACCGACAAAATTACCATTGTGTCTGAAAATACAGACCTGTTTTTACCTCACAATTACGAAGCATAAGAACCCTCTTTAATCATACCAAAAGAACCCGTTGGCACCCGTGATTTTGGTGATGTCTACCATGTTTTCAAAATTAGGAAGCTTGTGGATTTGGAAAATGATTGAGTAGCTCCTTGGACTCCATGACCTTCATTGACACCACAGGCTTTCTTACAAAGCCAAGCTAATTTTCTCAAGCGCGTCAGCTTTATCCACCACACCCACCATTGGGAAAGCAATCGAAGAAAGAAGCTTAAAAAGCATTACAAATGTCGTAGTGACATCAATCAATTACTTAACTTGAAATGAGAGGTGGATAATTAACATTAGCAATTACTATAGAGTTGAAGAGATGTCATACAGAAGTGAGATGCAAAATAAATGGCCAATGGTTACATTAGAGAAACAAATGGGGTGGAAAAAGGGCATTGGAGTAGTGATGAAACATAAATGGTTACATTAGAGAAGCTAAAAAAGAATGTTAAGAAGAAGAGTTGATAAGCCACTCAATGGAGGTGATAATCATAGAAAATTCTTGATATAACGACATATTAGAGAATGAGAAGTATGTCAAATTATGTGACAAAATGTTATGGCTTGAGATGAGTTGATGTGGCAATTTTACAGAAGCTTATATAGCTGATATGGCACTCTCACAGCTTGGAATCTAGCTTTTAAATATTATAAATAGAATAAATAGATTGGGTGCATATTGGGAGTGTGGACAACATTGAAAGTGAAGATGGAAAGGCCTTTGCATGTATAAAGAAATATAACCTAAATGTCTAAGTTGTTGCAAGAAAATGATGATCTTCTCACTTGAGACTCAACCAACATGCCAAGCATCGACCTAAGATTCATGTGTCACAAGTTTGCACTAGACTTGAAGGTGAAATGAGTTGCACAAAAGAAGTGGAGGCTCAAATAAGATAAGAGAAAAGTAGTGGTAGTAGAGGTAAAGCAACTTTTTGAGGTCAGATTCATTGAGGAAATGAAATACACCACATGGCTCTCCAACATTGTGAGGATGAAGAAAGCAAATAGAAAATGGAGAATGTGTGTATATTTTATCAACCTAAACAAAACTTGGCCATACTAATTAAAGATTGTGAATCTTTCAAGACTGCAATAAGGAAGCTAATTGCTTATGAAAAGCTTGCATTCAAGAGGAGGTTGGACCAGTATTGTCAACAACTAAATTCCTAATCATGGTGGAAGGAATAGGGTAAATGCTTTGGAAATGGAAGGATCACTAATAAGAAAGGTCATGAGCTTGCGTACGCTAATGACTAAAATATTTAAGGGTTTGAAGAAAGTAGGTTACAATATCATTGCACCAGCTGCAACAATGAAATAAGAGGATAAGTACGATAAAGAGTCAAGTTGTGCTTATCATTGTGGGGGAATGAGACATGATATCGAGAACTGTTGAGATTTTAAGATTCGAATCCAAGGATTGCTCACTTTGGGAGTAATACAAGCTAGATAAGGGGTAGATTCCTCTGAAGAGGTTAATGTAGAGTTATATGAAAGAATGAGAAGTATGACTACAGGAAAAGAAAATGATAAGGGCAAGATGAATCACATTCCTCACCTAAGGGAAAGGTTTCCAATACCAGTCGAGGTAATCATATCTGAAGAAGTCATTTGTCCCCGATGCCATATCAATATTAATGCATTGCATGAAGAAGACCCAGAAAAGTGCGAGGCAATTCGTCCTTTTACTTATGATGTGTCACTGAAGAACTGGAAGTCTGAACCTAATGATTGATGTGATTGTTTCCAAGTAATTATCTGGTTATACTGAATTAAGAAGATATCTAAGATTGACTATGTTTTGAGCTTATATTTATATTATTTGAGACAATAACTAAATGAATTTGCATGAATATTTAACATTCCTCTTCATTGCACCTTTGGCTTATCCTTTTGCATTTATCAGTTTTCTTTTTTACATTTCTATATAATACCTTGTTGTTGATCTATTTTTATAATTCTTGCTTTGTCATTCCTGCTCTATTTTGCCTTTCCAACTCCACACAAATTACATTCCAAGGATCTGAGTCTTGTAGAAAGTTCGCATCATGAAAAAGACCTTGAAAACTCATTAATTGATTTCTCTGTGATGTTTGATGAAGAAGACACTAGATCTAGTGAAGATGAAGAAGTTGTCAAAAATTTGCAAAATTACTAGAATATTCGGAGAATGGATTTGACTTGAATGGTAAGGTAGTAGAGGTGATCAACATGTTAAAACAAAGAAGCATAAGTTAAGGAGGATACATCCTGATATGTCCTTGAAGATCATGGAAAAAGTCACCAAACAACTGGAAACATGATTTTTGAAAAAGAACAAATAAGTAATCACTTAGTGAATATTATCTTTTTGTCTCAAAACTAAAGTTTTAAAAATAAACAATCATGATTTGAAAATGAAGATTGACCATTTTTTCCATCATTTATAAAATTCCATTATCTCTTGTTACCCCTTTTGAGCTTGAAAAATTTCTTCAAAGAACCTTGGACAATGATCACCCCTACACTAGGGGTTAGCATGAAGTAAAAAAGGTTAATTGCTGTGAAAAATAGAAAAAGAAAAAGGAGATTATGAAAAATGAAATGACTCATATGAAAGGTAAAATGATGAAGTAAAGAAGAGAATACAAAAGTGAGCAAAAAGTGTAAGTGCTCTTGATAATGTCAAAGCTTACTAAAGATTTTTGGTCCCTATTCAACCCTTAAACACTTATTTGAGTCTTATATCCTTTCTTTCATAACCATTAACATCGGCCATGTTAGAAGCCTCAAAAAGTCCATTTTGATCAATAAAGGGTTGTTTTCATTTTTATTAACTTTAATTTTGAGACAAAAGATTCATGCTCTTCCGAGTTTTCAATTCCTTGCTCATAAAAAAAAAGGTCCATTAGGTAGAAAACCCGAAAGGGCGGTCTAAGCAAAAGTTAGAGTAATAAAATAAAAAATAATTAAAAAAAGTTCGTTATGTTGAAAACTCGAAAAGGAGGCTTAAACAAAAGTTAGGGCAAATAAATAGGTAAAATCTCAAAGAAAGATGACCTGAACCTCCTTGAAGGATTCATCAAACTGGGGTAATTTTTATTTGCATTTGATTGGCTACACAGGGGCAACTTCATTTGCATTCAATTGGTCATATTGAGGCAAAATTTCTTAAGGATTAAGGAGAAGATGTGTTGAAAAAAGTGGCAACAGCGACAACGATTGAATTATTAAGCAGTTGCAGGGAATCAATTGGATGAGGGATACGAAACCACTACTGGGGAAATTTTTTTATGAAAATCTTTACAACTTTCTTTTGTTTCTATGCTTTCATTTTTCAAGTATGTGTCTTACCAAAAGTTTATATATGATTAGATTACCAAAGTAATAAAAGGAAGTTTGTTTATTCAATGAATTTTTGTTCATTCATGAATGCATGTTTACTCATTAAATAAATTTAAGGTCAACAGTTTGATTTGACAATTCTATAGTATTCCTTCAATGATTGAGTTAGATTAAAAGATCTCAGTAGCTCAAAGTATAGGTTGCAATGCGGCATTTGTTGCAAATAATTACAATACAAGCCATATAAGTTTTCGTTGCCAAGAAAAACAGGGGGTGTGAAAAAAAAAGAAGAAATGAAGAAGGGAAATAAACAAGTCAAGAGGATTTCAAACCAACTGAAGGGTCTAAACAAAGGGTTTGATTGGTCCAAACTTTCTAGAGTTGTTGTTGGTTCAAATGTTTTTTAAGTCCATGTCTACCTGGCACAAATGTTTTCATGTCATTCTTTTGAGCGCATCTGCTCCAAGCATTTTAATTTCTTTTGAGCGCATCGACTCCATGCATTTTAAATTTCTATAATTTCTTTTGAGCGCATAGGCTCTCTGCATTTTAAATTCTTTTGAGCACATCAACTCCATGCATTTTAAATTTCTGTCAATTCTTTTGAGTGCATCGGCTTTATGCATTTTTAAATTCTTTTGAGCGCATCGGCTCCATGCATTTTTAAATTTCTGTCTTTTATTTTGAGTACATCGACTCCCTGCATTTTAAATTCTTTTAAGTGCATCAACTCTATGCATTTTAAATTTCTGTCATTTATTTTGAGCGCATTGGTTCCATGCAATTTAATTTTCCTTCATTTACTTTTGAGCGCATCGGCTCTTGTCATTTATTTTGAGTGCATCGGCTCACTGCATTTAAAATTTCTGTCAATTCTTTTGAGCATCGGCTCCATGCATTTTAAATTCCTGTCATTTACTTTTGAGTGCATCGACTCTTGTCATTTATTTTGAGCGATCGACTCCTTGCATTTTAAGTTCTTTTGAGCGCATCAGTTCCATGTATTTTAAATTCTTTTGAGCACATTGACTCCATGCATTTTAAATTTTTGTCAAATCTTTTGAGTGCATTGGCTTCATGCATTTTCAATTCTTTTGAGCGCATCAGCTCCTTGCATTTTAAATTCCTGTCATTTATTTTGAGCGCATCGGCTCCCTACATTTTAAATTTCTCTCATTTACTTTTGAGCGCATTGACTCATTGCATAACAAATTCCTATCATTTATTTTGAGCGCATCAGCTCTCTGCATTTTAAATTCCTATCATTTGCTTTTGAGTGCATCGACTCATTGCATTTTATTATTCTCGCATTATTTTTTGTATCATTTTATGCATTCCCAAACAAAATTTAAGTTCACGTTTTTACTTGTACCTTACAATGACAAAATGATTGTTCTCACATTATTTTTTGTATCATCTTATGCATTCCCAACAAAATTCGAGTTCATATATTTACTCGTTCCTTACAATGATAAAATAAAAAACTATAGTTATTCTTTTTATCTAGTAAGAAACAAGTAAAAATAGGCAACTCTGAATATCCAATTTTGTCTGAGTCATTAAGACTTTTTTTCATTCATAAAAAATAAAAATAAAAAAAGAAAAATTTATAATTTAAAAATATTAAAAAAAATAAAAAAAACAAAAAATAATAAAAAATAATAAATAAAGATTAAAAAATAAAAAATAACCCCGCTTTCTCATAACTGATCCATCGACCCATTATCCAACCCATAACCCATATGCTACTAAGCACCCAAAGAAACCCTAGTAGCCACCCATCTCTTACCTAAAACCCTAGCCACTATCATTCTCCAAACTCTAGTCACCATCACTATCTAAACCTTAATCCCCTCCTATTAAAACCCATAACTCCGACACAAAAATAGACACAGAAATTGAGGGAAATTCAAACAGAGACACACACACACTCACAACTACTAGCCTAGCCATTTTTTTCACACAACCTTCATCATCCTCCACCCACTATCACAATGACCAAACACCATCACCTTCACCCAACCACTAACTCACCCACGTCCAAACTTCACCACCAAACAACATTCACGTAGCCTTCATCAAAACCACCCCTTCATCCAATCCTTCATCAACCTTCACCATCTTTATTTCACCTTCCTCACCACTATGAACCACCTTGTCGCCACCCATATACAAACCATAACCACCGCAAACTACCAACACCCCACCACCATAATAGCCCTTCCTTCCATCCAAGTTTCCATAACCACCCAAAGAACCACCACCTCACTATCTCGCACCCTCACCAACACACCATAACCACCATCTTCCAAAATCACCTCACCATCTTCACCAAACAGCCCCTCCATCCCACCTCACCACCACGTTCAAACAGCCCACTCTCCTATCACCTATAACCTCTCGCCCCTACGACCTAGCCACCACCTATCAACCAAACGCACACCAATTGACTCACCGCCTCTATGAACCACCCCACCGTCCCCACAACACCATAACCACCATGGCCTAGCCCTTACCCAACCAAACGGTGAACCATAAAGCCATCCATCCTTCCTAACCGTGACCTGCACAGACCATCTTTCCCTGTCAAAACTAGCCACCCCAAATCGAGCTCTCATAGCCACAACCTCTGTTGCATCAAACAACAACCCAACGCACTAGATTTGTGCCATCTTTGCAAGCCGTAACCAGAACCCACGCGCAATACCACCAATGCACCACACAGTCGTCGTCTACACCATAGCCACCCAATCCTTGTCCTTCACCATCAACAAGCCACCCATTTCTGCCACACCAACTCCATTCCACTACGAACCAATGACACCGTGAACCTCAGCCTCACTTTGTGCTCCACTGTTACAGCACCCAACACCACCGTGAGGACCCCTGTTGCAGGTCTGCCCTGACCTGCGTCCCACCTCCACCAGGATTCGGCCAGTCATTGCCATCGCACGATTGCTCCATCATTCTTCTCCTTTTTGCCAACAGCCCAGGTATGTCTCTCCATCGTTTTCTTCTGTTTCTGAGTGGTCTTGTCTTTTTTTTGTTTTTGTTTTATTTATTTTATTTTTATTTCATGTTGGTTTTAGTTTTTTTTATTGCTTTTGATAGTTTGGGTTGAAATTTCATTGTTTAGTTGAGTTGGGATTAAAAAAAAGAGTTTAACTTAAAAATATATGTGTAAGTTAGTTTTTCCTTAGGATTTAATATTAATTGAAATGAGTTTTTGCGTTAGATTTTATTTGTTTTATAGTGGGTCTCTTTTCTTTTTGCATGTTTTTAATTTGAAATAATGTGTGTTAGTTTTCATTTTTTTTCTTTTATGTTTAATTTAGTTTTTTTTAATAAGAATGAAAATGATAAAAAAATGTTGGGTTTAGTTTTAGACGGAGGATTATTGTCATCTTGGACCTAAATGAGTGAAAAAAATAAACAAAAGATTTTTGAAAATTATAATTTTACTTAAAAAAATGATTTTAAAAAAAATTCTTTTAATCAATGCAATGACTAATGACAATGATTGAATAACGGATATTATCTTCAATGTCGTTTGGATCATAAGAGTGTATCGAATAGTCTAGTACTAACGTAAACCATTTGCAAGAATTGATTTGTTTTCAAACAAAATTCCTTTTACAAAAAAATTCTTTTTCTTAAATTAAAATCAATCAACTCGCATTTATTTTCTAAAGAACTACATGACTTTGAGTTCCCCACTGCACCTATGGATACGTAAGAGCAGAATTTCTATTCCATCAAGTCAAAAATTAAATTTTCATAATTTATTTGTCTTTTTTTAGTTTATCTTTTAACAAAAGGGGATAAAACAAATATATTTTGAGATTATCAAGTTTTGCACAATTGACTTAAGGTACCGTCTCAGGACGGATGTGTTATGAGTGCTGTGAGATTAAGTTCTCACCCTTCCTTATCCATAACTAACTCCAGAATCCAATCTGGTTTCAACTATTTTCTAATAAAGGTTTTCTAATTTTTTCAAATTCAAATAAAATTGGTGGCGACTCCATTTTCTATTTTTTAAAATCATATTTGTTCTCCGCTCCCATCGCAGATCTCACGGTCGCGACAAAGCCATATGAAGATTCTAACCAATACATAATCCAAGCATATATAAATTTCAAAAAATGTTATCTTGCAGTTGGTTTTGTCATTTTCCCATTTTGTGGTTTGTTACCAAGTGGCTTCAAACTTAAGAGGGGGGTGAATTGAGTTTGTAAAAGATTTTTGTAAATTTTTTCCAAAAACATTTGTTTATCAATTTTTGTTGAAGCTATTAATTGTTAGAGATGAGTAAATAGATGAGGATGAACACTTTTCACACCAAGAAACTAGCTAAGAGGTAAAGTATTCAAGAAAACATATAGTAAAGAAAGCTCAAATATAAAGGAGATAAAGTAAAGAGAAGAAAACTCATGATTTATACTAGTCCAGCCACTCATTTTGACTTACATCCAGTCCTCGAGTGATTCACTTGAGATTTTTACACTAAACTTCAAGCTTCAACATGTGTTTGTAACCTTTACATTCAAGAGCACTCGCAATACCTTTGGAATATCTCACCCTTTGTGTTTGAGCCTCACTACAAGGGAAACCACACCTTAAGTTCTAAAATGAAACTTTGGATATGAAATTCTCTTTCCATAGGGCACAATTTAAAATGATTTTGGTGTCGATATAGTAAGATAGATGAGATCTACAACAACCCTAAGATAATTCATTCCAAATTCAAACAAAATAGGAGATTTAAAAAAAACACCCAAACTTCATGTGAATAGAATTTCAAAAATTTAAATCACAACACGTAATTTAAGAAATTAGGTCTTAAAATCATATATAAAGGCTCTAATACCACATGTAAAAATTAATAGATATCATATATGACCATAGAATAGCGAATATAATATAGATTACATAAATTGCATGCCTTTCTTGGCCATGATTAAGTTGGATGATCACCTTAAATGCTAAGTCTTCCCTTCTGATTTCCAAATTGAGATGCGACTCTCAATAGGTAAAGCACTTGCGATTAGAAGCGGAGAGGAGACCTAGCTTGTATTCATAATGATGTCAGCCCTAGTTAGCCCTCCCATCACAAGCCACTAAGGAATGGACCTACACTAATAACTTCTTGACACATTAGCCCAATAAGGTGTAATGTGCCTAAAATAAATGGATCACTCTTGGCCTATTCCTTCTCCCGTATGGATCAACCATTAACCTATTCTAATAATTAGTGACGCTCACAAGAGAAAATATTCTTACAAAAACAGGAAAGAACAACATGCACAAAAGTTGAAAATGAAGAGTAAAATAGACTATATTTCAGATGATGTTGGGATTGTAGATGTGACACATTACTGGTGTTTTGCTCCATAAAAGCTCCTATCCAAATAAAGCTTCATTAGAATCAACAAACTGGATTCCTCCATTAAAACGAAGCTTTATCTCCTCTAAATTGTGTGGTTTATGGAAATGTAAAACCCAATTTGCTCCATAAATTCTTAAATCCAAATGGCAAAGAAGAGATCTAATTAACCTAATTGCAGTGCTAGTGTTTTTGGTTTGGTGATGAACAGTGGTTTAGAATGCCACCTATGCCACTGAAAGTGATGTTTTTATTGGAAGGACTAAAAGGAAAAAAAAATAGATGTGGGATTGAAAAATGAATTGTTAGAATATATTTAGAATATCTTTAAAATATCTTAGTTGATTTTTAGAATATATTGTGAAATCAATTAGTCATCTAATTGAGGAAGCAATCTTTGGAGTAATTTCTTGATCTCGTAATATTTCCTAATTTGTTTCCTTATTTAATTAGGCTTAAGAGTCTAGTATTAGTATAAATTGGTCTACTGAGTTAGTATTTTGTATCACATCACATCTTTCAATAATATTCTCAGTTTATAGTTGTCTCCTTATACCTTAACCCTAAACCTAATTCTTCAATATGATATCAAAGTCATGGATCCACCTTGAGGAGAGTATCTCGTTTTCGCTGTGTAGAGTTCATGGAACTCCTTAGAATAATTATTCACCACCTTCAAACCCAGATCTAGTTTTGTTGTTTTCCTTGTCTTTATCTCCTTCCAACCTCTTCTTTTTGAGTCTTGATATGTTCTCTTCTAGTTTCAATTTATTGATAAAGTCACTTCCTTAGTTGCACGCCCTTACAATGGCGCCTCTCCTGTAGTCACCATCATTCAAAACCCGATCAGTTCTTTCCATTCCAGCCAAAAAGATTGGCTTCGTTCTAGCTTGACTTTACATAGTTTGCTCTAGCCCAAATGATGTTTAGTTCCATCCAAGATGCAGTTTAGTTCCTCTCACCGTTGTGCGCCCTTACAGTGATGCCCCTTCCATTGTGCTTCTCCGTGATCTCGAAGTTCTCTTTTTAGATTATTTTTAGTTTATTTTATTTTTGGTGCGTTTAATTGTAACAAGTAAACTTTAGTTTGAGGGGAGAGTGTTAGAATATATTTAGAATATCTTTAAAATATATTAGTTGATTTTTAGAATATATTGTAGAATAAATTAGTCATCTAATTGAGGAAACAATCTTTGGAGTTATTTCTTGATCTCGTAATATTTTATGATTTATTTTCTTATTTAATTAGGCTTAGGAATCTAGTATTAGTATAAATATGACTATTAATTTAATATTTTGTTTCACATAACATCATTTAATAATATTCTTAGTTTACAATCATCTCTCTCTTTTCCTTAGTCCCTAGACCTGGACATAATTCTTCAACATGATAATAAAACTTTTAATAAATATTCAAAATTGATAACTAAAGGTAAATTCAATGGAGCATCTATGCTCCATTCTTTGAGGGGAGCACTACAGACCTGGTAGGCAAAATGAAACAAGTATGTCGATGTTGGAAGCTTTTACAAAGCTTTGGGGATGAAGCATCTATGCTCCACATTTGAAACCAACAATAGCAGGTTAGAGCAGGTATATCTACTTTTTTTTGTTATTAAACTTAAGTTTATTGCTAGTTGGTCCTTTTTTTCACTATTACACAAAATGACCCAAAAACATAACAGAGAACATCAATGGCCAAGCCCCGAAAATCTCGACCTCCACCATTGAAGACCCAATTTCAAATTTCGTTCTGTAATTACACAAACAAAGATAAGGAAAAGTCTGATCAGGCCTCAACAATTTCAGATTCGGTTCTTCCCCTTAGCCATCTTGTTCTTGGGAAACCGTCCATGGCATTGAACAATGCAATCCTCAACACTGGCAACGGCCTCATTGTCACCTCTAGCGAGATGCTAATCTACGTCATCCCCACCATCTTCGGCATCTCCCTGGCACCGGTATCGAGCTTCCTCAGTACTTTCGGTGGCGCCCTGCCAACGTAACCATTATTGTCATTTTGTTTCCTAGTGACACAGTTAGGGCTACGTAGAGGTGGGGGCAAAGGAGCAACATTGACCAGCCTTGGCTGCAAGCCCAACCACCCCTGCAAACTCGAACCACCATGACCCAGACACACCCAGCCAAACACTCCAGCAATCCCAGTAGCTAACACCATCGTGTCGCATGATCCCCACAAGAACTACCAAGAAGCTTTTGCGGCACTACCATTACTAAAATCGCACCGGCCCCTGTCGTTGCGAAACCCAAATGTGTTTTTATCTCTATAATGAATTTTGATTAATTTTAATTTAATTATTTTTTTTGGGTGCAATTTTAATTTAATTATTTATTAATTTTTCACTTACACAATTTGATAAAATAAATTATTTATTTATAAAATTATAAAATAAAAATATAATAATCACATTTTTCAAAGTTACAAAAAAAAAAAATTAAAAATTTTAGTTATAATAATAATTTTTTCAAGACCTAGGATTCACCTTATATGGCTGACAGAGACGTCTCCTAATAAAGTTCTAGATGGCCCCGTAATGGGGCGTGAGGGAGGAAGTGGGGGATAGAGTAAAAAAAATTGGGACGAAGAATATTTGTAGAAATTGAATTCCGCAACTCTTCCGGCAAATTTTTGAGTTGGAATATATGGAAATTTATTTTATAATTAAAATATTAATAAAATAATATTTTGTTTAATAAGTTACATGAGAAAGAAGGGTTTAGTGTATGAAGTCTTGAAATTGATTATTATTATGGTAGACACTAAGAATATTTAGTTAGCTTTTCAACTCCTTTGAATTGGTACATAAATTACAAATCTAATTCTAAAAGGCCAATAAAAAAAATAAATAAATAAAAAAGAGAATAAATTGGCACCTTGAATTCTAATTTCAAGCTCCAATTTCATGTCTAATTGCACACATCAAACAAAGCATAGCAATAATTTGTCAAACTCGATTAAACT
Organism: Ormosia emarginata; assembly: GCA_029884605.1. NCBI lineage: Eukaryota > Viridiplantae > Streptophyta > Magnoliopsida > Fabales > Fabaceae > Ormosia > Ormosia emarginata. The sequence goes on from JAQQTP010000048.1 coordinate 8,126,550, forward strand.
AATTAGACATTACAAAAATTAATCACCTGCATCTTTAAGGGACTACAATAGGTGTTTATTTGAATTTATAAAATTAAGTCCTCAAATTTCCTAATTACTTTATAGAAATTGTGAAATTAATTCCAAACTTGGTTCTTATAATGCAAATTAGGTCTAAGTGAAATCCAGAAAGTCCTATTGATTAATTTTCATAATCTTTAATTAGCTTAACTAAAGTTGAGGATTTATTGTTATGTGAGATTAAAAAAAAGATTAAAAAAGATAAGTTTTAGTGATTAATTCTCATAAAATAAACTAAATAATCATAATAGCAGAAATTCTTGCATAAACATGAAGCACTTAAATTGGGTGCACTAGACTAATCACTCTATTAATTAATATATGACTACAATAATTAATTAATAATTACTTATTGTAATATATCATAATTAATGATGTGATCGACTTAATGTATCCAACTTAAATTCTCCAAGTTTATGTAAAAATTTCTCCAAGTTCAAATAATGAGATCCCTCGTTAATAAGCAATTTGTAATCTCATTATACATCCTCACTAGTGATTTGCCTCACCTTAATTAGGGAAAACCTCCCACTATACATCCTCTCATTCCTACTAAAGCCCTAACACTTGATTTAGATTAACTAATTAAAAAAATGAATGCTTCAGAATAACAACATCAATTTGCTTTAGTTGTTAGTATATGTTAATATTTCTTTTAATAACTTACTAATTTATACTTCTATAACAAAATAATTTAAAAAAAATTATGTGTTTGTGCTTAATGAATATTATATATACTACTTACTGAGGGGATAAAAAACTATACATACTGCAGTTAATGATAGTGAAGCTGAAATTGAAGTCTTATAAAATCTTTTGATCTTGAATTCCAATAACCATATTCTTAATGGTATTGATTTTACGTATCGATCCTAATTCAATTCAAATATGAAAGATTTCAAGTTATTTGAAGATATAACAATTATTGCTCCAGTTCATGAAGTTGAGGAGAAAATCAATAATTTCATTTTTTCCTTAAATCCTGTGTTAGAAAAATATTACCTTAGTTTAGACTCAATTTTCAGAATAGATAAAGATGTTAGGATTGAAGCAAAATATTTTACAACAAAATGTTTGGTACCTTCCTCTCATTTTCTTCCATTTCTTTTTTTTTCCTTCATTCATTTAATTTTCCTCTTAGTACTTCAAATGTTGTATACATAAAGACGGTGCAAAAGCTTCAATTTTGGTAATTGTTTTTATACTTTGAATGTAATTTTTTTGGATTCATGCTTTAATACTTTTGGTATTAAAAATAAAATATTTTTTGATTTATGCTATTTTGATAGTTTAAATTGACATAAATATGATTCTTGATGAATTTACAAGTTGTAAAATGGAATCAAAGTTGATCGAGACAAAAATTTCAATTGGTTTTTTTCATTTCATAGTGGAAATAGTAATTTCAATTTGAAATCGAAACCATAGGCTTAGAGAGTAGTTACACTTAGCAAAATTTCTAGAAGGAATAGACCTCGGGTGGAAATCAACCAAGGTTTGAGCATACAAGTTTGGATTCAAAAAAGAGAGTTTTTGAATTTGAAATAGCAGTTAGCAACAGTTGGAGGAAAAATCAAGACAACACATGAATTGCTGACAAAGATCGAACAGTTGTTGATGGCACGAGGATTGCTGACAAAGATTTGGTGGTTACTAGACAAAGATTACCAATCATTTAGGCAGTTATACACATGTCAAAATCGTGTAAATTAGGTAGTTATTTAGAAAGTCTACAAATACCAAGAGGATGGAAATATTTAGGAGTTAAAAATTCTATACTCGCAAACACTTGTAAACTCACGCTCTCACATCCATTGACATCTCGAACAAACAGCACGTAAGTTTAGTTCAGTATGTTTCCATCCACTTTCATTTTCATTTACATTTATGTACTCTTTACAAATCCAATGCAATCTTAAATTCAGTCCATTTACATTCAGTCTTTATTTTTCTTTGCAAATTCTCTTCTACTCATAATCAAGTGATTCTTTTAAAGATCATTTGAGTTCTGTTTATTGCTTTCATTTAATTGTTTTCTTTACTTTTAATGCAATTTTACTTCTTTGCAATTTATATATCTGCACATTTACTTTTCATTGCATTTGTTTAAATTAATTCAGTTTTTCTTTATCGCAAGTCTTTTACATTTTCATATTTACTTCGAATGCTTTTTCATTCTAGTCATTTCAACTTATTCTCATTTATACTAATTTTACTTTACTTCTCAAAAATAAGGCTTTTAGATTTCCAAACACAACTTTCATGAAATCGAAGTCATCAATCCCAATCCTTTTAAGATATTCAGACCAGAATCATAAGAGAAAGCGATTCCCTTCCCCAAATTGAGATCGAGAATCAAACTTTATTCCTAAACAAAGGGTTTACTAAATTGTCGAACAATTGACAAAATTTTTAGTAAACAAATTGGCACGTCCAATGGGACTCAATAAGGGTAATGTGCATCACAATTGCTTTATGAGTTTATCCTTTGATAAGTTGCCCATACAACAAATAACAAAACTAGAAACAGTTTTTAAATCGATACTAAAACCGATTACGAAGGCATATATGTATTCTCGCCTTTATCTTTAATTATTGCATTCAATTGGCAATTACTGGCCAACATTATACTCAATTGGTCAGAAAAGAAGTTAAAAAAAATTCAAAATGGCTTTAAAATTGAAATCGAAATTAAGAGCATGCTATAAAGGACGAGGTATACTCTTAATTTCGAAATTGAAATTTTGAATGCTGACATGCTATAATGGTCGAAATGGTATAGCCGTTTCTATGGAGTTCGACCATAGAAAATTAAAAAAAAAATGAAATGGTTATAAAATCGAAATCAAAATTAAGAGCATGCTATAAAGGTCGAGGTATACTCTTAATTTCAAAATCAAAATTTTGAATGTTGATATGCTATAAAGGTCGAAATGGAGGTTGAATAGTTGAATGTTGGGAACCAACTTATGGATGACATGCCATGGAGTTGGTCAAACTTTAAAAAAAAAATTGTCAAAGATGTGAAAGTTTTCGACTAGCCTATAGTTTTGAGTGACCATCTAATTATTGAAGTTCCTATTCTATGGACTGATCGAATTTAAAGCTTCAAAAGGACCAGATGTATGGTATCACTATATAGCCAAGCCTTCAATGGCTATAATGATACCATGAAGTTATATAAAGAAAGGGCCATGTGTCAATTTTATATATATATATATATATTTCATGGCCATGTAGCCTTGATTCGAAGGGCTAATGTGAAATATGAGGTGCAACTTCTTACTTTGGCGATGAATTAAATGGATGGGACTTTGGCCATTCTAAATTTTCAAAGATGCACCATTTTGTTAAAATTAATATTTCTTTGACCAACCTTTTGGTCAAATTAAAAAATAAAGTGTGAAGAAGTATATGGATGGCCCAACAAATGTATACATATATGTTTGAGAATGCTTAATAGATGTAAAAGTTTTTGACTAGCCTATAGTTTTGAGTGACCATCTAATTATTGAAGTTCCTATTCTATGGACTGGTCGAATTTAAAGCTTCAAAAGGACCAGATGTATGGTATCACTATATAGCCAAGCCTTCAATGGCTATAATGATATCATGAAGTTACATAAAGAAAGGGCCATGTGTCAATTTTATATATATATATATATATATATATATATATATATATATATATATGGCCATGTAGCCTTGATTCGAAGGGCTAATGTGAAATATGAGGTGCAACTTCTTACTTTGACGATGAATTAAATGGATGGACTTTGGCCATTCTAAATTTTCAAAGATGCACCATTTTGTTAAAATTAATATTTCTTTGACCAACCTTTTGGTCAAATTAAAAAATAAAGTGTGAAGAAGTATATGGATGGCCCAACAAATGTATACATATATGTTTGAGAATGCTTAATATTCGATCATGGTCGAATAGGCATATTTTGCTTCCATCTTGATGGATTTTCGAAATTGTGTAGATGGGAGGATAACTTTTCCCCGCTTGCCCTCTTTAGTTTGTCAAGGAAAAAGCTGGTCTACAATACTTGAGCACGCAGGCCAACTTATGTAAGAAACAGATATTGTCATATACTCCAAAGGGTGGTGTCATGTTGCATCTTGATCTATGGAGCAACAATAAAAACAGAAAACTTTTTAAAGTTACAAAATGCCTAGATATTCTGAGTGGCGTCCTTTCTTCAAGAGTTTAATTCGACTCCAGATTCCTTCATTTAATAACTTTTCGACTAAAAGCTATTTCGACCAAGTTTGAAAGCATGCCTGAAAGTATAAGGAACACTTAGGCAAAGTTTCAAAGTTATACAATAAAGTTGATGATTTGACTAATTAAAGTGTTAGTTACTAGAAGTCATTTGTAAGTTGTACAATTGTCGAAAAAAAAATTAATATCAGATTCTATGAATTGAAAATCCAATACTGATGTTGGATTGATTCTTGTCGAAATAAGGATGTCATGTTAGTAATTATCTTTTTCTTATTCAGTCAAAAGATAAATATTGGGGGTCTGTGTTAGTATTAAAAATATATATATTTCGACAAGTGGACAGTTATTTAGTAGCTATTGGTAATTTAATCAATGAAGATTTAAAGACAAATGAAGTTATCATGAGTAGTTATCGGTAGTTACAAGTAGTTATTGGTAGTTACAAGTAGTTATTGGTGGTTATAAGTAATTAGGATCTTTACCTATAAATATCAGTTTATACAATGTAATAAGAGTTAGAACTTATAAAATCCATACACATCTCACACATATAAGAGGATTCAACGGGTGCACTACAAGTTTTCAACCAATATTTTCAATTCAGTAAAGTTTGTTTTCCTTTACTTTCTTTCATTCTCCTCAATTCAGTCAAATTTATTCTCTTTTATTTAATTTCAAAATATTTATTGTTTTCTTTACATGCTTTCTGTTACTTGCTTTAATCACTTTTTAATCAAGTTTATCTTTTTGTAAGTTTAATTATCAGTTCTTTACATGCTTTCATTCATTTACTTATCAATTTCAATTACGTTGCTTTCATTTATTGCTTTTATTTTTATTTTACTTTGATTTCTTTATTTGCACTTGTTTGAATACTCTTCATTCTTTATATTTCTAATTCGAGTTACCTAATTATTGAAGAACCCATAGAAGAAGTGATTCCCTTCCCCGAATTGAAATCTGGAATCAAATTATTGAACAATTGACAAAATTTTCAATAAACAAATACGTATCAGTATCCTACCTTTTTTTATTCATCTAATTTTCTATTGCATTTATTTTATTTGTTTGCATGCTCTGATTTGTATCAAGATCCTACCTTTTATTTATCATCAGTGAGTTTTAGTGTACTTAAGGATTTTTTAGTTTTTCCAATTAGAAATATATTCTTAGTTTTCCTTTTCAATTTTGGTAATTGTTATTCTACGTTGATTGTATTTGTTTGGATTCACGCCCTGATTCATGTTCTGATTCGTATCAGTATCATAACTTTTATCCATCAACTTTTCTTTTGAATATATGTTATTTGGTTGCATGCTCTGATATGTTATGTAATTGTTTAAAAAAAAAAAATTGCAGGTGTCATTTAATCTAAGGTTAGATATCTTAGTATTTTTCTTTCCATTGTTTTTGGAGGCTGCCATTAGAGAGTAATAATTTCAATTCTCAGATAGAAATGCATTTGATTATTATCCTAGGCAATGGAACTAAAAGGATTTTAACTGCTAGGCTATAATTAATTTTTAGATAAATTGTATAACCTAGGGTGTGATTAATTTTCAGATAATTGGTAGGCAGTGTACATTGTATAGAAAGCAGTGGAGATACTGGCATTGTAATTTCAAAGTTTAATTTTTTTAGATTAATTTTCTGATTATTATGTTTGTCAAATTCATATGATATGCCTGCCCTGGGATTTTATTTGTTTGATTTATTGGAGGCAAGTAAATGGAATATACTCTTAAGATGAAACTGTAAAAATAAAAATAAAAATAAGAAAATCATGTGGCGGTATGTTTGTCCTAGGATTTGATTTGTTTGATTTACTATTGGCAAGTATATCCTTATCTCTTTGAGTCTATGCTTTATATGCATATTCTTTTTCATCTGATTCATGTAAATTAATTAGCATCTACATACATATAACAATCTCAATTTTCTTTTAAATTTAATTATAATCTGTAGCTTCAAAGCTCTTTGATAAGGATAAAAATAAAATTATAGATAAATCGACTTGGACTTGGATTAATTAGCTATCTTGCTTTATATGACCAAGTAAAGTCTCATCCTTGGACTTGGATTAATTAGCTATATGGCTTTATATTTAATTCTGTTCTTAAGTAGTCATAAGAGGTATTTTGTAGTGAAAATAGGGATGAACAACCAGCTAAAAATCACACCCAAATTGAATATTTTTGTAGATTTGTTGTCAATAAAAGTGCGGGCCATACTGAACATACATGTAGAAGTATCTACGAATTATGTGGCCAAGTTATATTTGATATGCTCATGAAGGCTGAGGGGGAATGGCAAAGAGAAGTTCAGATGCTGATCGACCAATAAACTGCATCTTATTTCACTTTTTCTTCCGCTTTATTTATTGAAGTGTTTGTTGTTTGTGCTCCAATGATGCAAATATTCAGCTCGGAGTTTCACAAATACATTCCTCAGTCTGTTGATATTGCTTATCTTTACTTTGAAACTAAAATCAATGTTTGATTCTATGTAAAACATTGAAAGTGGAGAGTTTTAGTTTCAACTCCAATGAAATTGCTCTCATTTGCAAGTGTAGAGTTTTATTTGGGAATGAATCTTAAAGTAGAAGCTTTTCGAACTTACTATGGAATACCCATTCAAGTAGCTAGGCAGCAATTATAATTTATATGACTCTTTGAGTCTTAAGCCACTTTCAATATCGCTTCAGAACAAGGCCCTCTTTGAAAGTATTGTGGTTGTTGGTTTTGTTGCCTTTTGAGAGTACAAATCTAAGTTTGGTAAGTTGTTTTGATGATGCTTCTTGCATTGCTTTTATGGTTATCATAACTATAAAAACACCTTCATTTTCTTTTGAATTCTATTTTATCCTTTTCAAGTTTAAACATATATCTATTATAGTTTGTAATATCTATTTTTGAAATTCTGGATAGAGTAAATCCTCAAATTTGTCCTTAGAAAATTTAGCGACTAACGAAGTAGTCCCTGAGGAATGAAAACTCCTAACTTGGTCCTTAAGAATTTCAAATTTCGATCAAATCCCTGATAAGGACTAATGTGTCTGACAAAAAATGACTAATTTGATAGGCATTTGAGATTTTTAAGAATCAAGTTGGGAATTTTCATTTTTTTAAGGACTAATGTGTCAGCTACTAAATTTTTAAAAACCAAGTTGGGGATTTAGTATTTTAGATATGCATAGCATTGGATATTTAACAAACACCCATTTAATTGATGTGCAATTCATCGTAGTCATTATACAAGTTTAGGTTTCAATTGACATTTAGGAGATAATTGAATTTTCTAAATAATTCAACTAAGAGTTATGATTTTTGTTTTTAATATAAGCCTTGAAATTGCCCTTTTGTCCTTCTTGGTGTTTCAAGTGAGATTGGTGAAATAAAGAATGATATTTCTAAAAAGTATGTTGTTACCTATCCATTCTTATTATTGTGAAGTGGTACATTGGTCCTCAAGCAAATTTGTGCTATGTAATGATTTACACATATTCTTCAACCTAGAAATTATTTAATGAGAAAACCAATCTTTGGTGATTAGAAAATTCTGTAGGTTGTGGTTTTACTTATCGTAAATGTCTATTTGCCTTGGATGAAGTTTGCATAATCTTTTATAAACTATACTTTAGGTAAAACCAAGTATCTATAAAACTAATAAAAGTTAATATGTTATTCAAATTAACATCAAATATTGGTTTAGAAATCATTCATTGAAATTGTATAATCACAGAATTTTTTTGTTATTATTCTGTGATGTTGTATGTGTCCAAATATAACTTTTGGTTTATGAAGTATGAATATTTATATTACTTCTCTTATGGTTGATACATGCATACAACCAAGCATGCTCTAGACTATGATATAAGAAAGTGAATAGCTTTAGGAACAAGATGGAACTTGTTATATTTGCACGAGTAGTGTGACCATAATATATTGATGTGCTAATGCATTTTGTTTTAATAATCCATTTTTTAGGTTGTCTATATTTAGGAGGTGAAAATAAAATAAAGTGAACTGCAAATGACCCGTAAAATTAATGCAATGATTAATAATATTATTTTTATAGAATTTTTAAATGATATTACTTAGCTACAATTGTTGTTTACTTTATTACTTAATTTTTATTATGTTGCTTCGTCAAATATTCAAATTTACATTTTTGATATGTCCATTACATTTTATTTTATAAAATTTTAATATTTTTCATGATTATATTCATAAAGACTATATAATACATTTAATATATATATATACTAAATACCACAACGATTATTAAGGGAGTGAGGTTGAAAGTGGTAACATTGCTAAACATGGGAAACAATAGAATACATGGGGTTTTTTTTTTGCAACACATCCAAATAATTAATTTCACTTTTTCCTTGGCAAATATTTAAATATTCTTTTTGTCAATTTAAGGTAGATTTCCAAAGTGCCCAGAAATAGAATTGCCTAAATTAAAATGTTGGTATCCCAATTTTCTGAATTGCCTAATATGTTATCAATATAAATGGGAAAATAGGAACTTTACTTTATTTATTTGATTAATTACATGTTTATTTTTGCTTATTTTGTATTTAGAAAAATTAATAATCAGTACATTCAAAAAAAGTAATAATCAAAATGATTAAAGAGAACTTTTAATTAAAAAATGAAAAGTTGTTTTTGCTTAAAAATTAATCTAAACCAAACATATGCTAAGGAATTTCATTAAAACAAGTCCTTTATTTAAATGGTTTTACTAAAATTTGGGTTTTGATAAATTTCAATGGTGTGGATTGATCCATGTACGTAACTCCACTGGTTGATGTTACTGTATTTAATTAAAGATGGCAATGTCCTGATTCCCCCATCTTCTCCTTAAAAACATCTATAATAGACCGTATTCTTTGTCCTTTGCTTCTCCTTATTTATTTTATTCCTTTTTATCCAGAAAGTGTTATAGTAGTGTTAGTGTTGCCAAATGTCACTAGACAACATATGCTTTTTAAATTGATCTGTCTAGATTTGTTCTCAAAGTATTTAAGTTGTTGCTAGCGACTGTAGTATTGTAGGATCTGACATTGCTAGTGCCATTGGAGGAGAGCTAATCTAGAAGTGTTCTAATATTGGAATGGTAAGCGTTATTGGGAGCTAAAGTGTTGGTTATGTAGTTATAGTAAGATTTGGGACCTTGATGGATTGGATGATGAAAGAGCAATGAATGGAGAGAGTAAAGAAAGTTGGAAGTAGAAGGAACAAATGGAAGGACCTCACATTTAGCAAAGGGAGTAAGGAGCTCAGATAATGTGCAAATACAACACATGATGATGTGGGGGTGGCAAATAAATCTACTTTCTTTATAATATTTTAAGTTAGTATTGAATAATGATGAAAATGTAATTTTAGTTATCTTGCTATTTTTTTTTGGAATACAATTATGATGATATAAGAGTAAATAGCCACTTTGGTCCCTGACAAATTCGTCATCGGTCATAGTAGTCCCTAACAGAAGGAAATGTCAATCGTGGTCCCTGATAGTTGCATCCGTTGGTCATGTTGGTTCAGATGTCAAGTTGGGTTTGTTTGAGTTAATAGAATTGATGATGTGGCATGTTAAGTGCGTACGTGACACTTTGTGGATGCTAACATGGCCATTGGTGGAGCAAGAGACGGAAAAAATGCTGCAAATTTGGTCAAATAGGTTCTTGAATCCCTAATCCCCCCCAAATTACCTCCATATTCAATGATGGTCATGTCTAAGATATACAACATCAAGTTCAAGATACCTTAACCCATCTTCAAGGTCTTTCTCAGCCACATGCTCATAACACTTCTTATACCCCCTGTATCTATGTTGTTTCATGAAGTCTTTAATCATAAAAATAATCATGAGGTCAGGATCAATACCTTCCCATACATCAATCTCACTATTTGCATAATCAAGTCTACCATCTACCCCTCACAAAATGTCCTTCATGATGCAATATAAGAGTGAATAACAGGTCCATCTACATAAATCAACAAAATCACCATACTTTAGTAAACACCAAAGACCACACACTATTTAACACTAATAAAATACAATTATTCACATTCATTCTCACTCTCACTTTTCGGGACCACACACAATACACACATCGCTATCAATATGAATATCATATACACAACACCACACAACATTGAGCATAAAACATAATTCATTCAACAAAAAAGACAACAGGGGGCAGAGAGGGACCACAAAACCTTAGTTTATTTTAATACATTCAACATCTTTCTATAAAAAAAACTAGAAAACACAATGGGTTGGGTTCTGTAATTACCTCTACAAAATGGAATCCTTCACGTGAAATGCATACAACTATCAAATAGGATTCCACTCCAAAATGGGGTTTCAATTTGAACAAATGGGTTTTTGTGGGGTGTTGGATTTGCAGTGTGATCTTTGACAAATGGAAAGGAAGGGTGGAAGTTGGAGGGAAAAAATGGTAGAGGTGGAGAACTTATACCTTTGTGCCTTGCTAAATAACGTCGTCTCACCAGGGATTAGGGAAATGGGTGAGAAATTAGTTATGTAACATTGGATTTAAATGTGTTCAATTATGGTATAATTAGGGTTTAAGAATTTGGGGGGGGGGGGGTGGAGGTGATTTGAGGGATTAGGGCACAAGTATTTTATAAATTTTCTATGAAATTTAGCTATGAAATAAGTTTTCCTAGCTAAATTTTGAATGCCTAAAGAAAAAAAAATATCAAGCAAATAGTTACAGAATAGTTACGAATTAACTACGAAATTTAGCAACGAAAATTTTTTGTAGCTAATATCAAATAAGTTTCCCTAGCTAAATTTTGAATGCCTAAAGAAAAAATAAATATCAAGTAAATAGCTACAGAATAGCTATGCTTTAGCTACGAAAATCTCCATAGCCAAATAAAATTTTGTAGCTAACTAAGTTAGCGAGGAATTATTTGGTAGCTAAAAAAATTTAGCTCAAAGTTAGTTTTAGCTAGGGAAAAGCTTAGCTAATCCGAAACTAATTATATCTTATCTTCTTTGTATTTTTTTTTAAATCTTTAAATTAGTAGTAAGATTGCACAAAAAAATTAGTAATAGAATATAATTATAATTTTATCCTCTTTTATATTTATTTTTGAATTTTTAAATTAGTAATTAATAATGATAATTTTAGAAAAACAAAAAGGAACAACCAAAGTGGGATAAAGATAAAAAAAAACATTGTAATATTTATATAATATAATAAATATTAAATTTTAAATAATATATTTTTTTAATAAAATATACATCTAATCTAACTAAGTTTCTAAAGACAACCCTAATCCCTAATTCATATACTTACTCACCTGAGAGAAGAAGAGCTTCTTCATTGCCGAGATCCTCCGCTAATTGAGAGAGGAAAACGTCATCGTGAATCTCAAACACTTACCATCACGAGTCGCATCTGAGAGAGGAAGATGAACCTTGACCACCCACCACCGACGTCAACCATGATTGAGAGTGAGAGAAGAAGTCGATTCACGAATCAAAAACAACAACAACAACAACAACAACAACAACAACAACAACAACAACAACAACAATAATAATAATAATAATAATAATAATTTCAAGTTAAAAAGCAAGAAAAAATTACTAAAAAAATAAAAATAATACTAATAATGTAATTTTATGTTATAACTCAAGAGCAATGTTAATATAATGTAGGTGGTTTCTCTGGCACCCGCCTTTGAGAATGAATGAATAAAAAAAAAAAAGTTATGACTGTGTGGAAGAAATTGAATCAATCCATAAAGAATTAAGAAATATGTTAGATGAAGTTAATAAAAATATGATGTTATTAATTGAAAATACTAATAGAATTGCAAATTGTACATGTGATAGGATACAAAAAGGAAAAAATGAAATAAAAAATATATTAAAGAAACACTTAATAGTATTAATAAAAATAAACAAACTGATTAGAAAAAATATATTCAAAAATTGGAAGAAATCTTACAACAATTAGAAGATCTATTAGAAGAAGAAAAAAATAGTAACTATGTAACGAAAAAAGATTTAGAAGAAATGCTATAAATACAACCAAAAGGATTATTAGAAATAGTAGAAACAGAACCTTTAAAATTCTTCAAACCAAGCATTACTTCATGGAGAGGTTTAAAGATGAATATACATATTTATTAAAGAAATCAACTGATATAGAAGAAATTCAACAACTACTAGAACAATTGAAAATAATTGAAGAAGAAAATAAACAGATACAAAAAATAGAACATATCAAAACAAATAAGGAAAATGAATAAGTAATATTAAATTATAGTAGTTCAGAATCAGAATCATATTATGATGAACTCTTTATGGAAAAAGGAGAAATAAGTAATTCAAAACTCAAAAGAAAATGGAAAGAATATTAGGGATATCCAAAAGAATCATAGGATAAATATGTACAAGAAACGATGTTTAATCAAGGATATGCTCGAAAGGATGGTAAATGGACAAAAATCCAAGAAGAATTTAGACCACATTATGAAAATATTAGAACAAGAACTAGGTTAAATATTGATTGTGCAAGAAATAAGGAAGAAGCACTTTTACAATGGACTAATGAAATAACTCTGCTTATTGCAATGGATGAAAGATTTAATGGGCTAAACCTAATTGATATTAAGAATTTATTAGTTTATAAAACGGAAGGAAATATACAAAAATCACCCAAGAGAGGGGTAAATTGGGTGATTACAAATTTTAAAACACTTTTGAGAAATTAAGCATTTTAAATAACTCAATTAATAAATGCAGCGGAATAAGTTTAACAAAGGTGCAACTATTAAAGATTTCACAAATACCACTTGGGCTATAGGATAAATCAAGTAAATAAGCTAGATATCAAATTCAACTCAAGCATATATAATTAAGGCACAAATGTAAAGAGATAGAGTTGAGAAGATCAAACACAAGATTTATCCTGGTTCAACCACCAATCCACTTGTGGCCTACGTCCAATCCTCAAGCAATCACTCGAGATTTTCCACTATATCTTCAAGTTTCAGTGGGTGCTTATAACCTTTACATAATAGAACACTCATCCTACCTTGGGATACCTCACCTTTTGTGCTTGAGTCTCAACTTCAAGGGATACCTCACCTTTTACAACCTTGAGGGATACCTCACCCTCTTTACCAACAAGGGATACCTCACCCTTACAACTTTGAGGATACCTCACCCTTTTCTCTAAAGGGATACCTCACCCTCTTACAATCATTTCAAGATGAAAAGAAAGATAAAAAACTCTCACGAGAGTAGATATACAACTTGAAGAACAAAGTATGGATCATAAGAAACTCTCTCAAGAGTGGATGATACAAATTGAAGCTCTATGGGTATTAAGGATTCATACTTTAAAGCTCAAAATATGATTTTGATGATTCAAGGATCAATTCTAGTGTTCTTGTGTTTCTTGAGATGTAAATGCTTCAAATATCACTTATATATAGAGCCCAAATGATAAAATAGTCGTTGGTAGTGTTTAGAAATATTTTTTTATGAAAACTAGCCGTTTATAGTCATTAGAAATGTTTCTGAACACTTGGTAATCGATTACATACGTTTGGTAATCGATTATATAGCCTCTGCCAGAGTTGTAATCGATTACAGGAATTGTGTAATCAATTACATCATTTCTGGTTTTGAAAACTGACTTTAAAAGGTCATAACTTCTTCATTTCTTATCCGATTAAAGTAAATGATCAGTCATTGAAAAGATCATTGAGTCTATTTTCAAATGAAACAAATTCACAACAAAACTCATAGTATTTTGAGAGTTATGATCTAAAGATTGACTAAATGTCAGTTTTTCAAAACTCAAACTTGACTATATTTTGTAGTTTAAAGCAAATGGTCATAACTTCTTCATTTCTTATCTGTTTAAAGTAAATGACCACTCATTGGAAAGATATTTGAGTCTATTTTCATATGAAATAAGTTTCATAACAAAAATCAAAGTATTTTCAAAGTTATGATCAAAATAGTAACCGAATGTCAATTTTACAAAACACAAACTTGGCTATTTTTCAAAGGTTTGAACTACCAGCAAGACTAACTTTTCAAAAACAGTTTATTGGGCATTAAAACATGTAAGAAACATTTTTTAAAGATGTTAAACCATATTTGAACTTAATGTGATTCTTTTTTACCTTTACACAAGATCTAAGTCCTATAAGCTATTCTTGAAGAACCTTGGGACTTAATCTTTTGCCATCATCAATTCTTGATGTAATCCCAAGCTTCCAAAATTTTTTTCTCTTCAAATCTTGTAAATGCTTAGAACATCTTATCATTCTCATTCTTCTTGAGTTGAGCATGATTGTGATCTGTTGCTTTCTTGTTGCAATGCTCACTCTTGATACTTGGATTATCCTACAAAGTATTACTCACTTAACACAAGCATAGTTAGTCCAAATTCATAATTCAATATCTTCATATGCATGATACAATATATCTCATTAAGCACATCTATGGTAACATGATCAATATTCTTTTATAATGTATTTGTCATCTATTAAGCACATTTATGAAACATAAGCATCATTCTTTTTATCTTGTATTTGTCATCATCAAAACTTAACATATTAAACCATTGATGCAAAGACAATTCTACAATCTCCCCCTTTTTGATGATGACAAATCACCAAAGAAAAATATGCAATATAGAAGAATAAATATTCATGTAAGTATTTCAAACAATAAGTACAAGAACATACATATTTTTCTTTCTAGTTTTCACTCCCCCTATTTGACATCAACAAAAAGGCTTAGGAAGGAAAGATAATATTTTCACTCCCTTTATAGATAAAACTCGTGTTGTAAAAAAGAGTAGGATTATCAAAACCAAAAACTTCTTCAAGTTATTCAAACCATAACTATCTCCCCTTATTTGATTCTACATATGATTCAAGAATAGAGAGATGAAACAAGCATGCTTTCAAGATATAAAAGATTATTCATGTAATGCCTGTCACATTTTGGTACATCAACATTTAGCATATGATAGCATTAACAATAAAACACTTCATGTCAAACAAGGATGTAAGCCAAGAGATATAAGCAACAATTTATGAGCTAGGCTCCCCCTCAAAATATGCATATTATCAAAATATAAAACATAATAGTTTAACATAGTCATGCATATATTTTTAGTCAACAAGGACATAGAAGAAAGATATGTAAGATAAGTAAGATAAGCTCCCTCTTATTGAAGCATAAGATAGATAAAGGAAAATATACATGTCAAAACCATGTAAGCACATTACCATAAAAGGTTATATTCTTAATCTATTAATCAAAAACCATTTTAAAACTTCTCCCCCTTTCAAAAAGAATTTTGTAAGACCATATTATATTTTCAAAAACATTTTAGAAGGGTAAGGATATTTTATATTAAAATCACATATTCCTTGAAAGTATCAAACTCAAGTCAAAGGAACATTTGAAAGTACATATCCTCTCTTTTTCATTGAACAAAAGCCTTGAGAGAATAAAACACTTTGAAGAACAAGTCTTATCTTTTGAAGTATTAAGATAAACTCTATAGAACATTTCAAAAGATCTATTTGGAAACTTCCTTAAGCATTCTCTCAAGATTTAATAAGACTTTTCAAAGCAAATGAAGAGAATATTACATTTATAGCACAAATTGAATGATTTCTAAATTTTCAAGACAATTAGGAGGTAAAAATACTTTCAAGGTCTTAATACAAGTTCAAATGATTCTCAAGGATATGGAACTTTAAAAGCTTCTTTCAAATATGATAAGAGATTTTGCTTTAAAAGGAAAATTTTTAGTCAAACCATAAACTCTTTTCAAAACAAGTGCATGATTCTTATAGGTGTCACACCACTAAGAGACCATAGATTAAGAGAATCATAGATATCAAACATTCACATGATGAAATATACTATAGGGATCAAAGTATGTATAAAACTAATATCATCTGACCTATATGCAATGACAAAAATTAGCAAGTTAATATTCAATTAGGTACTTTGTCAATGCTACGCATACTTCTCATGTAAGGAAAACATCTAATCATTTAAGATCAAATTATCAACAAGTATCATATAATCCATAGCATATAGAATACCATAATAGCTTAGGGATAGAGATACTTATTGAGAGAGTGATGCTTCTTTAGAATGTTCTTCATCTATTAGACCTTTGAGTTTGAGCTTTCTTCCATTGCGTATTCCATTCTATTGCACTTGAAGAAAGTCTCCTCATGTCCTTCTTCATTCAACTCTCATTTAACCACATATGCTTGACATTTCAATATTTGATGACTATATTTGAAACATATAGAGACATTTCCAAAGCTAACTCTAAAAGTTCTCTAAAATATAGGTTAACATCAAATATCATTTAAGTTCATTTATAAGCATAATTTAGATTGATATATAATGTAAAACATGTACCATATTATCAACCATGCAATGTTAGCTTTAACAAGAACAAAAGAAGGATATATGCACTTGAATCCAAAAGCATAGTTTAAGCATTTTGAAAGCAAGATTCAAATTTAACAAGAAAATCTTGATCATCATCAAAATATAAATAAACAATTTGGGGTAAACAATGATCATGTAAGGCATGTAATATTAAGTAAGAAATTCTAGTAGGCAAACAATGATAATGTGAGTTTCAGAAAAAAAAAAGGCTTCTAGCGCGCTGAAACTTGTTTTTAAACCCGTGTGTAATCGATTACCAGCCTTCTGGAAGCATTGTAATCGATTATAGGATTCGTGTAATCGATTACCAGCTTACTAGGAACCTTGTAATTGATTACAAGGTTGGTGTAATCGATTACTTGAGTTCTGTGATCGTTGTAATCAATTACCTGTTATGTGTAATCGATTATTGGCTTAACAGAACCTTTATAATCGATTACAAAGGTCTTGTAATCGATTACCAGATTACTAAAACTCAGATTTGGCATTTCAAACAGTACATGCTCAATTTTAAACCTTTCAAATTAGTTCCAAAGCATCTCAAATCAATTTCAAATATCATGTAAGCATAAAAGCTGACCAGTTCTTGAACCAAAACACATATTTTGGCAAAATCGTCACTTTTACCATGAATTAGGCCATTTTGATAAAATTGGTGAAGTTGAGCTTCTTGGAGGACTTGATTATAATGAAGTACCTACAAAACAACTTATGGGGAACCTTCGATGCTCAAGTCAGTATTGGATTCAAAAACTGATTAAGAGCTAACAAAATTTGCAGTAAAATATCATAATTATGTAGCAAAAGTACATGTTATGCAGCAAAAATGCATATTATGTAGTAAATGAGTTCATTATGCAGCAGAAATGAGATTATGTAGAAATTCTGTTTATGCATGATTGATCTAATATGCCAAGATAAAACATATTTATTCAAAGACATGATTGATCAAAGAATTAAGAACAAAGATATTTTCATTAAACAAGAAGCATACTTATATAGCATGTTCAATATATGTAGAGATATTTTCAATATATAAGGCTAGAAAAACATAAAACAAGTCTCCACTTATCCAAATATCTTATGATATTTAATTTAAAGCATAAATAGGGATAAAAGACTGATATCACCAAAAGTACTCTTTGAATTTTTGTAGGTGACTCCAACTTCCATGCCTCAAGGCTCTTTGAGAATGTTGTGGTTCTCCATTCTATCTTTTTTTATAGTATCTAAATAGAGTACAACAAATTAAATGATCAATTGTCATTAAACATATAACCAATAGCATGCATACTTTCATGATATATAGACAATTCAAAGCATAGAAAACATATCTAGGCATTGTAGAAACTTATGTACGAAGATGTATAACAAACTAATGAGTTATGGTACATAAAGAATGAACATAATCATATGCTAAAAAAAATATTTGGATTTTACCAAGTGTACATGATTCTATCCTTTACCTAAGGCCTACAAGGAATATACCTCATATTTATTGTCTTTTTAAGTGAATGCTCATAAGAGGTAAAGACTTTTGATACCTTGGCCTTGGTAATCAAGGAAATTCTTTTCCTTACCCATTGCTTCCCTTTTGGTGTTTTGAATTTTGTAAGTTCCATATTTTGTACTTGAGAAGCTTTGGTTGAAGTCATCCTCCTTCTTTGATCAAAACTTTTACCAATGAGCTTTGGAAGCATTCCCCTTGATGATTCATCTTTCCTTTGACCAATTAGTCCATCCTTTTGATAAGTTTTCTGCATAATTGAAGCACTAGGAGGACATTTTGGTACCCACTTCATCTTGGGTCCTTGAATGTTAGTACAAGGGCATTTAAGATCTTTAGGAACCAATACCATACTATTTCTCATATAAGTATTCCTTCTATAATTGCATAAATGAGAAATATGTCCTAGATGACCACAAAAATTACAAACAATTGAATTCAATGATGGCTTGGTCCTTTGAAAATCACTTTTGAAAAACTTGAGCCTTTGGTTGTTATTACATTCTATGTTATTTTTGCCATAAGCCTTACTTGAAATTCCATGTGGAGTAACATCAATTTCATTCTTATTAACAATAATGGAATATGAGCAAATAGAATCATTAGCTTTGGCAAATTCGATATATAAGTCCTCAGCTTGATTTTCTAAATCAATGCACTTTTCACAAGAAGTTGAGGCATCACATTTCAAAGACATTTCCTCATTAAGAAAAGCATATTTATTTTTCAAAGTCTCAATTTTATTGTCAATAGAGGAAATGTTTTCTAAACAAGATGAGTTTTTCTTTTCTAAAAACAACAAGTCATCATATAATTCATCATATACACATTGTAGCTCATCATAGGAAGGACCATAAAAAGGACAAGCATCATTTACCTTAAGGTTCTTTTTAGCCATATATGAAGTGGTATCAATTTCAAGCATACTTGGCTCTTTAAGAGAATCATCATCTTCCTCATTGTTTTCCATCCAAGATTTAAGAACATATTCATTCTCAATTTTATTTTGCTTTGCCTCTTCTTCAAATTGAGCACCATCATCACCAAGAGGCATTGAGCTCCTTTTCTTACTTTGAACATGTTCTTGAGAACATTTTTCAATGTTATCTTTCTCTAGAGGCTTTTGCTCTTCTTGCTCTCTATATATATCTTTATGCAAAAAATTATTATTAGCAAGATAGATAACATCAAGAGCATCCCATATATCTTTAGCACTAGAGCAACTCTTAATTCTACCATAAGCATCATCATTCAAACCATTTCTCAAGATTTGCATAGCTCTAATGTTCAATGAAAAACATTTCTTGTCATAATCATTCCAAGTTTGTTTTGATTTGCAAGTAAATTCATCAAGCACAATATTCCACAAATCAATATCAATAGATTACATATAAATCTCTATTCTAGCTTTCCAATAAACAAAATGCACACCATCAAAAAATGTTGGTTTATCAATTTCAAAACCTTTCATTTTTAAAAGCTTTTTAATGGTTGCCAACAAACATGGATCTTTAACTCTAAGCGGTTAAGTTTTCACCAGAGCATGAAGCTCTGATACCACTTGTTAGCCATAGCAACCATCACCCAAGAGGGGGTGAATTGGGTGATTACAAATTTTAAAACACCTTTGAGAAATTAAGCATTTTGAATAACTCAATTAATAAATATAGCGAAATAAGTTTAACAAAGGTGTGACTATTGGAGATTTCACAAATACCACTTGGGCTATAGGATAAATCAAGTAAATAAGCTAGATATCAAATTCAACTCAAGCATATATAATTAAGGCACAAATGTAAAGAGATAGAGTTGAGAAAATTAAACACAAGATTTTCCTGGTTTAGTCACCAATCCACTTGTGACCTACGTCCAGTTCTCAAGCAATCACTCGAAATTTTTCACTATATCTTCAAGCTTCAACGGGTGCTTGTAACCTTTACATAATAGAGCACTCACCACACCTTAAGATACCTCACCTTTTGTTCTTGAGCCTCAAATTCAAGGGATACCTCACCCTTTACAACCTTGAGGGATACCTCACCCTCTTTACCAACAAAGGATACCCCACCCTTACAACTTTGAGGGATACCTTACCCTCTTTACAACAAGGGATACCTCACCCTTTTCTCTAGAGGGATACCTCACCCTCTTACAATGATTTCAAGATGAAGAGAAAGATAAGAAACTCTCACAAGAGTAGATATACAACTTGAAGAACAAAGTATGGATCATAAGAAACTCTCTCAAGAGTGGATGATACAAATTGAAGCTCTATGGGTATCAAGGATTCACACTTTAAAGCTCAAAATATGATTTTGATGATTCAAGGATCAATTCTAGTGTTCTTGTGTTTCTTGAGATGTAAATGCTTCAAATATCACTTATATATAGAGCCCAAATGATAAAATAGCCATTGGTAGTGTTTAGAAATGATTTTTATGAAAACTAGCCATTTATAGCTATTAGAAATGTTTCTGGACACTTGGTAATCGATTACACGCTTCTGGTAATCGATTACATGGCCTCTGCCAGAGTTGTAATCGATTACAGGAATTGTGTAATCGATTACATCATTTCTGGTTTTGAAAACTGACTTTAAAAGGTCATAACTACTTCATTTCTTATCCGATTAAAGCAAATGACTAGTCATTGGAAAGATCTTTGAGTCTATTTTCAAATGAAATAAGTTTCACAACAAAACTCAAAGTATTTTGAGAGTTATGATCAAAAGATTGACCAAAGGTCAGTTTTTCAAAACTCAAACTTGACTATATTTTATAGTTTAAAGCAAATGGTCATAACTTCTTCATTTCTTATCCGTTTAAAGTAAATGACCACTCATTGGAAAGATATTTGAGTCTATTTTCATATGAAATAAGTTTCATAACAAAACTCAAAGTATTTTGAAAGTTATGATCAAAATAGTAACTGAATGTCAATTTTGCAAAACACAAACTTGACTATTTTTCAAAGGTTTGAACTACCACCAAGACTAACTTTCCAAAAATAGTTTGTTGGGCATTAAAACATGTAAGAAACACTTTTTAAAGATGTTAAAACATATTTGAGCTTAGTGTGATTCCTTTTTACCTTTACACAAGATCTAAGTCCTATAAGTTATTCTTGAAGAACCTTGGGACTTGATCTTTTGCCATCATCAATTCTTGATGTAATCCAAGCTTCTAAAAATTTCTTCTCTTCAAATCTTGCAAATGCTTGGAACATCTTATCATTCTCATTCTTCTTGAGTTGAACATGATTGTGATCTTTTGCTTTCTTGTTGCAATGCTCACTCTTGATACTTGGACTATCCTACAAAGTATTACTCACTTAACACAAGTATAGTTAGTCCAAATTCATAACTCAATGTCTTCATATGCATGATACAATACATCTCATTAAGCACATCTATGTAATATGATCAATATTCTTTTGTAATGCATTTGTCATCTATTAAGCACATTTATGAATATAAATAAGCATCATTCTTTTTATCTTGTTTAATATATTAAACCATTGATGCAAACACAATTCTACAACATCTAAATAAAATGCAAATGTAATATAAATGAAATAGAAAGTTTTATTTGTGAATATCAAAAATATTATTATCAATTAAATACTGAAACTAAGCAAACATATATGGATATTTTCATAGATTGAATATCTATTGAATACTAAAATACGACCTATTAGAAAATCTAGCCAAAAGAAACAACTAATACTCTAGGAGGAATTATACAAATACTTTATCATGAATTAAGTGAACAATGTATACAAAGAGAAACAATTAGACAACTAAATAAAAAAAGAAATTTAATCTTTGTGATTTACCGGAAATAGAAAATCTAAAAAAATATGGATGTAATCAAACAACGAAGAAAAAAAAATATTATAACAAAAGACCTAGATTAAGAAAAACTTATCCTAAGAAAAAAGCCTATAAATATACTAAGAAAAAATATTTTAGAAGAAAAAGAAACACCCAGAAAATCTTGCTCAAAAAAAAAAAGAAATGTGTATGTTGGATATGTAATGTTGAGGTCATTATGCAAATGAATGTCCTCAAAAGAAAGAAAAAGATTTTAAAGAAAAATCAAAATTACTAAAACAAGTATATAAGATATATAATCTTGAACAATTAGAAGCTAATTAAGTAGTACTAAAAATAGTATATATAAATACTCATAAAATGAATTATTTGAAGAAAATTAATTCAAATAGTACTTACATTAAGATTTATATTGAAAAAAGTAATAAAGAAACTGAAGCCTATATTGATATTGGTGCAAGTATTTGTATTGCAACTAAAGGATTAATTAATAAATGGGAAAAATTAGAAAAAACCATTAAAAATTCAAATAACGGATGATTCAATACATCCTTTATATTTAGTAGCAAAAAGAATTATGTTAAACATACAAACTAAATTGTTTATGGTACCAACAATATATCAACAAGAAACTGGCATTGATCTAATACTTGGTAATAATTTCCTACGTTTATACTCACCTTTTTGTCAACATTTAGGTCATATATCTCTTAAAACGCCTTATATTCAAGATAAATAGTTAAAAGAAATCATTGATATTCCTATTATTCATTTTTCTAATTGTATTTATTCTAAGAAACAATCAGAGTTTAACAAGCTGAAACGTGGTGATATTATTAAGGTTGTATGTCAAAAAATTCACCAAGTATTAATTAATTTAGAACCTGGAAGAATAATTCCAATTTATATTGAAGAACTTTTAGATAAAACATGTAATGAGAATCCTTGGGATCCAAAAATCAATAAAAACACCGAATTAATTGAATTAGAATTAAAAGATCCAACAAAAGAAATAAAATGTAAATCTATGATTTATACAAAACAGGATAGAGATGAATTTGCAAAAGATATTAAAGAAATTGAAGAAAAAGGATTAAAAGACCATTAAAGAGTAAACACTCAGCACCAACATTTTATGTTGAAAACCATAATGAAATAAAAAGAGGAAAGAGACGAATGGTAATTAATTACAAACAAATAAATGATGCAATGGAAGGTGATGCATATTACTTATGAAGAAAAGATTTAATTATTGAATGAGTAAGAAATATGAATTGGTTTAGTACTTTTGATTGTAAATCTGGATTTTATCAAATGAGACTTATAGAAGAATCAAAGGCATTAACAGTATTTAGCTGTCTCCAAGGACAATATGAATGGAATGTGCTTCCAATGAGACTTAAACAATCACCAGGTATTTTCCAGCGAAGAATGGATTCAATACTTAAAGATTTTAAGGATTTTTGCCTTATTTATGTTGATGATATATTAGTATTTACCAATAAAGATTTAAATGATCATTTTATAAAAGTTGAAATAGTACTCAATAAATTTTTAGATCATGGAGTAGTTTTAAGTAAGAAAAATATTGTTTTAGCTCAAAATAAAATTAAGTACTTAGGATTAGAAATTGAAAAAGGAAAAAAAAATAATGTGAAAACATGTATTAGAAAAACTTCAGAATTTTTCGGTAAAGCTAAAAGATAAAAAAGAACTGCAAAGATTTCTTGGTTTACTAACATATATTTCTAATGAAGGTTTTATAAAGAATCTTGTTGCAGAACGAAAATTACTTCAACAAAAGCTAAAAAAGGATGCTCCTTGGACCTAGATGGAGGAGGACGAAGTAATTATTACCAAATTAAAATACTTATGTCAGGATCTTTCTAAGCTATATCATCCTTCAGATGATGACTTAATTATTATCGAAACTGATGCATCAAATGAATATTGGGGAGGGGTTATGAAGGCAAAACCTCATGGACAAAAGAAAGAATTACTATATCAATACATGTCTGGAACCTTCTCAAGGCCTTAGAAGATTAGAAGCCGATGGAATAATTGTTTACTTCTAACTAGGCAAATGAATTTTTCAGTTTCTCACATTTTTCGAGAAGGCAATTCATATGCAGATAAATTAGCATCTCAAGGCCTTTCTGTTTAGGATTTCTTTTGGTGGGATTCAATCCCTACTTTTATTAGTGATGACTTTATCTGTAATAGATTGGGTCTCCCTCATTATAGGTTCAAATAATTGGCTTTTTTGCATGGGTTTGGTTTATGCCCTCCCATGTTTCTGTATTCTTGTTTCTTTTTTTTTAATATATTTCGATATGCTGCAGATGATTGGTTGGGTCTGGGGTGCCAGCTTGCTGGGATGCCTTTCCTTTCAGTGAGGCTTTTGCATATCCTCTTTTTTTTGTTAAAAAAAAAATATGTCTGGAACCTTCTCAGACAGTGAGATTAATTATACTACTCATGAAAAAGAAACATTAGCACTTATTCGAATGTTGGAAAAACATTGAATCTATGTACTTGATAAAGAATTTCTTGTTAGAACAAATTCTACTTATGTTGCAGGTTTCAAGAATATTAATCACAAAAGAACTTATAAGCAAGGACGATTAATTAGATGGCAGATGAAGCTTGCTGAATATAATTATTCAATTTCACATATTAAAGGTGAGAAAAATATTCTTGCAGATATCTTATCAAGAGAATGGAGCGAAGCACGACTGAAATGATTAAACAACAATTAGAACTAAAAGAAACATTAAAAGACCAGAAGTTGAAAGAATTAGAACTTATTGAAGTAGACATCAAAGTTCTAAAACTGCAACTCAAGGCAGAAGGATTTCTTGAAAAAGCATTTCAACAGGAAGAAAAGAAAACCAGCAAATGGTATATAGTTTTCAATGAACCATTCCCAGGTGTCTATGATGATTGGTTCAAAGTAGTGCCACATTGTCAAAAGATTTCAGGAGTTCTACATAAATCCTACTCAACAAAGGAAGAAGTGGAAAAAGCACTCAAAGAATACTCAACCAAAGGAAAAGAAATTTATCTTTGACCAATAACTTTTTCAGAAGCAACAAAAAGTCCACCGGTAACACAATCTTCACTTAAAATTCTAAGAAGAATTCTTTCTTCTCTAGATAATTTTCAAATTACTACAAGAAAAGAACATGAATTACAAGTACAATTCTCAGAAGAACATTTCTAGGAAAATTTTAAAAGAGTGATTAATTGGAGTGATAAGGAGAAGGTTAATTGTTTTTATATGGTTGACTGAAAACTATTTGGAGTCAAAGCAATCATCCTCCTCTCACAGGAGCACCTTCAATACTGACATTCAATATGTTTTAGCTTGGACTTATTGATTGTCTTTATTTAAGTTTAAATTTAGAAAAAATAAATCTTTTTCCTTACAGTTTTAAAGAAGCTATTCAAATGTTTAAAAGAAATATTTCCAAAGATCGAAGCATTTTCTTGAAGTTTTACTCAGTGTATCCAGACTTCATCACTAAGCAGCCAGCCAAACATTTCATTTTTGTGGGAATAAGTAATAATAATTTTTAACTAAAGGACAAACCTACTGGAGTACTTTATGATGAAGATCAAATTACTCAGGTGTTGTCTAATCAATTGGCCAGCATTTACTTCAAGGTATTGGAAAAGAATCATTTATCAGGACTCTATACAAAGGACTAAGTACTTTGCTTCTAAGTAAAACAAGTGGCAAAGCAATAAAGAAAAAAAGATATAAATCTACTAACAACTTTTGAATTTCCTTTCTACGCACTACAAGGACCACAAATGGAATATAGGCTAACTGTCCTCAATAATCTTTGTGCAATGATAAAGCAAAGTGGAAACCACGCATGTGAAAGATGTGCATCTGAAAAAGAGATAATCAACAAAACAAAAGATGATAAGTCAGATGAAGCACTAATTGAAGAATGATGTAAGCCCTTAAATCACTATGTAAATTATTTAGATTGATGTAAGCACTTACGACTATAGAATATTTATGTAAATTTCTAGTTAATCTTTATACTTATAAATAAGCTCTCTTATGCTGAGGCAAAGCAGATTTTGAAAACCCTTCAAAAATCTCAATAGAGATAATTTTCTTAGGAAAACGATGCTAGTCTCTTTGAAGTACTAGTCGAACATTTGAGAATATGTTCATCTATCTTGTACTTATAATACTTATTATCAATAAATACTTCCATTCTACTTTAGTCCTTCAATCCTCTATTTTAATCAACCAATTACAATTAATCAATCAAGCACGGAAGTAGCAGTGGGCAAAGAAGAATAGCAAACCAACAGATTTTTTGGAACTTACACCAAGTATGTTTATCCAACTCCTATCAAATAATTATTATCAATATGATGTATTAGGAATAGTCAATGGAAATATTATGCCTATACTTATTGATACTGGATCATGTCTTAATTATGTAAGTAAAGATTTAACCAGTAAAATAGAAGAAATAATACCAAGAACAATATTAAAATATAAGCAAAAAGAACAAAATTTTAATGAAAAAGTAATTATAGAATTTTGTTTTAATTCTGACATTAACATTCAGACTGAAGTATATGTTGAAAAAGAAACCAATGTTAAATTACTATTAGGAATAGATTTTCTTGAAGTAGTGAAATCATATGAAATTAATACTGAAGAATTAGTTATATCAGTCAAAGGAAGAAAAATAAGAATACCAAGAATTAATCTGAGTATATATGCTATAAAAGACTATTTAAACAAAATAATATAAATGGAAATAGAAAAGGTAGAAGATATCGATTATTTACAAACTACTGAAGAAGACAGGGAATAATGAAAGAAACATTTTAATAAATAGATCTTTATTCAAGAAAATACAAAAGGAAAATTTAGATTTAACTAAAAATGCAAATATGAAAGGAAAAGAAAGATTAGATGAAATATTAAAAAGATTTAATCAAAGAAAAAATATTATATATTATGAAAAATTAATTAGTGAAACGCTGATAGATATATATGATACTCAAGGAAATATTTGTATACAATTACTTAATAAAAGAAAATGGTGGAATTAAAAAGAAATATAAAGAAAGAAGAAGACAAAAGAAAAATAGGATATATTCATATAAAGCGTGTACAAGTATTAATAAACACAACTTTTCAAGAGGAAATAAATTCATCAATAGAATTTATATTAAAAGATGATAGAATTATTGATCCAAAAGATAAAATATTAAGAATAATAGAAATAAATATTGTTTATGGAAAATCAAAATTTGAAGTATGACCTAATATTGGAATACCTTTAAACACACAAAGAATAGAGCAATCATTAACATTAGAACATAATTTTTTAAGAAAAAATTAATGAGACTAGGAGATAAAATCTTTTCGGTCACTTATTGTATTAGTTATCGTTAACAAACTCACATCATAATATAACTTTTAAAAATAATGATCAAATAGATATTCTATATTTATTTACAGATATAAGAAAAATTTATTACCCATGAAAAAATGAAATAACAGAAATTGAAACTTTTATAAGCAAACCAAAGCTATTAGAATTAAAAGAAAAACAAATACCAAAACCTATTAGATTTAATGAACCAAAAAAAAACTAATGAAAAAAATGAAATTAATAAATTAGCAATTCAAGTAAAAGACTTAACACAATATTTAAAACAAAAAATACGATATGAAAATTTGGTATCAAAGCACTAATGATTAATGGGTGAACTATCAAGAATGTTGAGACAAAAAGAGATACAAGTAAGACATACAACAAGCATATTAGTTGAATTTGGAGAAAGATTAAATTATTTTGTAAAAATAAAAAATACAAATCAAGAATTAAAAGATAGAAAAATAAATAGAATAAGTCATCATGTGATACGAATTGATAATATATTAAAAAAACAAAAATTTGAGCTTTTATATATAAAAGAAATGATAGAAGACACCAAACCCCCTCAATAATCAAGGCGCATAGCAAGCACCTATAATGTAAATACCCAATTAGTATCCATTTTATCTGACCTACATTTTTTTTATTTGATTTTCTCTATTTAACTCATGAGACTTTGACGTAATTTTAGAATGCATATTCCAACTAAATCATAGCCCAACTACAAATCCTAAAAAAGAAAAAAAAAAAAAAAAACACAGGTCCATTCTCATCTCCTTCCCCGTACACCTAAACCCCAACCTTTCTCAGCACCGGTCACCCACAAAAACTCACCACCGTACACCCACCATTTCTTCTTTCAATATATCACACTCTTTCTTCTTTTCTGTGACCTTCTTCTGTGCTGAAAAGAAAAACCCACGATTCTGCTCCGCCACTACTCCACGATTCTCTCCCGGGACGAACATATCGACCTTCTTCTTTCAACATATCGACCGCGTCCTCGAAATCTGCCACGCCGTCTCCCTCACCCGACTCCCACCTCGACCGCGTCGCCTTCTCCCTCGCCGTCTCCAATCTCTCCACCGCCAACCACTTTGATGGCATCTACCTCTTCCTCGACGAGCTCAAAACCCGATTCGACCTCCGCAACGAACGCTTCCTCTCCCACGCCATCATCATCTACGGCCAAGCCACCATGCTTGACCACGCAATCCGCACCTTCAAACAAATGGATGAAGAGCTCAACGTCTCTCGCTCTGTCAAATCCCTCATTGCCTTGCTCTTCGCCTCCCTCCTCGCCAAGAACTACAAAGAGGCAAGGCGTTTTGTGAGTCTAGTTCCTCTGGCTCTGTGTATTCGGTTTTGGCTGAGATGGATAGGAATTCTATTAGGCCATCTCCATGATGTGCTTGACCTGTCCTGGTCCGAGTCTCAGGTTAGCTACTATTTTCAAGATAGGTGTTATTATTCTGTAATTGCAGCAGTGTGTTCAATGTCTCAGTATATTTGTGAAGTTTATTATTCACTCTTGGCTTATGTTGGATACACTCATACAAATTAAAGTTGTTATTGTTTTTTATATATTGCCCCGTTAGTGAGTTTTCTACTTTGTATCTATAGCATAATGATTCAGTATTCATTATATAACTGATTGGAATAGGACAGTTTTCAAGTGGCAGAATAGGCATCAAGGGACAAATATGGATTTGAAATGCATTAGAAGATATTTACTGTTAAGAATATCTATTAAGTTTAGTTTGTAGTAATGCAACAATGGTTATGTTATTTGAGGGAGGAGCTGAGACTATTTTGTTTAGTGTTTTCTGGTTATTACATCATGGAAGATATTTGTGCACAGTGCACAAGCTACTAGACCACTGCTAGTTTTGGTGACTCAAATTTTGGGTCGAGTTATTGTAGTCTTCTTAAAATATGAATTGTAGGAACAAGTAGATAAAGCTCTGTCCCGGCGTGAAGGTTTCTGGATCTTTTTCTTTTCTCCTCTCCCTACTCCTTATCTAATTGAAATTTAAGTTTATAAACTTTTGATTTTAATGGGTCTTTAATGGTATATTTTTCCTACTGTTACATTGTTATTCTAAGCCCTGCCCTGGAAAGGCGTTTAAAAATGACTAATTTAGAGAGGTAACTTATAAAAAACAGGATGGCAGTATGTGTTAAGATTTCTTTATACTTAGGTTACTTTGATAGTGAAATACCCTATGTATAATTGTAGGGAAAAGAGTATTCAGTCTCCCTGAACTTTGACTCTTTTGTAAATCATCACCATGAATTTTAAAATCTTCTCAACTGGTCTATAAAATTTAATTAATATCTCAATAGATTTTTATGTTTAATTTGAATCTATTAATTCACTAACAATAAAATTATATGGTATCATTTTATTTGTATTAACATTAATTAAGAACTATTTATTAATTTATTTATTAAAATTTAATTTTAAACATATTTTCTTCCTTACAAAATAAATAAAAAATAAATTTATTTTAAAACAAAATTTGTTTTTATTTATTTGTAAGGAAGAAAATATATTTAAAATTGAATTTTAATAAATAAATAATAATAAGTTCTTAATTAATGTTAATACAAATAAAATGATATTATACAAGATATTATCGTTAGTGAATTAATGGGTTCAAATTAAATATAAGGATCTATTTGGACATTAATTAAAATTTAGGGACTAATGAGGAAGGTTTTAAAGTTCGTGGTAGTAATTTACAAAATGATCAAAGTTCAGGGGAGCTGTTTACTTTTTTCCCATAATTGTATATATCCAATTTTTTGAGCAATTACTATAGTGAACAGTAGATGTAGAAATAGTCGGCTATAAGGAAAAGGGAACTGAATTTTACTGCTTAAAAGACACAAAGAATGTGTTCAGGTCAAGAACTTGCTTAGGATGCTCTGTTTGTAACTTGGCAGTATTTGGATGGTTCAGTGGTTTGTTGATGTCTTTATGATGACACAGTTGGAACCAGTTGGATTTCCATATTAGTCATTGCTGTTGTGTACTGCCTTGGAGACTGAATAGTCCTAGCTACTTTGGACTTATTTTCCCAATTGAAATAATATTTCATTCTTGCAGATGAATTAGTGAAGCTTGGAATTACTGATGGTGTCAGAGGTGAGATTCATTATTCTTATCATGCCTACAAGATGCTCATGATGTCATGCAAACAAGGGTTCCTTATGCAACCTTGTTGAACTTTCTATTTTAGCAGAAGTGGACTTGCAACACTCTTCTATCTGGATGGCTGGTGTGTACTTAATGGTACTAATTCAGTTTCTTGAAAACAAAGTGGCCATAGAGCTCACACGAGCAGAGTTCGTAGAAGCACAAGAGGTTGGTTATATTCTTTTGGTATATTTTGTCGGCTCTAAGGGTGAGAAGACGTGATAGCTTGCATTTTATTCCATAAAATTTGAAATCTCAATTAATAATCCACGTTATTAGCTGGCTTGCTTTTGGCGATATTTTTCTTGTACTATAGAGGATTTAAAAAGTTGGCAGTGAACTTGCATCCTTTTATGCTCTAGAATTAAAATCATTAATGATATTCTCTTTAATTTTTCACGCTTTGGTACAAATGAAAAATTGGTTCATGCGGTTTCCAACTATATTACAGGCATGTGAGTGCATCATTGAGATGCTTAGAGGCCAATATGCTCATTCTGGTGGCTGTTATAACGAAGCTGTTTTTCATTATATTGAAGCAGTGAAGGTATGTATTTGATATGTCCATAACAGATGTGGTATTTTAGTAGTGATCAAGATGTAGTCTCTACAGTTTTGGTAATATTGATAAATTCATATGCTGGTTTGGCATGCTAGAGACCATATTTTTGTGGTTCTCCGTTTAAAGATTGTTATAAATTGTAGATGGGGATAACTTCATGGTAATCCAAAAATAACTACATATTTCTTTGTAGCTTACAGAGAGCAAATCAATGCAAGCTATGTGTCAAGTTTTTGCAGCCGTCTCTTATATCTGCATTGGTGATGCTGAATCTTCTTCACAGGTGGAACAGTACCTCTAATCACAAATTGATTTGGTGCTACATACTTCTGATGAATTAATTTATTCCTATGGACAACATTTTTTTAACCAAATGATTGTTTGCCTGCAGGAACTTGATTTGATTGGGCCAGTTTATGGTGTAATGGATTCTTTTATAGGAGTTAGAGAGAAAACAGCAGTTCTTGTTGCTTATGGTCTTTTATTGATGAAGTAGCAGGATCTGCAAGAAGCAAGGTAAGTTTTTAGATAGTTTTTGTTCAATCAGGGTTGTTTGTCTGTGTGTGAATGTCCAATTCATAATTTTATTTACAAGTTGGAATTTTATTTTATTTTTTTCATTTCTTTGATAGAAAAGGATTTAAATGTATGCAAGAGAATTTCCCAAGAATTAGGTTGAGTTCATCTGCAGATCTACGAACTACTTAATATGTTGACATACTTTCTACTTTATGTCTCTATCTGCATCAGAATTATCTTTCTTCATCAGAACTACTTAATTCATGTAACCACATATCAACATTAATATTAATACCATGTTGATTGGTATGATTATGTTCTTGCAGTGAATTCTATAATATGGTGAGAAGAATCTTCATTTGTTAAAAGCCAGGATGTGAAGAAAATGAGCTCAGGGAGCAAACTGCGTATCCCTTCAATGGATGATGATGGGGTTAATTTGTTTTGAACTATTTGTATTAACTTAGACTTATTGATTAGCTATATTTTTTTTTGTAGAACATATTTTGAACTTATTAATGCAATTATGATATTTTGTTACTTTGCACAACATATTTGTTGAGTTTTTCTGTTTGGATTAAAATATTTATATAGGTATAATTTTAAAATATACTAATTGTCATTATAAAATTAATCCAGTTAACTTCAGAATAGCTATGGAATTGCTAGTTATTTAACAACATAATAATTAAGAAATAACTACAGAATTGCTAGGGATTTAAGAACACTAATAGTGAGGAAATAGCTACAAAATTGCTAGCGATTTAGTAATACAATAGCTACAAATTTGTTACCAACTTGTTATGGATTGTTAAAAAATTGTTACGGAATTAGCTATAGATATTTCGTAGCTAGTTATTTACTAAAAACGTAGCTAAAAACTTGCGTCTCTAAAAACGTAGCTAGTTATAAAATCCCTAACCCATTCCATAATTCATTCGACGAACACCACTTTTGCCTCTCGAGACTTCCTCCCACTCCCACCCACCATCCTCCTCCATCAACTTCGGCGACTGAGTGGCGGGACCTAGGCATCTCCGGCGACTGACGACCTTCTTCAGCGAGGTAATGACAGAACATCCTTCTCAACTCCCTGTCTCTCTCTGTTCTGTTCTCACTTCTCACTTCTCAGCCTCACTTCTTCTTCTTTCCTCAATCTTCACTTCTTTCTTTCTTTATTTTTTTTTTTCTTTGTTCTCAAACTCTATTTGTTCATTGTTCTGTCATTCTCATGAATGCCATTCAATTTTTTTTTGTTTTGGGTTTTTCACCTCTCTCCATTTTGGGTTTTACACTCTCAACTCTCTGTTTTACACTTCTTAGTTCCTTCACTTTATTTTCCTTTCTTATGATCCTATCTAAGTCTCTGTTTTATTTTCACTTATGCTTAATTGTTTATGTTATGAGACTTTGATTATGTTTATGACTGAGTTATGAGTTATGATAGTTATGTTTTTCCCTTATGCTTTTGAATTGTGATACTTTTGTTGAATTTTATTTGATAAAATATATTTCTAATTTTATTGTTCTTGGTGTATGTTAGTAGTTGTTATTATTTATTATATTTAGTAGATTTTTTTGTATTTTTTCTGTATATATTTTATTTTTTTAATCAGTCATCATTTTCCGCAACCACCATCTGCCATTTTGTATGGCAGATTTTTGACTTTCCACCATGGACCGCTATCCGCTATTAACAACACTGTATTGAAGCAGTGAAGGTATATATTTGATATGTCCATAACATAGATGTGATATTTTAGTAGTGATCAAGATGTAGTCTCTACAGTTTTGGTAATATTTGATAAATTCATGTAACCACATATGAATGTTAATATTAATATTAATACCATGTTGATTGGTATGATTATGTTCTTGCAGTGAATTCTGTAATATGGTGAGAAGAATCTTCAAGCCAGGATGTGAAGAAAATGAGCTCAGGGAGCAAACTACCTATCTCCTCAATGGATGATGATAGGGTTAATTTGTTTTGAACTATTTGTATTAATTTAGACTTATTAATTAGCTATGCTTTCTTTGTAGAACAAGTTTTGAACTTACTGATGCAATTATGATATTTTATTGCTTTGCACAACTTATTTGTTGGGTTTTTTTTGTTTGGATTAAAATATTTATATAGGTATAATTTTAAAATATACTAATTGTTAATATAAAATTAATTTGGGCTAACTTCAAAATAGTTACGGAATTGTTAGTGATTTAACAACACAATAGTTAAGAAATAGTTACGAAATTGCTAGCGATTTAGCAATACAATAGCTATAGATTTGCTATCAACTTGTTACGGATTATTAAAAATTTGCTATGGAATTAGATATAGATATTTCGTAGCTAATTAGCTATGAAAATGAAGGAAGTTCTGAACGAAAATTAGTTACAGATTAGTTAAAAAAAATTAATTAGTTACAAAAAAAATTGGTAGCTAATTAGCCATAAAAATTTGATTACAGATCAATCGTAGCTATTCTGTAGCTAAATTGATTAGTTATGGATTAGTTATGAAATTTTTCGTAACAAATTCATTAATTTCTTGAAGTGGGGTTTCAGGGACCAATTTGATTGAAATATGTAACGCCTTTTCCACCTCTCACTCTACCAATGGCCATGTCAGCATCCACAAAGTGTCACATATGTACTTAACGTACCACATCATCAATTCTGTTAACTCAAGGATCCAACTTGTCGTTTGGACCAACATGATGGATAGATTCAATTGTCAGGGACTACGATTGACATTTCCTTCTATCAGGGACTAATATGACCAGTGACGAATCTATCAAGGACCAAAATGGCTAGTTACTCTTTTACCTAATGCACTTAGTACTTGATTCACTCCCCTTGATTCATTCCTAACCTCAACCTTTTCTTTTTTATACATGTCGTGTTCACATTATCATTTTATATTTATCACCATCTTCAAAAACTCATATGAACAATATTGCGGCAATCATAACAATTAATAACCCACTTTGTATACATATACTACAATGATGGAAAAGATCTTGGCTGCTTTTGTTTGAAACTACTGCCTACAACATAACAACGGAGCTCACAAATATACTTCGTCAAGATATATTTGAATTCCGACATCACATGTAATGGAATATAATATTCCCTCAGTTGCATAGTCCAATGCGATGTATATCCACTAAAAGTAATAATCTAGTTGTTTTGTGAGAACTCACGATCCTATATATATACTTTATTTGTAACCTGAATTTCTTTGCTTTATTAAATGATTTTAGAGTCATAAAAATATTTTTAATGGTAAAAGATTAAGTAATAAAATAAAAAAAAGAGCTCATAATTTGACCTATATATATACCAGTATAAGTTCCAAATGACATTTTACTGTTACACAACAAAAATATTAGCAGACATCAATATCAAATGGAAAATCAACTTACTATCGAGGAAGAAATTTACTTATAGACATTTCATTGATAGAGTTTGCTGTGGAATTGTTGATAGATTTACTGGAACTTGTTTCCTCTGCAACTGCTTTTGGATCCATTTTACCGTGTAAGAAAAATGCAGGTTCTTGTGGGGTTGGCAATTTAATTGAATGGTTGCTAAGATATGAAACAACTGTTACCATTGTTGGTCTGACATCAGGGTTTTGTTGAACACATAATAAACCAATCTGGATACACTTAATGACTTCAATTTTAGAATAATTGTCTTTAATATTTGGGTCCAATGTGCTTAATGGTGTTTGATTCCTCCATTGTCTCCAAACCTGTAACAATTTGTCAAATTAAATATTTAAATTATTACACTCATTTGCATTTGAATAAATTTGACTCTACATTTTATATATATATATATATATATATATATATATATATATATATATATATATATATATATATAGATAGAGAGAGAGAGAGAGAGAGAGAGAGAGAGAGGGAGGATCAATTTATACTAACAGAATTTTTTTTTACTTACACTCATTTTTTACATGTTAGATTCACTTTCATCTATTAGTTACTTTTAATGAAAGAATCTCAACCATTAGATGAAAGTAGATCTAAATTAAAAATGAGTGTAGAGAGAAAATCAACTTACACCTGGTGTAAGTTGATCCTCCCTCTCTCTCTCTCTCTCTCTCTCTCTCTCTCTCTCTATATATATATATATATATATATATATATATATATATATATATATAGCATATGAGCATTAATGTAAGGAAACAAACTACTAGATTATTATACTCACATAATTCAACAGGCCATCAGCAACACGCTGTGATTCATAAGAACTTATATTCTTTTTTCCAGTAATAATCTCTAAAACCATGACTCCAAAACTGAAAACATCTGATTTCTCAGAAAATTGCCCGAGCATTGCATATTCTGGAGACATATAACCACTATCATAGAAAATTTGAGGAAAAAAAATTTATGTCAATTTAACCGAAACACACCTTCATAGAAGTGGGAAAGCGAAGGATACTGATAAAAATTCAAAACTTACTATGTTCCAACAATTCTATTTGTACTTCCTTGGTCTTGATTTATGTCAACAATTCTAGCTAGACCAAAATCTGAAATTTTAGGAATCATATTTTCATCTAATAGAATATTACTAGGCTTGAGATCACGATGTATAACTTTCAATCGAGAATATTCATGTAAATAAAGAATTCCTCGAGCAATTCCTCCTATAATATTGTGACGTTCGAACCAGCTCAATAACTTTTGTCGTTGAGTATCTACAAAATTGTTTAAGTGAGAAATGTAAGAATAAAGCATGTTTTGTAATCAATCAGTTGAAATTAAATTTAGTTCATATAGAATCATATATATATAATGCATGAGTGCTAAATGTTGACTAATTAAGGAGTTTAAGGCCATGGTATCAAACCAAATAAAAAGTAATCAAGGCTCTTGTTTGGCACGTATTCGTAGACAAGCATTTTCTCTTGTTCTTCGAGGCAAAAACCTATGAATGTCACCAGATTTCTATGTTGAAGCTTGGCTATCAATAAAACTTCATTCTTAAACTCATTTGCACCTTGCTTAGAACTTCTTGAGAGCTTCTTTACAGCTATTTGTCGTCCATCAAAAAGAATGCCCTAAAAATATAAACCATTATTTATGTGAAAAACAAGTACATAAGAAACCAATTTTCACATTTTCCCACCTTGTAAACTTCTCCAAATCCGCCTTTGCCAATCTTGTTCTCGTGTGAAAAGTTGTTGGTTGCTGCTTCAATTACAGCTAAATTGAATTGCAACGGCTCTAAAGTGGCACTTTCATGACCAACTAGATCAAATATACTTAAATTGTTAAACTAAGTTTTCAAGCTTCTTGAAGCTTACAAATTAAGAGGTATGAGTTTAAAATAAATTTTTAAATAATACTTACAATTTTCTCTAAGAATGGTCTTATTACTCTTTCTTACTTTTCTCCGTAGCAAATAATAACCAAAAGAAAACACCATCGTCGAAAGAAATGTAAACACGACAATCAAGATAATTGTTCGCGACCGCC
Organism: Ormosia emarginata; assembly: GCA_029884605.1. NCBI lineage: Eukaryota > Viridiplantae > Streptophyta > Magnoliopsida > Fabales > Fabaceae > Ormosia > Ormosia emarginata. Next base: position 8,163,909 of record JAQQTP010000048.1, read on the forward strand.
CTTTTCTTTTTTCTGCACAAAACAATCAACACGTCTTATTCACGTTGAGTAGTAATAATCAATAATAAGTCATAGCAAGTCATGATATGATAACTACATGAGAAGTGGCTCACTTTCTGTCTCTCCGAATTTTGCTTGTTTTTAACTTTTAATTATCAAGTCCATATCTCAATGCATAGATAAGAAAATCAAATGGTTAAAAGTCTCAACCACTTGTGCAGTAAAGCATTATGTAGCAAAATTATTTTAAATTTTTAAGATATTAAATATTTTTTTTAATTTCTGAATATGTAATTTTATTATACATATTAACAATTTTTTTCTTACAACTTTGAGTATGTGCTCAAAGACTTTTGTGCCAGAATCATTTCCAATCATGTATAAGGATGGACAAGTAAAACAACTACTGTAAGCTTCATTCAAAAACAATAATGCTAATGATATAGGGTTGGACTCATATTCATGTACATTTGCCTATATAATAGAATCGGATGAAGGTGTATAAAAAATAAGGTAGACCCAGTTATAATTAAATAGTAAAATCTATAGAGATGTAAGATGTTGTGAGTAAAAATATATGTAAGTAGCATTACTCATTCAAAAATGATAGGGTATAGTTAATGATTGGCCGACCGAGCATTTTGAATTAATGATATAATGCTACAACTTAAAGCACATACAAAAATAAACAACTATATGTTGGTTTAATTGACAAACTCAATTTTATATATTGATTTTAGAGTTTTGCTAACAAGTGCCTACTTGTTAAGAAAGACAAAATAGAAAGTTTTTGATAAAAACAAGACAAATAGAAAAGCTTTTTCAGTTTTTAATGCACTGAATAAGATTAATTTTCATTCAAGTTAAATTCATCTTTGCATGGTTAGTGGTGAATTCGAGGTCCTGAAATTGTTCTCTAATTGATCTTGTGTTTTAATTTGAGTCGTTTCATTTATATTTATTATTTAATTTTAGTTTTAGTTTAGCACATAATTTAGATTCTTAGATTAATTAAATAAAAAATATATCTTTTTTTCTTTAAATTAATTTAGGTAGATATTAGATTTTAGTTAATCTTATCACTCTTTGTGTGTACAGAACCCTTATATTTGCTAGATATTACATAGATCTTGTGCGCTTGCAAGTAAAGGATAATTTTATTACTTGAAAATTATCTACCAAGCTTTTAGCGTCGTTCTTGATGAGTTGATTTTGTGATTGTTTTAATTTAATTTTTTCCTATTTTAATTTATAGTCTAGGATTTTGTTTATTTATTTAATTTTCACTTTTATTTTATTTTATTTTATTTGTTTGGTCTTAGTGTTTTGTTTTTATTTTTATTTTTATTGTTTTCAATTTTTGTTGAAATGGTTGGAGAATGCCAATTCTGCTCAAGCTTGTGACTCTCCAGGCGCTTTTGTTCTAACTCTTAATCTCTTTTTAGTTTAATATTTTGTTTAGTTTATGTTAGGGAGACGCTCCTTGTCATTAGATTTAAAAGAGTACGATCCTGAGATAAAACGTACACCTAGAGCACAAAATCAAACTGTACTCATTGATACTAATTTAAATATGGCAAATAATAATCAAGCATTTAGGGAGTATTTTACTCCAAATGCATATGTCTCTCTTGCTTGTGCCCGTTTGCATGAGATTGGGGCTAACCACATTGAAATTAAGCCTAGTGTAATTCAAATGTTACCAACATTTTATAAGCTTGAGTCTAAAAATCCTTATAAGCACCTAGATGCTTTTTTAGAGGTATGTTCCACCTTTAATATCCTTAATGTTACTGATGATGCAATTCATTTCCATTTTTTTCCTTTCTTTAAAGGATAAAGCTAAAGATTAGTTTTTTACATATGATAACATTGCCACTTAGGATAGATTATCAAGAGAATTTTTTTAAAAAATATTTCTCAATAGGTAAACTTATTGCAATGAGATGTGCTATACCCGTTTTTTCTCAAGTTAATAATGAACAATTTCATGAGAGTGAAATATTTAAGGATTTTTTACACCGTTGTCCACGCTATGAAGTTCCTAAATGGCAACAAGTGCAAAGCTTTTATTCTGGATTGAATGAATGCAACCAGCAGATGGTTGACGCGGCGTGTGATGGTACTTTCTTGCACAAAATCTCAGTTGAGGCATGGGAGTTATTTGAGCACTTAAGTGAGAATTCACGATTGCATGTCTCGTCCTCATAGCCTGATATATCAAGGCAATTAGGGAATAAAGGGATAGTTTACAAGATTTCAAACACATCTGATTTGACAATTAAGGTGAAATCTCCATCTAATTAAGAAAATGGACCAGGTGGATGCATTATCTAGGAAGATTGATCAGTTGTTATCTTCGAGTCAAGAACATGCTAATTCTTCTAATATGCATAATGTGTGTACTATTTATTATAACACTTCTCATACTTCATATGATTGTTATGCTACCTCACAATTTTATGAATTTTCACTAGAGCAGGCTAATGCATCCCAAGGATTTTCTCCACAAAACAACTCATATTCTCACTTACAATTCTCGTTGGAGGAATCATCCTAACTTCTCTTGTAAGCAACAAGGTGTTGAAGCACAACAAGGGCAACAATCTAATCAAGCAGGTCAAATTAGTATAACACCACCCCCAACTTTCAACCACAAAAGGTTTACGCTCAATCCACCTCAAGCACTTAGTAGTAGTTCAAATATAGATAATAAATTAGATAAGGTGTTGTCTTCTTTGAACAACCTAAACACTAGGACAATACAATTTATGGAATCTATGATGCAACTTTTGGATTCTCACACTCACTTCAAAGCAAAGTTAGAGACTCAAATTTGACAATTAGCCATTGCTATATGAAATAGAGAGGAGGGTAAGCTTCCAAGCTACCCCATAGAAAATTCTAGAGGCCAAATCCATGAGCTAGCCAAGCTGTAATGATTCTTAGGAATGAGAAAAAGGTTAAAAATTGGGTGAATGAGGAGAGAGTGCTCGATGATGGAGATGAGGATAATCATAAAGAAAATATAGAAGAAACCAAATCCCCTTCCTTTAATGTGACTAATTCTTCGATTTCGGCTTCACGTGAGCCAAAGGTTCCTTACCCTAAAGCTTTAGATGCACCATTACCTTTTAGGAAAGATAAGCAGAGGGATGATACTATTGAGACCTTTAAGCAAGTAAAAATCAATCTTCACCTTTTGGATGCTATTCAACATATTCCTGCTTATATCAAGTCCCTTAAGGACATGTTCACATTTAAAAGAAAATCAAAAGTACATATGTCTAAGAAAGTTCACTTAAGTGAACAGGTAAACTCCATTTTGTATTTTAACACACCAACTAAGTTAAAAGATCATGGTGTTCTTACTATTTCTTGTTATATTGGTAATCATATGATTGATAAAGCACTCTTTGATATAAGTTCTAGTGTTAATCTGGTGACATATTCTGTTTATGAAGAGCTAGGCTTGTGTGAGTTGCAACCATCAAATTGTCCTATGCAATTAGTTGATAGGTCAGCTAGGATCCTAGAGGAAGCGTTGATAATGTCTTAGTGAAAATTAATAAGGAATTCTTTCTTGTTGATTTCATAGTGTTTGATATGGAACCCTCTCACTCATCAAAAAAGAAAATTCATATTATTTTAGGAATGTCTTTCTTAACCACTGTTGATGTTAACAATATTCTTAATTTGTGTGCCTCTTTTAACAAAAACATATTATTTATTTAGAGTTAGTGTACCAAATAATATAAAATACATGCTTATCAACCTAGTACTTATTATAAGTATAATAAGGGTCAATTACAAATTAATCTAAAAGTATATATTTAACATGAAATGCCATTACATATAATTAGTAGGAAAGAAAATTTTGTTTGCGGGGCCAGGACACCTGCTTCCCCCCTTGTTGATCTTGTCAAATTCTTTATGTAATTTAATTGGTAACTTACAGTACTTAACATTCTTAATTATCAATGTACGTCTTGTTTTGGTAAAGGAGCATGAAACTTCTTTGTGATATATGTTGATACTCATTAATATTTTAATTTGATGAATGTTGAAAATACTTGAGTAAGTAGCCTTTGATTTTATATGAAATCGCAAAGAATATATATAGAAGAAATTTTTCTTATTTGAAGTAACGTATTTAATATAGTTATGCAAATCGAAATTTAAATATATAACTTAGGATAAGCAAATATAACTTGAGTCGGGACTTTACCTGTAGGTCCTGATGGAGAAGGACTACCTGGCGTGGGCGCCTGAGATTCGTCACCATCCCTGTAAAATTGGAACAAACCTCACATTGCAACTAGGATATAGAACTCTTCCCCCAACACTTCCCAAATGAGACCATGGAATTGCTGATCCAATCACATCATTCAGACAGCCCTTGCAATCATCGCTAGACAGATCCTGCGTTCATTGAGCAAGAGTATAGAGGGTTTGTAAAGCATTCAATTTTAATGATTCTGTTACGTATCTCTCAACACTGTCCCCTGTCTCTATCGCCACTTTAGCTAACATATTCGATAGTGTAGTAGTGAAGAAACTCTCTTGGTTGGGGTTGGAGGTATTGGTGACATTCAACTCCTGAAATATTGGACTTCTGTCCACCATGGAAAAGAAATACCTATAGGAATAGCGAAGCAAGCAATGACTGTACCAAATTATAGCCTCTGTGGACGAGCGGCATTCTGAGGATATTTGATCGGTTGCGTTTAGGACGCATTGTCCACAGAGACGAGGGGGAATGTCACCACGGCACATGAAGAGGCCATACGCTGTGCTGTCGACATCGGCCTTCCAAAATTTCTTACCGCTGGTGGCGTTGGAAGACAAGTAAAAGAGGAGGGTACTGAGGTATAATTGGATAGTGTTGTAGGTGGTAACGGTTTCATTACTTGAGCAATTATGGGAAAGATAACCAGGATCTTCTGAATATTTTGAATCTGCATCTGAAGTTTTTGTTGCAGGTACGAGCCCTGCTGGTGTAGGCGTTGGTGCTGGAATAGTGGAGCGATAGAAAGGGTACAATTCATACCTAATGTTACAGCTGGAAAATAGAACTCTCCCTCCCTGCTTTCCTTCACAGCACCTTGGAAGTCTTCCTATCGCCTCACTAAGACAGCTTCTGCAATCTTTGGGTGACAGGTCCGGTGTGCACTGAGTTAGACAGTAAAGGGTCTGGAATTCAGATATGTTTGCTTGTTTTGTGGCATACTTCTTGGCAAGAATAGGAGAAGTGGAAGCTTCATCTGCAGTTTTGTTCATGGTGTTGAACAATAACTGCATGAAGCTTGCCTGGTTGGAGATATTGGCAGTGTTCCACAAGTAAGCCCCGGGCCTTATGGCCATGGTGGAGAAGAAAGAGGTGTTGGAATAGCGAACCATGCACACGTCGTACCAAATCACAGCTTGTTTGGACAAGGAGCAGTCTGGGTCTGAGGATAGTTTCTGGGTTGCGTTTACCACGCACTGCGTACAAGAGGTTAGATCACCCCTGCACATGAACAGTCCATAGACTGTGTCTGAGGGGTTTCTGCCAGTGATGGTGGTGTTGTAGAACTCAGTGTTGCCGGTGGCGTTGGAAGATAAGGAAGAGAAGAGGGTCCTGAGGTCCAGTTGGAAGATGCTGTTAGCAGTGGTTCTGTTGCTAGAGCAATTCTGGTAGAGATATATAGGACCCTGTGCTTCAGTAGTTGCAAAATTAAGGAAGCTAACAAGGATAAAGAGGAAGAGAAGCTTGATGGAAGCCATGGATGTGTTATTGGGTCTGTTAATCTTTGAGAGCACTACCATGGATGGATGTAGTGTTGCACAGTTTATGGATGTAATTCTGTCTTGTCTATTGTGATGGAGAGTGGGGTGGACATGAAATCTGTGGATACTTTCCATTGTAAGTTAGTTTGGGTTTGGCACGGCAGAGGAATAGATGCAAGGAAGTCAATGACGAACTCAAGTCAAGCTTGTTATGTCTTTTACATTTTCATCCCAAGATTAGCTCTCTCTGAAAAATCAAATAAATTTATGTTGATTATTTTATGTGTTGAATGTTTCAAAACTAAAAAGATAATAAGTTAAAAAAGTGAGATGGAAAAGATAAGTTTGGGATATGGAAAATAAAAGGATTGGTGACCAAAAGTCTTATGAATGGGTTGGGTGCATGCATACTGGGAGTGGGGGCAGCATTAATAAAAAGTCAAAATGGAAAGTACTTTGCATCTACGTAGAAGTTACATGACAAAGATTGATTTTCCATTACTCCCAATTGGTTCATAAGAGCATGATTTTCTTCAAGAAATTTGATAAGTCAAGTGACTATGTGAGAGAGCAGTTCTGGTATCATGTCCTACAATTGTCTGTCCATTAGTGTATTTTCATCATCTTCTCTAGCTGCTTCTCCTTAGTACTTCATAATAATTTAAGACTCTGAGAAATTATGCTAAGTCTTAGCTACACCACCTAAAAATTAGGGAAATGATTTTTGTCCAACCTTTATACCTCCACCGTATGTCCAACTTTTATGTATGTAAGAGAGTTGTCAAATCATATTATATGCGATTGTAATTTTTTTGCGGAATATAAAATGAATTTGTGAATAAATTAAAAAAAATTAGGCGTATAAAAGTTAGACGACACGGTAAAAATTATAAAATCCAACATGTCAAACATCCTATCCCGAGCCTTCACATGCACAACTGTGTATATCATTGGAAATGAAAGTTCAGTGATCTTTACATTTGAAAAAAGGCACCTGCTCAATGGTTGTTGGCTAGTTATATATTTTGTTTTCTTCATGCCAGACTTGTCCTTCCAGCCCATTGATGTAATGTTTCCATTGTCCAAGTATTTATAAACTGAAAAGAATTTTTCAGGTCATCCACTGCCAAAGGTTCAACAATAAGTCTCTTTAGTAGTTTGTGTGCTTCTCCAGTGGTTTGCAGCAAGCTAGTGTGGCCTACACCTCTTGCCAGTTTACAACAAATTCAAGCACACCATCCCATCTTTCTAAATTAACATTATTTTGCTTCTCTCCCAGTCATGAAGATAGTGAACCTCCCAATGACAATGGTCTTGAAAACCTTTCAAAACTCGTGAGAAAACAAAAATATCAAGAGGGGATGAAGTCTTTGGAATTGTTTGACATGTAGCATACAATACAAGTAAATTTTGATTATTGTTAAGTAAGCTTCCATAAAGCTATAAATACCATAGGCATTCAAAAGACACAGATAAATGAGAAACTTTCACCCACTCTAGGCTAATAGAGACTGCCACGAAAATTTGATTAAGGGCATTTCCAGGTGCTCTATACCACATTAGCACAACTTGCAATAGCCTATTATTCCAATAGATTAAAGCACTAAAGATAAGTTGTTCAATTCAGTTCCCCTCTTGGTAAAAGGGATACCCACCCAATTATAGACCAAGGACCATTGCTACCAATTTATCTTTTCCTACACATTAGTTAAAAGGTCACATAATACAGGACAAAAATCATTGCAATTGTATTTACTGATGAAAATATATTATAAATGTCATTAAATGTGTGTTGGAAAGGAATATATATATATATACCCACAACTTTATAATATAAGATAAAGATGAAACATACATATAAAACAGTGGAATACTATGATGCAATCTTCTATGATAATAAAGAAATTTAATGTGATATATAGAGAAGTAGCTTAGTTAAAAATTCGCATAATCTTGATAGTTTATACTTTTGAACTCACTCAATAAAGACATGATCAATTGAGGGGGGAAATGTGAGAAAAAGGATGTGGAAGTTGTTGTGATGAACCCAACTAATACTCCTGCCGAAGCTAAATCTAGCAGCAATTATGTATACTTAACAGTAAGCACTGACTCACATCTTGTCATGCAGCACAACAGCAGTCATTGTAACAACAAAAATTGTAGGACTCTTATCAATTCTCGATAATAAAATTGTTTATATCACCTAAAATATTCAGATTTTGAAAATAACTTTCCCGGCCTCAACACTGGTAAGATAAGGAAAAAAATTTCCAACCAAGGACTCATATTAAAATGATTCGTTACTCCATATGCTTAAGTGGATAAGGAAAAAGATTCCAACATTTTACCTATAGCATTTACAAATGTTATAATGTCTTTAAAAAAATGTCTTTCAAAAAAAAATTTCTACAAGTAAACACATTCTGCCAGTGATGGTGTTGCTGTAGAACTCAACGTTGCCGGTGGCGTTGGAAGATAAGGAAGAGAAGAGGGTCCTGAGGTCCAGTTGGAAGATGCTGTTAGCAGTGGTTCTGTTGCTAGAGCAATTCTGGTAGAGATAAGTAGGACCCTGGGCTTCAGTAGTTGCAAAATTGAGGGAGCTAACAAGGATAAAAGGGAAGACAAGCTTCAAGGAATTCGAAGCCATGGTCGAGTTAATCAAGCTTGTTATGTCTTTTTCATTTTCATCCCAAGATTAACTCTCTCTGAAAAATCTTATAAGTTTATCTTGATTATTTTATAAGTTGAATGTTTCAAAACTAAAAGATAATAAAGTCAAAAAGAGAGATGGAAAAGATAAGTTTGAGACATGGAAAATAAAGGATTGGTGTCCAAAAGTCTTATCAATGGGTTGGGTGCATGCATACTGGGAGTGGGGACAACATTTATTATTAGAAATTTGAGTTTTAGAGATAAAAAAATTAGTTTCTAAATTAAAAAAATTAATCTTTAAAATAGTTAGAAATCGATTTAACTGATTTAGAGACCAATTTAAATTGGTCTTTAAGAGTTTTGTCGTTAAATATTAGAGATCGATCTTAAAAAGATTGATTTTTTCAGTCTTTAAATTGGTCTCTAATTTTCGGTCAAATATTAGTCAATTATATTTTAAAAAAGTAAATTATAGATGGATTTAGAGGCCAATTTTTTAGAGACTGATTTTTCTGTCTCTAAATCAGTTTCTAAAAATATGAATATATTATATATTTTATGAAATTGGTCACTAACGCAGTCTCTAAACTAGAGAGTGATTTATCGATCTCTAAATCAGTCTCTAAATCGGTTTCCAAAACTCTGAATATATTATATATTTTATAAAATTGGTCACTAAATCGGTCTCTAAAAGAGAAATTGATTTATTGGTCGCTAAATCGATCTCTAAAATCAGTCGCTAAATGTTTTTTTTTATTTATTCGGTCTCTAATTCGATCTTTAATTTATGATATGAATTTGTAATTATTTTTAAATTTATTAAAATCCAAATTTTTAAAACACCTAATAAACAATAATCAACAATCTCATATATAACCAAATACAAATAAAAAATAACGTAAACTAAACTAATTTAATCTTTAGAATATATTATTTAAACATCAAGACATTCTAGAATAAACTAAATTAAGCATTATTTACAATATCTCATTACTACAACATTTTAAATATAAGAAAGTTTACTACAACAAAAACTAAACTCTAATCATAAAAACTCCTTCTCGTCCTCGTCCTCGTCCTTGTCCTTTTTTGCTCCATCAGTCACGGGAAATGTTTGAGATGGTTGAAAGTTCATTAACTGCATCATCTCTCATACCAGCCAATTTGTCTCCTCAATCGGTCTCCTATTATCTATCACTTGAGCCCGAAGGTCATTTCTCTCACTTCTTGATTCTTCAAGTTCATCTCTTCGCACCCAGTCAGATGATGAAGAACTTAAGCCATGATATTGTGGTCTTCTAGCCACTACGGTTGACTAAATTCAAAGACCATATATTTTACTTTTTTTTTCACTCCAGCCACATTGCGCCGCACATCCAACTCATCTAGGGGAGGAGTTCCTTGCTCTGATGTTCTTTGGATCATTTCTTGCATTTCATTTACAAATTTGATATGTTAATACCAATATGACACTAATTAATGCAAAAAGTTAAAGCAGCACATAAATCTAATATAATATAAGCTATGACATGAAGTATAAGAATAAACGTGATTTTAATCACATGTTAAAAACTGCAAGCTTGTTTAATTTCAATTTGATATGATAGCACAATTAAAATATTCCTCTTTGAAAATAGAATAGGAACTTTTGACATGCAATAAACAAATATCATAACAAGTCAAAAAATAGGTCAGCATAAGAATAAACATGGTTTCAATCACATGTTCAAAGTAGGTTCCGATGATTTATCACCAAAAAGACAATCAAGAGGAATCTAAGCATGATATTGCAAGCACACATAATAAAAAAATTATGACTTATATTTAGAGTTTCCTTTAAACATCAAGATAGTAACATGAATACAATTACTGAACATCATTATTTCAAACCCAAGAGTTCGAATTAGATAAAACAATTGCTTACAACTATATGTTCTGACCTCCTATCCACCCATGTGTGATCCTTACATCGATGTGTGTGGTGAAACAATGTTGGTGCTGATGGAATAACATCATTCAACTTAGTCTCCAACAATTGTAACAAAATCATATTGGTAAATTTAATCATATTAGACAACTTCAACAATAATGCAAGATAATAGTGAACTTAACCAGATTAGCTCTATGCTAAGGTGAGGTAATAGAGCCACTGGTGTGATATGAAGCTTCATATGCTCCACAATCAGATGCCCGATTGGCTTTTGCAATTGTACTTTTCTTCTTGAAAGCCTCACTTTCCCTATGTGTACACAATGCATTCCATATCTCATCCCCAAGCCAACTTGGTCTCTCCATTTTCTTGCGAGCTTTTTCCAGAACATTCTTCAACAATGTTGCACCTTGTTTCACAAAGTTTCTTCGAGCCCAATAATTATCTGGTGGAATGACAATATACTTCCTCTACAATAAATATGAGTAAGCAAATTGTTTATGACTAAAAAAGTCTTTCAAATTTTAAATTATAGTAATAAAAATTTGAAAATTACCATAAACTCTACAAACCACATATCTCTTGTGGCATCAATTATTCTTTTCCATGATGTTCATGGCTCTAAATAATGGCTGCTGAAGATATCACTGATGCCATTTTCGCCAAGTGCGAAGGCAAAAATCTACAAACAATATGGGTGTTGGGTTATAATATATCAAACATAGTAATGTAATATAAAAAAATATTACTTATACATACCTATCTCCTTCTAAATATAAAATTAGTTTACTACCAGGCATTTGTGCATTTGATGCATCCTGAGTATTACTTCATCTAAGTGCAGATCCTACATCTGTTGGAGGGATAGATGATCCAACATTGTGACGAGACTCGTCTGTCGGAACCACCACACGGTGAGATGGTTGAGTAAAGGTGGTGAAAGTGTACTTGGGATCGAATAATTAAATGTGGGTAATGTTGGTGATGGAGTAGTAGCAGGAGATAGAGAACTAGCAGGGGTTAAAGGTGGATGAGAAGTAGAATATTGCACTGGTCGCACCGGCTGTTGCTTTTTTAGGCGACCCTTAGAAACTTTTCCTTTACTTCGATCTCTCTCAGACATCTGCAATGAACAAAAATGGAATGTAAATTAAAATGTTTATCAAATAAATAATAATTAATTTGAGCAAAATACAAAACACAATTAATTTACCTTTTGTTAACAAATGAAAAAAACAAACACTAATCATATTCATGATCAGCATCATCATCATCATCATAGTCATCACCATCATCATCAAGCAATTCATATAGTTAAAGATCTTCATCTTCGTTGTCATTTTTAGAATCATTGTCAAAATCAAATTAATCTTCCTCGTTATCCTCTCCTTCATTACTTTCTACCTCATCTTCCTCCTCATCCTCTCCGACATCAGCTTCTACCTCATGATTATCACCTTCTTCATCTCTTAAGTTATCAAGAGGGTCACCATTTGTTATAAAATTCACATAGGTTGCAGCATCTTGATATGCAACCTCTAATGCATATCGAGCATCAACAGTACCTCTTAGTTTGGTTTTAATGATAACCCACCAATTAGTCTTGTCTTTTATTTTTCAGGGTAAGGTGCATAATACACTTGAATTGCATTTTGAGCAAATATGAAGAGGTCATATTTTGGATACCGTTGAGTATGTCGAACCTCCACGATTCCATATTGTTTATGAACCTTCACACCACGATTAAGTACAACATCAAACCATTCACAATTAAACAACACTAACTATTTCATTAGTTCTCCTGGGTATTCTACTTCCACAATTTCTTTAATGATGCCATAATAATAATTCTCTTCTTCTACTTTGTGATCACCCTTCACACAAACCCCACAATTGATGTTTTTTTACTGATACTCTAATCTTCTGTATGAAACTTATAACCATTGACAAAGTAGATAGGCCATGTATGAACCTTTCTTTTAAGACCCCATGCTAAGTTATGTAAAAATTGATTTTGTACCGAATTATTTTTATTGTGAACCTACCAATGATAATAGTAAAATCAATATAATTTATAACATAACTATCAAGTATTTATATCATTAAAAAAAAGTGTTAAGACATTTACGTAACTTCGGAGCCAAGTTGGAAATTCAGATCAAGTGTGTTGATGGGATAATTAAAAGTTTCAAACCCAAGTGCAGGTTGTTTTAAGTAGTAAATTCTCGGGAGTCTGAGGTCAATCCACAGGGAATTGATGAAGAGAAAATTATTTGAGGTAAGGAACAGATTTGTCACAACAATAAAGATGATATAAGTTGTTCAAAGATGAAAAAGATTTGCTTAGGATAGGAGATCCACTCTTGGTAATAAATTAAAGGTAAGATTATTTCTTTTTATAACTCAATTGAAATCATACATAATGAAGGTTCCAATCGGAAGATTTAACATTCAAAGTTCAATTTAGATTATACATGTAATCATATTATAGTTTCAATAATTATCTACCAATACTCGTAAATAGTCTCAAGCATCCACTGTACCAACGTCTTATCTACAATGAATCAAGATATTCATTATACAAGAAGAGTTTCTAAATTAATCGGAAACAACATACAACACATAAAAATCACGTAAAAATATATCATTCAAGCACAAGAAGTAGAATAATCTAACCTTATTTCATTACCAAGAGCTTCACTCTTTCACCCAAGCAAGATGAAGATTTAGTTACTCATAGACAAGATGAAAGAAAGAGAGAAGAAGAAGATGATAAACATAACTTCAATTAAGAACAATAGAAAACTACACAAAGGAAACAATTAACATACATACATGAAAGTAAAATCAAAGCTAACACCCATAAATGATCAGCCCTTGCCTCCTTTTATAGAGTTCAAGGAGTGCAAGAAGACAATGGAATTGTTTGATAATGCGAAGTAAAATCAAAATAGATGATAAATGAGCTGAAATTGTAGACTTTCTTGTCTCTGCAATGTCTCTAGTCTTATCTCATGGCATGCGTCATTTTTAAGCCAAGTGGTCTTCATGAAAGTTCTAGGAAATTGTCTCAGCTTTCCAGAGACACCAAGTTTAGCCAAATCCAACTACCACAGCCTGAGATATGACCAAATTACTGATCATGGGTCAAGCCCAACTCCAACACCTCTATTCTGACTTCCAAGCCTAATATCACTTTCAAGGAATCCAAACTAAATTTTGTGTTCTTCATGAAAGTTGTATATATGGTTCTTAACCTTCCATTGTCAAAATTTCAGAATTATTGAACTCCTATAGCCCAAAATATAGCCTAATGAGTGCATAGAAGTCAAGCTGTCAGGTTCAAAACGCTAGATTTTGCTTCAACTCCAATTTGAGTTATCCAAACGTGTGTTTCAAGTCTTGAGGCCTTCATGAAAGTTGTAGAAATTTTCTTAGTTTTAAAACAAGACTAAAATCATATCCATCGGATATTTGAAACTCAAATTATAGCTAGTTTACTGAAAAAGCTAAGTGAAAAGATTATACAATGAATGAAATATATTGCTATAATGTGGCTCTTGCTATCAAGTAAATAGTTATTAGAGATTTATCTAAACTTTTCAACAAGAGCAAAATCATATTAATCAGATAATTGCAACTCAAGTTATGATCACTTTACTTAAGAATGTAATTACCCAAATTAATGATAATTTAAGTAATAATTTCTTCAATGATCCAATTAAGCTTAATTTCATAAAATGTGACAAAATTAACTTAATTAAGCCAAATTGAACCTTAAGAAGCCTAGTAAGAGGATTATAAAATGAATAAAATACACTGTTATCATGCGTCACTGAGCAGCAAACTATATAAACTCACAGCAAGAAATAGAAATGACATCTCGAAAAAGTCACCTAGCACATGCCCTGTATTAGCTATGAAGCACATTTTCAATTGATATATTCAGATATTGACTGACAACCATCAAGCTATGGGGGGAAATATATATTTAGTAAAAAAAAGTGGATTTTTTTCTGCATAAGAATCTAAAAAGTTTCCTGTAAAAATAGAAACTCACACACTCAAAGATTGTGGTGCAGCAAGGGACTGAACCCAAACAAAACAGGGAAAAGAATAAAAGCATGAGTAGCATAGTTCGTTCTCCTGATTTCTTTTTTTTTTTCAAATAAAAAAATTATATCACACAATCCCATATTGAAGTAAGGGGAATGGGAAAACAAAAGAGAGGCATGCTTTAGAAAATAAAATCACAGTGAGAAATGAAATGAGAAAAAACTGAAAGTGAAGCTTAGACCTCTGGCTTCGCGCACGAGGAAGGAACGTGATAGAATGGAGGAATTGGCCAGTCGGCAACTATTTGAGGCATCGTCGGTTTGGTTCAAGGCGCGAATCGATGGCAAAGCTCTAGTTAAAGGCGTGGATCGACAGCCAAGCTCTGGTTAAAGGCACGGATCGACGACGGAGCTCTAGTTCAAGGCGCGGATCGACTACGACGGCAGCAGTATCACTGTTCATAGATCGGGCTGGGTCGCGGCGTCGCCGACTAGATCGATGGCTCGCGGCGTCGCCGACTAGATCGATGGCTCGCGGTGTTGTTGTTCACGGAATCGACTTGGTCAATGATTCACCAAACTGGATCGACAGCTCGCGGTTCATGGATCCGGCTGGGTCATGGTTCATGGAACCAACTGTTCTGGTGTGGATCCGACGGACTTCCGGCTTCTAGTGCGTGTTCTGTCGAGCAGTGGACGGTGGTAGTGGGAATGGTTGGCGGTGCGTGGTCCATGGAGCTTGGACGATGATAGGGGGAATGAGGGCATTTGAGTAAGAGAGAGAATCAAAAAATGCATAAAGAATAGAGAATTGGGGGAAAGGGAGGAGCTTGTAGCCATGTAAATTGTTTAAATTAGAGCACCGAAATATCAGTCTCTATTTTTTTTGTTTTCTTTAATTTTTAGCGACCGAATTTTTCGGTCGCTACTTATTTATTTATTTTTTTGTTAATTTTTTTAAAGACCAAAATTTCAGTTTCTATTACTTTTTATTTTTTTATTTTTTAGCGACTGAATTTTCGATTGCTACGTATTTATTTATTTTTTTGTAAATTTTTTTATTTAGAGACCAAAATATCGGTCTTTAAAAACAAGACGACATTTTTATTTTTTTAATTTCTTTTATAACATAATTTCGGTCTCTAATTCGATTTTTAAATTCTAAAAAATTTAGAGATTGATTTTATTTCGGTAACAAATTAAAATTTTTTTTATAATTGATTTCTATTTCAGTCTCTATAGAGATCAAAATAAATTGATCTCTAAATCAATTTCTAAAACCCAAATTTCTGATAATAACTAATTAAGGACAACCCTTTGCATCTACGTAGAAGTTACGTGACAAAGATTGATATTCTATTACTCCCAATTGGTTCATAAGAGCATGATTTTCTTCAAGAAATTTGATAAGCCAAATGACTCTTTGAGAGAGCTAGTATGGCCTACACCTCTTGCCAGTTTACAACAAATTCAAGCGCGCCATCCCATCTTTCTAAATTAATATTATTTTGCTTCTCTCACAGTCATAAAGATAGTGAACCTCCCACTGACAATGATCTTGAAAACCTTTCAAAATTCATGAGATAATAAAAGAACAAAACTTTAGTTTTATTTTTTTATGTTCATTATATCTATTCTACAAATCAAATTATAACATGTGTATATTTTTTAAAAAAAGAGAGTATAAGAGAAAATATTAATGAACTCATGTCATAACTTAATTGCTAGAATAGTGTAATAGACATAAAAAAATTGAGTTAAGTTTTGTCCATAATAAAAATATCAAGAGGGGAGGAAGTCTTTGGAATTGTTTGGCATGTAGCATAATAATACAAGTAAATTTTGATTATTGTTAAGTAAGCTTCCATAAAGCTAAAAATACCACAGGCATTCAAAAAGACAGAGATAAATGAGAAACTTTCACCCACTATAGGCTAATAGAGACTGCCACATAAATTTGATTAAGGGTATTTTCAGGTACTCTATACCACATTAGCACAACTTGCGGTAGCCAATTATGCCAATAGATTAAAGCACTAAAGATGTTCAATTCAATTCCCCTGTTGGTAAAAGGGATACCCACCCAATTATAGACCAAGGACAATTGCTACCAATTTACCTTTTCCTACACATAAGTTAAAAGGTCATATAATACAGGACCAAAATAATTTCAATTGTATTTATTGATGAAAATGCATTATAAATGTCATTAAAGGTGTTTTCGAACGGAAAAAATATATATATATATATATATATATATATATATATATATATATATATATATATATATATACCCACAACTTTATAATATAAGATAAAGATGAAATATACATGTAAATGAGCGGAATACTATGATGCAATATCCTATGATAATAAAGAAATTTCATGTAATATAGTGGGAAATAGCTTAGTTAAAAAATCGCATAATCTTGATAGTTTATACTTTTGAACCCACTCAATAAAAGACACGATCAATTAAGAGGGAGGAAATGTGAGAAAAAGGATGTGGAAGTTGTTGTGATGACCCCCAACTAATACTCCTCCCAAAGCAAAATCTAGTAGCAAGTATGTATACTTAACAGTAAGCATTGACCCACATCTTGTCATGCAGCAGTCACTATAAGAACAAAAATTGTAGGACTCTTGTCAATTCCTGATAATAAAATTGTGTATATCACCTAAAATATTCAGATTTTGAAAATAACTTTCCTGGCCTCAACACTGGTAAGATAAGAAAAAAAAATTCCAACCAGGGACTTAATTAAAATGATTCATTACTCCATATGCTTAAGTGGATAAGGAAAAAGATTCCAACATTTTACCTATAGCTTTTACAAATGTTATAATGTCTTTCAAAAAAAATTTCTACAAGTAAGCACATTCTTAAGTAGTTAACTTCAGGAAAACACTGCAACATACTATAATAATAAAAAGTGAAACATGAAACCGTAACCTCTAATATGTTACTTCAAGAAATTGATGCAAGAAACAAAAAAAAAAAACAGAAACAAAGGTTCAACACCCTTGTAACTTTTTTTAATAGTGTTATTTGAATTAAGTATTATTTCACCTCCCATTCTTCTTCTTTTTTTTTTTTTTAGGTTGGTAAATAATACCTCTTTATAATTATGAATGCTAATGACTCGATATCTTGACCTAGCCTACCCAATATTAGAGGTGCTAATGTTATTTAAATATTACGTACAACTAAGTATTAAAATCTTAAAAGTAAGTAAAAAAAAAACTAAGGAATGTTATATAATATGTATTCCGGTACAAAGTATATATTAATTAAAATAATATCATACTATGTAAAAAGTTAAAAAGTCTTATAATTTATTATTAAGTCTTGAAATGTCATATGGCACAAGTTAAGTCAGACTAATCCAAAATGTAATCCGAACCTAACTTAAAATTATTTTAAATTTAATTTTAAAGATTAAAATTTGACTTGATTAACTTCGGACTGGCCACGGTCTCGAGCACCCCTACTTACAATAAATATTTTATCAAGATTACACGCACTTATGTGAAATAGTTTTACTATAAATTGACTTTCACCTCCTTTGGATTCATTTTTCCTAACTAAATATTGACACCAAACAAAGTTGCAATGTTACTATGCGACTATGTGGTTATCAATATATTTGCATTTTCATTTTTTTATATGACGAGACTAACATATTTTTTTACATAGATTTATATTTTAAATATAGCCTAGTGTTTTGTTTTAAATTTTATAAATATTTTACATTACATTTATTTATGAGTATTTAGTCTTGTTCAATTAGACCAATTACTACACATTTTAATAGTGATTGGTTAGCCCATGCCAATTTATCCTATTATGACCATTTTTAAATTAGTATTAGCCCTATCTAATTTAACCCATCGAAGCTTATTTCTATGAGTATTTTGGAAAGTCTAATTTAATCTATTATACCTTTTGACCCCCCCCCCCAAAAAAAAAAAAAAAGATATTACAACTCAATTGCTGTCCCAATTAAACCTTATTTGTCAAGAAAAAAAATCCAATCTTCCACCATCTCTCCGACTTCCACCATCAATAGCCTCACCCCCTAAATGCTTAAATGACGGAATGTAGCAATCTTCTTACTTTGAAGAACTTGATAAAATTAAAACAACATACTGGTGTGAGATCTTAAACTAAAAATAATCATGATGAATTGGCTTCTTTGAAAACATGGTGAATGTGCACGTTCCAATCATGATGAATGTCAACACTGAATGCTTGATAAATTAGGTGAAATTCTATGTACACATTCCAATCATAGTGAATGTACAGATCAATTTTTACGCCATAAACAACAAAATAAACTGGCGTCATTGAATTGAAACAAAAAAAATTAAAAGAGCATCTCGATAACAACCCATTACAAGTTTCAGATGCTTATTTAGCAAAATCTCATAAGATGATGCTGCAGTTCTATCTCAAATAGTTTGAACATCACCATCTCCAAGTAGAGAGAGAGAAAAGGGGGCAATGGCCACATTAAATGCTCTTGAGCCTACTCTATCACCATGTTGTTGGACCTCAATGTTGAATATTCAATATATTCATATGATTGTCATTGGTCCATGATATAAAATATTATCATAAATATATGATTAAAGAAGAATGTGGAAGCCTACTTTCACTAGTAGCCATTGTTATCAAGCACTCTTCCTCTCAAGCAATCTAATAAACACCTTCACGAACCAGCAACTAGTTTCAGAGAAAGGAGACAAATCTTCTGGCCTTTGCCTTTTATGTAGTATGTGAACCAATGAAGTATCACAAGTTTTTATAGGCAAGGCTAGAGACCCTCTCATGATTGTAGAATTGTAACTATTCCTTCATTAGCTCCTCCATTAAGAGCCAATAATCACCTTTTGTAACTGCTGTTCCCATTTGAATTTGTAACAGCTCTAAGAATATCAAGCAATACTAATATTCAATATATGAGCTACATTAAATTGTTATTTCTAACATTCTCCCACTTGGCCTATATATTATCAACGATAATCCTTACTTTTGACAATTAAATATGGCCACAAAAATAATTGTCAACTTAAGCTTATTGTACCTAATAATCACCTAGAAATTACCATACATGAATCATGACGGTTATGTTTTAAGACAAACATTTCCTTCCATGTATTACAATGCATAATTCTTTCCAAGTGAGTAAAATAGGGTCCAAACTTTATCGATCCAAATGAATCATAACTTTACATGACAAACTTAATGTGCACAAAGTCATATAATAAATGAAAAGACATAAATATCAAGATTAACTAATGAGACCCAACGAATCACATGATCCTGAAACACTTTAGCCGACAATCCTTTAGTTAATGGATCATCAATCATGGATTTCGTGTCTACATATTCTATGGAGACTAACTCCCTTTTGATGTCTTCTCTTACAACCAAAAACTTAATATCAATATGCTTACTTTGGCTTCCACTTTTATTATTCTTTGAAAAGGATACTGCAACCAAATTATCACATAAGATCTTCATTGGTCTTTCAATTGAATTGACAACTTGAAGACCATAAACAAAATTCTTGAACCATTTAGCCTGTGGTGTGGCTTCGTAGCAACTAATGAATTCCGCTTCCATAGTGGATGATGCAACAATTGTTTGTTTTTTGCCTTTCCAAGAGATAGCACCTTCAGCTAAAAAGAAAATATAGCCCGAAGTGGACTTCTTAGAGTCTGTGCATCCAGCAAAATCTGAATCTAAATATCCTATTATTTCCAAAGCATCAGAGTGCTTGTATGTCAACTTGTAATCCTTAGTTCCTTGAAGATATCTCATAACCATTTTTGTTGCCTTCCAATGTTCCTTGCCTGAGTTACTTTGATATCTTCCCAACATTCTTACCGCGAATGCAATATCAGGCCTAGTGTTGACCTGAGCATACATAAGACTTCCTACTGCTGAAGCATAAGGAATGCCTTTCATCTCCTCTTGTTCCAATGTTGTTTGGGGACATTGATTAAGATTGAATTTTTCCCCTTTAACTATAGGTGCAGCAATTGATGAACAATTCTGCATATTAAACCTTTTCAAAACTTTTTCAATGTAGACTTTTTGAGATAATCCCAATGTCCTTAGAGGTCTATCCCTATGAATCTCTATGCCAATGACATAGGAGGCTTCACCCATATCCTTCATATCAAAGTTTTGTGATAGGAAAAGTTTTGTATCATGCAAGAGACCAAAATTGCTATTTGCAAGTAAAATGTCATCTACATATAGGACTAAAAAGATAAATTTACTTCCACTGACCTTGAGGTATATGCATTAGTCTACCACATTTTCCTCAAATCCATATTTGGAAATGATATTATGAAACTTTATATACCATTGGCGGGATGCTTGTTTTAGCCCATATATAGATCTTCTAAGCTTGCAAACTAAGTGATTACCTTTGTCACTTTCAAAGCCCATAGGTTGTGACATGTACACTTCTTCCTCAAGATCCCCATTGAGAAAAGCTGCTTTCACATCCATTTGATGTAACTCTAGATCAAAATGAGCTACTAAGGCCATGATTATTCTAAATGAATCCTTCTTAAAAACTGGAGAGAAGGTTTCATGATAATCAATACCTTCTTTTTGAGTAAAGCCCTTAGCTACAAGTCTTGCTTTATATCTTTTGACATTACCGGTTGAATCTCTTTTGGTTTTAAAAACCCATTTACAACAAATAGGAGAAACTCCTTTTGGTAATTCTACTAGATCCCAAACTTGATTTTTAACCATAGACTTCATTTCATCTTTCATGGCATCATACCACAATTTAGAGTCTTCTCTACTCATGGCTTGTGAAAATGTAGTAGGATCATCCTTAGGTCTAACATCATAGTCAGACTCTTGAAGGTACACTATATAGTCACTAGAAATTGTCGATTTTCTATCTCTTGTAGATCTCCTTAATGCTATTGGCTCTTGATCAATAGGTTCTATATTAGTAGGTTCCTTATGTGGTATATTCTCAACAAGTGGTTCTTGATGAGTTGGCTGATGTTCAAATGTATCGTGTTGATTAAGTTGAACACTAACTAACTCTATTGCTCTTTGAGGTATCACAGGTGATTCCCTTATTTTCTCAAATTCCATTTGTTGAGAATTTCTGCTCCCACTAACTTCATGATCTTCAAGAAATTTCGCATTTCTAGCTTCAACAATTTTAGGAGTGTATGAAGGACAATAAAACTTATACCCTTTGGAGTTGGTTGGGTAACCAATAAAATAGCCACTGGTGGTTCTTGACTCCAACTTCCCAATGTTTGGATTGTAAATCCTTACTTCAACTAGACAACCCCATTCATGCAAATGTCTTAAACTAGGTTTCCATCCATTCCAAATTTCAAAAGGTATCTTTGGAACAACCTTAGATGGAACCCTATTTAATACATATACAGTGGTTTTCAAGACTTCACTCCATAAGGACATAGGTAATACCTTTGAACTGCTAATCATGCTTCTAACCATGTCCATAAGTGTGCAGATCCTTCTTTCAGCAACACCATTTTGTTGTGGTGTATCAACCATAGTATATTGGGCAACAATACCCTCTTCTGTAAGGAACTTAGCAAATGGACCAGGTTGTTGTCCTTTCTCTATGTATCTTTCATAATATTCCCCACCTCTATCTGATCTTACGATTTTTATTTTCTTATCATTTTGTTTCTCTACTTCCGCTTTGAAAACTTTAAAAGCATCAAGTACTTTTGATTTTTCAAACAGAAGATAAAGATACATGAATCTTGAATGGTCATCAATGAAATAGATAAAATATCTCTGACCATTTAAACAAGGCGTGGGAAACGGACCACAGATATCTGTATGAATAATTTCAAGAAGCTCACTACTTCTTTTGGCACCTTTAGTGGTCTTGTTGATTTGCTTTCCTTTTATGCATTCCACACAAGTACCAAAATCAGTAAAGTCAAAATTCTTAAGAATTCCTTCTTTTACTAATTTCTTAAGTCTTTCAAGAGAAATATGCCCCAACCTCTTATGCCAAAGCATAAAGGAATCCTTATTTACAATATTTCGCTTAGCACCAACGTTGGTGGTATGTAAGGCTATGAGACTTGTTTCAAAGATAGGATCTAACTCAAACTTAAATAAATTTTCAACCAAAATTCTAGAACCAACAACTTTATTATCATGCAATAGTTCAAAAGAAACATCACGAAAATAAAATTGATAACCAGTATGAGTAAGTTTAGAAACAGAAACCAAGTCTCTAGAAAATGATGGAACATAAAGTGTTTTCCAAGAGCAAACAAAATCCAGAATTCAAAACAAGTTTATAAGTCCCAACAACCTCCACATGTGAACTCATCCGATTTGCCGTATAGATGCTTTGTTCACTTCCCACTGATTTCTGTAGGTTTAGAAAGCTCTGCACATTATTAGCAATATGAATTGTAGAACCTGAATCAATCTACCAAGTATTGCTAAGAACTTCAATGAAATTTGATTCAAAACAAGTTAAGGAAAAATTACCTTTCTTTTCGAGTTATTTCTTGTATTTAGGACAATCTCTCTTCATGTGTCCAGCCTTTTTGCAGAAAAAACAATTTCCCTTCTTCCTATTCCACTTCATGTGAGCAGTTTTGCGGATTCCAAGAACACCATTACCTCTTCTCCCATTTCCTTTATCATGAGTCACCATGTGAGCACTTTCAGATGTCTTATGCTTCAATCTCTCCTCCTCTTGAACACAAATGGTCAAAAGTTCATTGATTGACCATTTATCCTTATGTGTGTTGTAGGATATTTTGAAAGGACCATATTTCGCAGGAAGAGAATCGAGTATGAAATACACAAGAAATGATTCAGAAATTTCCACTTCAAGGGACTTAAGTTCAGCAACAGTATCCCTCATTTCCATGATGTGCTCACACACACCCCGAATTTTATCATGCTTCATGCTTGAAAGCTTCTTCATTAAGGTGCTGACCAACGACTTGTCAGAGCTAACAAACTGCTCCTCAATAGCCTTCATATAAGCTTTTATCTTATCACATTCGAGAATAGATCCCCTAATGCTCTTGCTTATATAAGACTTAACAAGCATCAAACTTAAGCGATTAGATCGCTCCCACCGCTCATAGTTAGCCTTTTCTTCTTAAGCAATTCCAGACACCCCAATGTCAAGAGAATTTGTTCTTTCCAATCAACATAATTATCACCAATCAACATAGGAATTCGAGACTCAAGAAAGGTATTAGTAGGAACAACTGCAATATAAGGATTACCAATATTAATGTTACAAATAAAAAATTAACAAGTAAATTCAAACTTTCCTATGGGCATAGGTGCAAATCATACATAGAATTTACAAACTTTATTTATGGACATAATTAAACATCATAATAAAATAAATCATACTTGTGGGCTTAGAAATATTTTATCATGATCTTTAGTCCATTTTATAATCTTGATTAACTATTACCTCCCTATGAGGCCAAGTAATAATTCTTTTATTACAATGCCTTGGATGTTATGACCATTCCCAAACATGTAATCATACAATGTAATTCAAATAATAATCCAGAATATTTAACTCATATGATACACAAAAATTATTGTTGACACATGCTTAAAAGAATTAAATAAGCACAAATAATGATACAAGAATCATATCAATAAAAAAGCACCTTCCGTTATTATTGAAATCATTAATTACAATTAATAACAATTTAAAATAATAAATGCACTTTTAAATTATTAAAAAAAATAGCACCGTAATGTTTCCCGCACTTAAAAAAAAACAATTCCATAACTGCACCTTTAATGCCCAGATTATGGTAGCGTGAATGCACCTTTAAAGACTCTAATTTTAAAAACATTGCCTTATGGACAACAGAAAGCATCTTTATTTTTTTTCTTTTAAAAAAAATTATTTATAATATTGCCTCTATATCCATCCAGCATCCATATCAGAAAGCATAAGCAAATTTCAATAAAATCAATTTCATGGCCAAACCACATTATGGACATCATTATTATATATTAAAATATAACAATAATTCAAGCCTATATTTATGATCCTTTACGCTAAAATGGTGGCATCATAACGTAATTCATCATGTGATCAAAGCAATACCAAAACCATATTCTGGAATAAATCAATTTGACGTGAAGTATTCAAATGACATATTCAAATGAAATAATCAACCTTTTATTGATGGACACAATACGCATAGTACGAAATAATGTATGAATGCAATACTGAATTTTAAAGCAATTCATACAATAAAAACAACCATTGATCCAATCTAAAACGAAAATCAATACTAAAGAACATAGCAAAATAGCTAAATAACAAGGCTATAGTGATGGCTCTGATACCAATTGTTAGTATCGGGGGAGCCATAAACAATGAGGATATCTCCAATAATGGACTAAGTGAAGAACCACAAGTGGGCTTGGACACCACATATCAACCCAAAACCTTAAGGCATTAGGTGTATAGGTCCTCTCCACTTATAAACCCCTCTCTTAGTCCATTTCTATCCAATGTGGGACTTCTTCCACCCACAACTCACACTTGCAATTTCCCAACAAATCTCCCCCTCAATTGTGAGTCCTTATCCTCCCCCTCAAGCGGAAGCATTCGAGTATTCAGCCCATACTTGTACCGCTGTTATCTCCATCACTAACGGAACACGCCGCCTGACCACCACACAACATCAAGAAGACTTTCGATACAAGGGATCCCCTGACTTAGATCCACCAAAGGCCTGTCTCTATCCAGTACTTGTCCTAGCTGTACCATCAAATCTGATACCAATTGTTGGATCTCAATGTTGAATATTCAATATATTCATATGATTGTCATTAGTCCATGATATAAAGCATTATCATAAATATATGATTAAAGAAGAATGTGGAAGCCTACCTTCACTAGTAGCCATTGTTATCAAGCACTCTTCCTCTTAAGCAATCTAACAAATACCTTCACGAACCAACAACCAATTTCAGAGAAAGGAGAGAAATCTTCTGGCCTTTGCCTTTTTTGTAGTATGTGAACCAATGGAGTATAACAGGCTTTTATAGGCAAGGCTAGGGACCCTCTCATGATTGCAGAATTGTAACTACTCCTTCATTAGCTCCTCCATTAAGAGCCAATAATCACCTTTTGTAACTGCTGCTCCCATTTGAATTTGTAACGGCTATAAGAATATCAAGCAATACTAATATTCAATATATAGGCCACATTAAATTGTTATTTCTAACACATGTATTATCTCAAAGTCACCTTCCTGCATTATAATACAGATGATGAGATTCAGGCACCGCACTATTAGTTCGATTGGATGGCTAAGACATCAACAAATACTTGAAAGTTGAAATCAATCATGAATCAAACAGACATATATAACCAATGTATCCAAATCATTAAGAAGCACCTAAAATGAGGTCAATCATAATTTTCCTCCCTTTTAAGCAATTTATACTCTCATACTCTGATGAAGAAACGGTGAATGCTGCGTAGTTAAATCATGCTACAAAAAGAACTAGCTTCTTTAAAAACATGCTTGCAATCATGGTTTGTAAAATAATCCCGATTCGCAATCACTTGAATGAATGGTTTGTAAAATAGAAATTTTTTTGCCTAAACCTGGAGCACCTAAGTTGGGTGTACCAGGCCAATCAATACTTACATTTTCATAGGTCTTTGTACTGCATAATTAAAAGCACAAAGATCTATGAAAATGTTAAGTGTTGTAACTTGTGTAACTTGGAGTATTTAAACCTCATTATAATTTAGGATAGGAGTGTCTAGTGAGTCAGTCGACCCACGAACTCGCTAGTTTCGATCCAACCTAATCTATAAAATGCGGGTTGAGTTGGGTTCGTGGGTTAGGTCGAGTTAAAAAATACTTCAACTCGCACAAACCCGACCCACCCACCCTTTTTAAAAATAAAAATAAAAAAGGCCTAGATAGAGTGCGCGTTTTGCTTGAAAAATGACTTTAAGGTTCATAAATATCCTCTCTAATATAGTTAGGAACAACATTAGATCATCTAAATACGCTAACAAATAGAGGCCAAAGTGGAAAGAGAAAAAGACATCAAAACCCTATCTATCTACTACTTCTCCACTGGCTCCAGCGCAGCTAATAGTTTTCTCTTTCCTATAACTAGTCTCTGTAACTAGTTCTCCGCAGTGTAGTTGTTCTCCCAGGCTCCCAGCATTTGCGCCTTGAGTCTGTGACTATTGCTTCTTCTCCCACCCGATCTCTCAATCATTCTCTGTAACTAGTCACGCCACCACACAGCCATAGGTCCCTCTTCCCTCTTGCGGCTTTTTTAGTTTTTTGCACCACGCAACCCCAACAGGTAAGCCTTCTTTCTTTGTTCTTTTCATGTAAATCTGGAATATAAGAAGGAGTGCAACTGGGTACAGTGTAGCTGCACCGTACGAGTAAGGAAGCTACGGGGGCAGAACGGGCAATAGAGCTATGGGTACCAACAGAGTGGACAGGCAGTGAATGTAGTATCGCTGGAGAAGAAGAGCAAGCTTGGAGGGTTGAGGGATGGATTGTCTATCGGTGCCATAGCAGGTGGGTTTGGTGCACTTGCATTAGGTGAAGACGTTAACATTCTGGAGCACATGATTGCTGATCGTGTGGCTGAGAAGGTCGAAGAGAATTTGTATTATGCAGAATTTCTATATGATTTTCTAGACTGGACACTAGAGGATCATAATCCTTTGGGTGTGTCGTTTTAGTTACAAAAAATGAAAGTGAAAAATAATGAAGATTAGTGCTTGTGTATAATAATATGTTTATGACTTCGTGTTGCTAATGTTCTAGTTGAATTTCTTAAGTTTTATTCGAATGTGGAATAGGTTTTTTTTAAAAAATAAATCAAGTTTATATGTTAGTGCTGGAAAGGGAAATAGAATTGTACTAATGAAATTTGCATTTGAATTTTTTAGTTAATTCCATCTAATTTCTCTTTCGTGATAAGTATATTTATAAATATTAACTAATGCTTTATTACATTGTTGGGTTTATATTTATTTACTTATTGATGACAGAAAATGACTGATGAATGACAACTAAATCTTGATCATTCACTAACAAGAGAAGAACAAATTGCATGGAAGTACTCTTACACTTCCAAGTTGTGTGCAACCTTCCTAACTTTTCCAATATGTTGAGTGTTTAGCTACTGAACAAGGAGGATGATCATCTGCTGGCAAAGAGGCATTCATATATACTTTCGAAAAAGCCTTCAAGACCAAGTTCACATGTGTGAGAACATTTTACCAAAAAAGATAATGGTGGAAAAACTGAATGTAATTATTGTGGGAAAATATGTGCATGTGGTTCTAGAAATCATGACATGACTAATTTGTTTAGGCACTTGTCAATGTGTAAGAAAAGCCCTAATATACATGTTGACAAGAGGAAAAAAAAACTCCTTGGTTTCTAAAGAAATTGAAGAAGAAAATGATGGTAATGCAAAGCTCAAGGTGTTGTCTTTTAATCAAGAAGAGTGTAGGATTGCACTTGCTAAAATGATTATCATTGATGAGCTTCCACTTAAATTTGTTGAAAATGAAGGTTTTAAAAGTTTTGCAACCTCAATTCTAAGTTCCTTCTAGACAAACTATTCGTAGAGATGTTATGCAATTGTATGTGCTTGAGAAAGCAAAGTTCAATTCTATGTTGACATTTTAGGATGCTTACACTACAACAAAAAAACTTTTTAGCAGCCATAAATATGACTTTTAGTGACAATAAGAATTGCCGCAAAAACTTTTACTGGCAATTAATTAATTGTTATTTTAGGATGCTTACACTACAACAAAAAAACTTTTTAGCAGCCATAAATATGACTTTTAGTGACAATAAGAATTGCCGCAAAAACTTTTACTGGCAATTAATTAATTGTTATTGTATCAAGTGTCGGTAAAGATTTTCCCGATCATTATATAGAGTGCCGGTAAATATTCCTTTTATGACCGGTAAAAGTAAAGCCTTTTAGCGGCAATTGTGATGGCCGCTAAAACGGTCTCTAGATTTGACTTCTTTATGTCTTTAACGGCTTTGTTATTGTTGGTAAAGACCCATTTTATTGCTGAAAAAAAATGTGCTTTTTACCGGTAATTGTAATAGCCACTAAAACAGTCTCCAGGTTTGCCTTCTTTAATGTCTTTAACGGCCTTTGTTATTGGCGGTAAAGACCTATTTTATTGCCGAGAAAAAATGTACCGTTTACCAACAATTGTAATGGCCGCTAAAATAGTCTCCGACTTTGCCTTCTTTCATGTCTTTAACGGCCTTTGTTATTGCTGGTAAAAACTCATTTTATTGCTGGTAAAAAATGTGCCTTTTATTGGCAATTATTATGGCTACTAAAACTGTTTCAAGAATTACTGATCCCACGCATTTGACAACCGGCAAAAATTATGCAAAGCTTATGCCAACAATTACAATTGTCGGAAAATATTATGCTTATTTGCCTTTTAAAGTTTGACAAAATTCAAAGAGGTTTTTCCCAACAATTAATATTGTCGAAAAATATTAAGCCTATTTGCTATTCAAAGTGAGATTTCAACGTCATTAACAAAAATTTTAGTGATAATAATATTTGCTCCTAAAGAACTTAAATCATAACATTCAAGTGTTCCTAAATACAATATACTAAAATTCATTCTAAGAAGCAAAATATATTTCATTAAATCCACAACAAAAAAGAATATCCATAACTTTATAGTGTCAACAACAAAACATAAAAGTACACCATCTAATGAGTAGTGTTATCAAATAGTCATAGTACAAGATAGTATATAGTCATAAACGAATCTTTAATTCTTGATCATAATAAAGTCTTTTACATGCGAAATTTCTCAAAATCATAGTGTATGACCAGCAATGATAAAATAAAAATAATGTGTCATTCAAATATAGTTCATCAACCTTAGTTAGAAAATACCAATAAAAGTTAAAATATATAATAATATGTCCAAAATCAATTAGCAAAAATTTATTTTAATTACAAGTCTATAAAATATTTCTCATACAATGCAACATAGAAAAGTTAACTAAAGGTACAAATCTAAAACAAAGATGTCAGCTATATGTCTATATCACACAAGAGGCTATGTCCAGTGTTAAATACTTAACAAATGATGAAAATATCATAAAATTAGCACAATCTACAACAAAATCAAGCACAATTTAAAAAATGAGCACTATATTAACATATTTTAAAGCAAGTGCAATACCATGAGGGGCTGTAGTATTTTCATCAACGCTATATAATTGAAATAGTCTTTGTGGTTCTTATGGTGCTCGTTCATAGCCACTATTGGCATCAGGGACTTAGTAAATATTAAGATGTAAGATAACAGAATTGTCTCATAACATTAAATTTTAAGAAAAAAGATTAAAATCTTTGAAAAGCTAACTTGTCCAACTGAGCTTCCACTTAAATTTTGAGGCATAGATAATTCTATTAGAGCAAATTTGCACATAACTTGTCTCACCCATGATAATTCAGATAGTAGCCTATCTTAGTTTTGTCTCATCAAACTCATTTCTTCATCATACTTTTCCTTTAACTCCTTCATATCTTGTTCTAACCTTTGGACAACCTCATTAGACAAATCATCTACAATAATATTTCCTAGGGAAGATTTATTACCCCACAATAGAGAAGGGGTTGGACTAAGTCCTAAACCTCAGATATACCCACTTCTTTCACTTCCCAATACTTGGGAATACACATCTCTTTCCCAAGCAACACTACCAGTAGGTTGTTCATTATATGTCTCACCATTGCTCAACTTTTCTTTCATCATGTCCTAATCACAATTAAGATAACAATTTATGGCATACTCAAATTCATATAAAAATATTTAAAATAATTTGAATACTACACATACTGAACTTGTGAAGGATAAAATTGCATAAGAAATCTTACAATTGTTCTTACAGACTCCTCATCCAATGGTCTACCATTCTTACACTTTGTATGAGTTAATATGTAAATTTCTGCTCATTGAGGCTCTATCTCATTTATAGCTTAATACAATTAAATTAATGCCAAACAATTATGCATGACATAAAAGGGCTTTAGAATCTTATATCTTGTAATTTATACATGAATACCTTTTCATCCATCAAGGTTCCAAAGCTTTTGGATCCTCCTGTGTGAGGCATCTTTTGCTTGGCCCTATTGCTTCTATTTGCTTAGCTACACTTCTATCATTGCACATAAATAACATCATATAATTTTTGTATGAAAACTAAATACAAACAATCAAAGCACTCTATAAAACATAAAAACAAGGTAAAATGTCATACACTCATTTGCAAGATATGCTTTTGCTATTGAACCTTCTGGGCATGCACGATTACGAACATATGATTTCAAAGTACATAAGTACCTATGACATTGAAAAATGTTATCAGTCTAATATTTTAGGGCTTAAGTATAACTTAAGATATATATATAAAAAAAAAAACTTAATATGATCCTTCATACCTCTCAATTGGGTACATCTAGCGATAATGTACTGGCCCCGCAATTTTAGCCTTGGTTGCCAAGTGAATAACTAAATGTACCATAATAGTAAAAAATGGTGGGAGGAAGAGTTTCTCCATATTACACAGTGTTAGTGTAATTTTTTCTTCAAATAGCTCTAACTCTTCCATCTTAAGCACTTTGCTACAAAGCACCAGAAAGAATGTGCATAGTTCAATCAAAACAACACTCACTTTTTTATCTATTGATCCCCGCAATGTAAGAGGAAGAAGTTATTGCATTATAACATGGCAATCATGAGTTTTCAGCCCCGATATTTTTCGTTTTCGAATACAGCGTGAGAAATTAGACGCATAGTCATGTGGAAACTTAGCATTTTGTAGTACTTCATAGAATAACTTCTTTTCCTCTAAGGACATTGTGAAGTAAATAGGAGATAGATATATCCTCCCATTAGCTCGTTGTTGAGGCCATAAGCTTGGTCTTATGTTCATCTCCATCAAGTCCAATCAAGCTTCTAAGTTGTCTTTCGACTTCTTACGAAGACCCAACAAAGTATAAATCAAATTATCGCACACATATTTTTCTATATGCATCACATCAAGATTGTGGCGCACTAAGTTATACTCCCAATAAGGAAGATTGAAAAAAATACTCCTCTTTTTTCATGTGCTTTTCATCACCCCACTTACCTCTTCACTCAACTTACATAAGTGAACTTTATGCCTCTAACTTGATTTAGAACCAGTGACCCAGATATTGGACAAGGTGCAGGTCTTGATTCTTTAGTCCTATCAAATGACTTTGCATCATTTCGATATTTGTGCCTCAGCTTCAAGAAACGTTGATGACCCATGTAGCAAAACTTTTTACCATGTTTGAGCCTTCTAGATTGAGTGCTTATGTTGCAAGAAGGGCATGCAAATTGACCATAAGTGCACCATCAAGATAGACTACTATATGCTGGAAAATCATTTATAGTCCACATAAGAGTTGCATAATAGGTTTCTACCCCCATATCCCACAATTGGTTTAACTTTTTTATTAAAGGTTCCAAAAAGACATCAATGTTATTTCCAAGCCCTTTTGGTCCAAGAATGAGTGATGACAAAATGAAGAATTCTTGCTTCATGCGCAACCATGGTGGAAGATTATATGGCATTAAAATCACTGGTCATGTACTGTGAGCAATATGCATCGTGGCATATGGATTAAAGCCATCACTAGCTAATCCAAGGCAAACATTGCGGGGATCTTTAGCAAATTCTGAATGACAACTGCTAAAAGTTTTCCAAGGTTCAGAATGTGCAGAATACCGTAAAACTCCATCTTTATTGCATTCTTCATCATGTCATCTCATTAGTTTAGAAGTTTTTGAAGACATAAATAATCTTTGTAGCCTTGGTTTCGGAAGAAATATCTTAGGACCTTGGCTGGATTTTTTTTGTCATCATTTTCCATCTAGAAGCCCCACAAACTGAGCATTCATTAACATCCTTACCAGTGAATGCATTCCTAAAAAGCATGCAATCGTTGGTGCCAGAATGGATCTTTTCATACTTTAAGCCTAATCCCTTAACTATCTTCTTGGTCTCATAAAAAGAATGAGGCAACCTTCCCCCCTCAGGCAATGTATCCTTCAATAGTCCAAGCAAAGCATTAAAAGACTCATTTGTCCATTTGAACAACTGTTTTATATGGTAAAGATGCAGTAAAAATGATAGTTTACTAAATTTCTTGCATCCAGGGTATAGTTCTTCATTAGCATCTTTCATTAGTTGTTCAAACTTCTCCACCTTTGGATGTGGTTGATCTCTTGATGAATGAGTAGTGTTTTCTTCAAAAGTTGGCTCCATCTCACCCCTTTTGCTGATGTTATTATCCACAGATTAGGTAAAGCCTCCAAAAGCATCATGTATCATTCCTACCATATCATCACCCCTAAAATCTTCTTGTCTGCAATTAGTTTCTTCAACATAGTTTGACATATTTATTGGCTCCCCATGACAAAACCAAGTATCATATGACAGTATAATGCCATTAACCACAAGGTGCTCATATGCCACTGCCTGATTTACCAAATAATGGAGCACACATTATTTACACGGACATGGAATTGTTTCTCCATCATGTTTTTCATGAAAAGCATGGTCTAAAAACTTCTCTACTACATCCAAATATTCTTTACTAACTCCATCACAGTCCATCCATCTCCTATTGCTAGGATTGTCCATGACCATGCAAGAAATCTTATCCTATTTAACAAAAGGGTTGCAACATGGTTAAATGATAGAATACCAACAAAATACAAATATGATTACATAGCTAAAAAATGACCTTTATATAATAAAAAACGCAACATTTAAAACCATCCAAGCAAGTCAATAGTTGACATCTTCATATACCATACATTGCACATGTGAAAACAACATAATAGTTTCTCCAAAACAATGAAACCTGCCATAATACCACCCAAAAGCAAAAAAACTTGAAACTGAGGCAAAATCAAAAGTCAAACACATTTTCAGTTTCATAGTTGTCAATTCACATAGAAGGCCAATCAAATTAACAAAGCTACTTTAGA
Organism: Ormosia emarginata; assembly: GCA_029884605.1. NCBI lineage: Eukaryota > Viridiplantae > Streptophyta > Magnoliopsida > Fabales > Fabaceae > Ormosia > Ormosia emarginata. The sequence goes on from JAQQTP010000048.1 coordinate 8,197,442, forward strand.
GTGGAGTTATCTCTATTTTTTGTTCTCTATATATGGAGAACAATACCAGGTTTTAATGTATAAAGAGGAAATTATAAGTTCTCTCACCGATAAATAATATATTAGGTTCTGAATGCATAAATCATGAAAAGCAAAAAAGCCTAAGACATATAAATAAACTCATAGCTTTTCTTTTCATATCTTTGATTTTCTTAAAACAAATTTTTAAAACAATAAAAATAATCATTAGTTTCATTCCCTGTGTATATTTCCAGGTTGCATCCTTTACTGGGGAAAAGCAAGCAATATCTAGTTATAGCAAATATCTTGTACATGATTACCAATCATGAGCTCTGATATCAGTACACAGATTTAATGCAAATTTTCTCATGATTTAAAGGTGAATACACCCGTACTTGCTCACTTTACAAATAAACTCATTTAAGAAGAGCTTGACCTCTCCAAAAAAAACCCAAAACATGAGAATTTATAAATGTGCTTATCTTCCCCCTATTTTTATACATAAAACAAATGAATATATCAGCCACAAAAAACTCACTCAAAAACATCTTCTATGATCATAAACAAACAACAAGATTAAGTTTTAGCAACACCCAAAAAGGTAACAAGTTTTACAAAAGAAGAAAGGGGTATTGATGCATAATACCTGGAGTTTTGGATTCACAGACTTGCTATCTGAGTTGTCTAGAAGAGAGAAAGCAGCAAATATCAAGTCTGACCCAGATATTGATGTCTAGATGAAGGTGAGAAAAAGAAGCTATTATCAATCTTTATTGCAGTAAAAGAAGCTACATTTTTTTTAAAAAATAAAAATTTAAGTAATAGATTTAGTGTGTGTTTGGATTAACTTTGAAAAAATATTATTCAATAATTGATTATATGTATAATTGATTTTCTTTAAAATCGATTAGGATAAAATCCGTTCATTATTTGGATACATTAACTGAAAAATGATTTTAAGATATTACTATCTTTGCATCTAATTGGCTTCTGATATAATAGGGAACTGTAGCTACAGGCCAGGAGTCAAGCATAGTAATAGATTATATACTAAAGGTAACAGTAAAATAAAGTTCTGTTATATCAAGTCATGTGTTTAAATTTCTTATGAAACATAAGGTATTTAGTTATTTACTATAAAATTTGCAAATTTTGGGGTTAGATATAAGTGCTGATACTATGGTGGGGGATGAAATGTTGTGTGGTATCTCTGGAGGACAAAAGAAGCGTGTTACTACAAGAGAGATGCTAGTTGGACCAACAAATGTTCTCTTCATAGATGAAATATCTACTGGGTTGGACAGCTTCACAACTTTCCAGATTGTGACCTGTCTCGGGCAATATGTTCACATTCTTAATGGAACCACAATTATATCTTTGCTCCAACCAGCACCTGAGACTTATGATCTTTGTTATGACATTATCTTAATCTCTGATGTTCAAGTTGTGTACCATGGACAACTTGAATATGTTCTAGACTTTTTTGAATCTATGGGTTTCAGATGTCCTGAGAGGAAAGGTGTTGTTGACTTTCTTCAAGAAGTAACTTCAAGAAAGGATCAAGAGCAGTATTGGGTTCGCAGAGATCAACCATACAGTTTTGTAACTGTCACTCAATTTGCTGAGGCATTTCAGTCATTCCATATTGGTAGGACACTTAGAGATGAGCTTGCAGTTCCATTTGACAAGTCTAAGAACTTCCCAACTGCATTAACCACTAAAAGTTATGGGCAGAGATAACTCATTGCTTCTCTGATTTCCTTCTATCTTGCTCTATAGTTGTATATGTCTCTACATTTTTGTGTTTCCTATTACTGTAATTAAAGCTTGGCTCCTTAGTTTTCCTACCATTTTCTACTGTTAATACCAGTATCTATCAGAAACATTTGTAGGTAAGACTTTATATTAAACAATAATACATGAGACACAATTGCAAAGTAGCAATTAGGGTGCTAGCCAGAGTTACAATCTAAAAGAATAAGTTTCAGAAGGAATAAAATGTCTAGAATACAATTTTAGGTAGGAAACATCCAAGTAAAAAATGTCTCACTAGATCCACTCAAGTTTTACCTGAAATAGAGACATATTTTCCTTATTATAAGTTGTAATTTACTTAAATAAAATATAACAAAACCAACATATAGTGTAACTGTAACACCCTTATGGAGATGTCACATTTGTGATGCAAATAAAATAAAATAAAATAAAATAAATATTACCCAAGTTGTAAAACATTTGTTACATAAATAATACGGGTTGTAAAATTTTTCCTGTTAAGAACAGAATATTACTAAATAAAATCACACGAAACATAAAATAAGTAAACTGTCATCACATATAATATACATAAGGTTTTGTCATAAGTTATACAAATAATTTACAACTACAAAGTATATAAAGAAAGCAGTAAAGAGCTAATATACAATACTACATCCAAAAAGTGCCCAAGTGTACATCATAGATATCTAACCCTCTGAAGGATCACTCTCAGATGAAATTTCAGGTGATAAATATCCAGAATGTCTCGAAGTCCTACGGACACGAGTCCGTGCTATCGATACACTACTGATCTCACTAGGCGCATCAAACATTCCACCTCAATAATGCCTAAGAGACAGTGGCAACTCTAAATAGAAATATATAGTAGTAGTGAAAATAGGTTCCCCATCAAACTCTGTACGTAGGGTCACAGTCAACCGCCCCACATACACCACTGAATCTCTATCTTCGCGTAAACGCCAGGCTTCAGAGCCTCCATGAAACTCAAACCTCACGAAACTGAAGAATCCCGGCAGCGTCATACTCACACAATCAATCCAGTGGATATGGATAATCGGATGGTTCGCAGTCGTCGAACTGATCCTCAGCTTGTTGCTGTTCCTTGTCCTCAGGGTATACACAATCAAGAGGCTATTCCTCTTCCACAAACTCTTTTACAATATAATTTAAACATACAGAAACAGTACATATAAAGAGGTAAGACAATCTATATCACCACAAGCATGGTAAATAAGAAAACGACAATACAACAGTTATAACAGTTAATATAATATGGCAACTAACAAATTATATTGAATAATCATAACAAACATATAACATCATAAATCCATAATAAAGATGCAGATGCACAAAGACTCGTCCCTACTCCATGGAGCTACAACCACAGACATCAGAGAGAATGACCCGCAAGTTCTATTAGTACCTTAGGCTGCCCAACCAACTATTGCACTGTCTCACGTTGTGTCTATAGCCCACTGTCCAAAACATCGTGGTGTAGCACACAATCCAAACAACGTGTAACTACAGGCATTGTACTAAAATAGTCCTTACAAGATCTCGATTAAGTATAGTACGTGTCGAGACCACTAGTGTGTTACCAGTTACCACGGCCCAAAGGAGCGACCAACTATCCACATATGGAATAATCCGCACACTAATGTCTCCAAGTTCATACAAGTTGAACCACACTACGCTTATCACACTGACAACACAGTGTAATTCACCTCGTTAATCAATCCACCAATTATCAACCAAATTGGCACAACTCAATGCATGAATAAAAATAATAATTACCAATTTACCCTTAATCTCAAAACATTCTCATATTTACGCAAATGCCCTCAATGGCAAAAACTCAAATATACAATACGTCCCACTTGACAGTACTGTTTCATAATTTGTCTGGGTCCACGACTTTGGCCCAACAGTAAAACTTGCTATTTTCGTCAATCGCGTAGAAATTTTATTGCGTTTTCATAATTTCATCGTTTTTACAAAATTTTTTAAATCGCGTAAATATATTTTACTATTTTTGAAATCGCGTATTATTTTTAAAACGTTTTCTCAATTGCATAAGGTTTTAAAATCATTTTCTTGTCTGAATTCCTTAAAAATCACTATTTAAATAAATAGAAATAATATTTAATACGTTTGAACTACGTAGGATATTTTTCATATCATATACAATATATTAGATATCTTTTCTATCTTATTTGTCCGTTTTTAACAAAAATTGACAGTATTTTACTTAGAAAATCTATAATAATGGTTTTCTAGGTTTTCTGTTAAAAATTCTTTTGTTTATATTACAACCATTTAATTACACTTTTGAAAACTACTAATGTGCTTCAAAACATAAGGCGAGCTCTACGTTAGAAATTTTACAAAAGCTACTGTATTTCCTCCTAAACGGTAAAATCCTTAGTTTTAGCTTTTTAAACTTAATCTAATCACTTTTATTCCTCAAAACTCATTGTAATAAAATTTCTTTTGGTATTATTACTTCACCTTGATTGAAAACAATTTTAGAAACCAAAAACACTTAACTTTGGCATGTTGGCCGAAATCCATAAACTTATCATTTGATCTATAGATTCATTTTTCTTACTCTAAATCAATTTGTATCTTGTCAATTTGCCTAAGTCAATTAAATCACTCTTTTAGAAAATTATTGAGAACATTTTGGTTCCCATTTTGTATTGAGGCCGTGAGCCTTGGATTTGTGTTCTTTGGAACACTCATGCAAACCTTGCATATTATTCACATCCTACTAATTAATCATGCATTACTAACACATACAATATATTCAAAGCTTGTAGACATACATATCAATACAAATCACAACTAAGAAAGCTATTACAACAAACACACAAATGAATCCTTATGGATTCTACAATCACAAACAAATCCATTTTCTTACCACCACCCAAGGATGATAAGATTCAAGTCTTCCTCTTACCTTAAGTGAAGACAAACTCTTCTTCTCTCCTTCCTAGTGATTTCGGGTTCACCCTCCAAATTACCTATCAAGCTTAAATAAATTCTACAAGTTACTACCATAGAAGAAAAACATAAACCATGGATCAATCATAGCTTAGAACTTTAGAAATGAGATTAGAAATGAAAAATAAGAAATTTCACCTTTAGGGAGAAATCTTCAAAGAAATTTTCCAAGCTTTAGATGATGGATTTTGCAAGAACTCTCAACTAGAGATGTTCTTCGAATGTGTTTAGGTTTAGAAAAATAGGTTGGATAGAATTTTAGGTGAATGGATGGTGATTTAGGGCTCTTGGCCGAATGGCTTAAAGAGAAGCAACAATGGTGTTTCTTGATTTTGGAAGAGAGAAAGTAGAATAGCAAAGATGAAGTTGAAGTGAAATTTGGCTCTCCAAAGAGTGAATGGTCGTGGAGCTCAAAGGAGTGGAGGTGGCCACTTTGTTTGACTCTCCAAGACTCCATCCAAGCCTTAGACTTCATCAAGGGTCAAGATTAAAACTTGATCACCAAGCTTGTCTTCCATTGGCTAATCCAAGCCTTGTCATAAGCCTTGTCACAAGCTCTTGAATGTTCCACCACTAATGATGCTTAATTAAGCTACTAATCCTATTAAGCTTCTAAGCACACTTAACTTATCTTAATTAGGTTAATTAGTTACATTACTATTTAATTAACATTCTACTAATCTAAGCTTCAAGAACCATTGATCATATCAAGGGTTGATATTAGATAGTAATATGATCAAATCTAAACCATTAGATCTTATTTTCATGGAATTCTAACCATTAGATTCATCTTCAAAAATAAAGGGTCAAGATCTTCCTAATATTCTTCACATCTAATGGTCACAAATGATTCTAACCATTTTTGTGAGACCATCTCCACCATCCATTTGATCAATGGTGGATCTCCAAAGCCTTCCTTAATAAGCTTATCATTACAACCATAGATTAAATCAACGGTTGATATTCCATCTTGAACTCTCTCATCCATCGGTGTAAATCAAGTCAAGCCTACTTCGTTGACTTAATTCTTATTGGCTTAAAATAAATCAAGCCACTAATGTTGACTACTTTATCTAAACGTGGGTCCTGCATAGTAATTGTGGGTCCTACAATCCAAAAGTGGGTCCCACAAAAATTTTCGGATCCACTGTCATTTATTTATACTGACTTAAAATAATATTATAATAATATAAAATTATTTTATTTCACAGTTAAATCCTAAAAATTAAAAGATTAATAACAGTATCATTCAGAATTATCATTCAGAATTGGGTTTAGTAAGATCCCCCAGCTCCGAATAATTAAAATAAGATTTCCCCGGTCCAGAAATTTTTATTTTCCTGAGTCGGAGCAAATCACACAAAACACTCAAATAAAATCACAGACAGTAAAATAAAACTCTGTATCATATAGCAAAATATAAAACGGTACAATTCGGGACACAACAGTCATTTATCCTAAAGTTGGGGTGTTACAGTAACCATAAGAATGCCTAGCATATAGCTAGTGTCTTCACCAACAAACTGAAGAAAGTATCAAATATTTTTTTGATGAAAGAAGAAATTTTTATTAGAGCAAGAAAGAGATAAATAAGATAGAAGGAAAGTATCAAATATTAATCAAATATGATTGGTCATAGTTTGAGAGTGAGAGTTCAAAGAAAGGAACTGTACTTCTACTTGTACTACTAAATGAAGCTATAGCATATCCTAAAGCTCAGTTTTAACTAAACATTGTTATACAACAAATATTTAAAAATAAAAACACAAAAATTCACTAACTAAAATTAAGTTTTCCTAAGTTTCTTTCTAGGGAAATGTAATCAAATTATCCAAGTTAGTATATCTAACTTAATTAAGATAGCCTGAAGTTGGTTCCCACTTCCCAGTAACATTGGCATGTGGACAAAGTCAACTCTACTAATTAACTTTAGTTGCATTAGAACCTATAAAAAAGTTTAAACAAAATCGCTTTTACCAAAAGCAAATCATAAATTAGCACTTGACGTATGTGTTGCTCTAACTAGCTACATTATTCTGCTTGGCTTTTCTCGATTCTTATTATATACATCAGGATAAATTAAATTGTCTTGTCTGATCTAAAGTTTTGTTACTGATAAATAATCTCATTCCAAGACAGTCAAAACAATGGATCGGTGCTTATGAACTATGATGTGTAATTTTCTTGCTAGCTTTTCTATGAGTAGTGGCATTATAAGTTCACTCGCCACATGATGTTTCAATATTAATTTTGGAAGTGCCACATTGTATGGCTACGGACAATGCTGGCTTCTCAGCACAGAAGAGGAGTTAGTTTAGAAGCACTTAAAATAGAGAATCAGTACAGGATAAATTAATATCTAGCATGAGTATCAATTTTTTTTAAGGTGACTAAGGTTAAGGCCTAATTTGAATAAGCATGGGAAATCATGGCTATAACAATGTTCCTCCTAGTGTTTCAACTCATTTTAACCTGTTAATTATGTAGAAAGAATTGTGCAACATTCCCCATCATTAGGATAGCATTTTGTCTCTCACAACAACAAATAGGTATCTGATTTGAATTCTCTCGTTTAAACCTTGTAGGTACAAGCAACTAACACCATCAGTTTTACCTAACAATCATGCTACATGAGAAAGAAACAAATGATGAATATGCTTGTGGGGGGAGAAGTCTATTTGGTATGTCACCTAAAATATGCCATCAAAGAAAATAGTAAGCTTAAAATAAGAACCAAAACACAATAAATATGTCCCTATATGCCATGTTAGATAGTTAACATTTGGTCAGCTAAGATTGGGGCAGGGCAAGGCTGTGCAACCAGGTGGTTTCACCATGGATTTCAGTTTAGGGCGACGCGATTCTTGGGTGCGACCAGGCGGTTTCACCATGGATTTCGGTTTGGGGTGAGGTGGTTCTCGAGTCTGGGTCGGTTGTGTGACGAGGTGGTTCAGTGTCCTACTAGAAATTCAGAGCAAAGTATTCAAGTGTACATACTAGAAATTCAGTGATAAGGTGGTTCATTTTTGCAACCAACTCCTTTTTCAGTGACGAGGGTTCAACGATTGGTTCTGAGAGTGGGGGATCTTCAGTGTACAACCATCTCTACACGATTGGTGCTTCAATGTTGGGGCTTCTTTGACTTGGTTCTTACGGTGGATAGAGACATGGTTTCAGGGATTGGGTTTCTGATAGTGAGTTACGATTTCATGGTTGTGAGATTATGGTTCAGCCACTGGGGTTTCTGACAAGGGGTTCAACGATTTGATGGTAGAGAAGTGGTTTCAAGTGTGGTGGAGAAGTGGTTTCAAGAGAAGGAACTAAAAATTTTTTTCATAAAAAAATTTGGAGGGAACCGAAAATGGATTCACGAGATGTAATATGTTGTTTAGAGGCAATTTACTTTATTTTCCTGCAAAAGTTGAATTATTAGTGGCCATTCACGATCTGCCGAGAGAATATGGGTTTATAGAATGTGTTACTAGCGATTGGTGTTTGGCCGCTAATTAATTGCCACTAAAAGACATTTTTGGTAGGGGTGCACATGGTTCGGGTTGGGTTGGGTCGGGTTTGGGGAGAAAAAATGTCCAAACCAATTAATCAAAGTCGGGTCGGTTTGGGTCGGTTTCAAGTAATTTTTTTATAACCCGACCTGAACCAACCCGATGGCAATCAGGTTGGTTCGGGTCGAGTAATCGGGTTGATTAAATTTCAAACAAAAAAGCTTTTTTTCCTATTTTTGGGTGGTCGGGTTGTGAACACTCCTTAATAGGAATTACTCAAAACAACGTCGTTACTCGGGTCATCGAGTCATCGGGTTAAATTACTCAACACATCATCATAACCAATTAGAAGTCGGGTTAATCAGATTTGACCCGAACTAACCCGATGACCCGAATATATTATATCGGGTTGGTCGGGTTCACGGGTTGGGTCGGACCCGTGATCACCCCTAATTTTTGGTGTAGTGTTTCTCTTCATTTTTCTTTTGTTTCAATCAAGTTTAAGTATAGGCATTGTGGTGTTACTCTCAAAGTGAACAAAGAAAATAAGTTCATAAGACTGTCGATGCATCTAAGTGACAATTGTGTTGAAAAATCAATGGATTGTTTAGATGATAAAAAGTATATGAAAAAAAATAGAGAGTGAAGTCAATAATTATGTCAATACATATGACATGCGTGATGGCACTGACTTCGATTAGTTAGACTAATTTGTTATTTGAGTTATGACTAGCTTTATTTCATTTATTTTAGACTTAGTAAGACTTATTAGTTGTTAATTTGTTATGCACTTATTGACTTTTGGTGTTTAGTTTACTTGAGATTGAGTCTTATAGTATTAATTTGTTAGATTTTGTATTTTGACTTTTCTTTTTAGGATTTTTTTTTAAAAAAAAGACATGTCGGACCCACGGGTTCGACTTAACTCAACCAACTCTTGAGCGGGTCGAGTCAGGTTGAGCAAAAAAATCTATTTGGCCTAGCCCAACCAAACTTACTGCTCTGGTGAGTGAGTCAGGTCCAAAAATATTGTTGAACTAACCCAACACAACCCACAAATACCCCTAATTTAGGGGATTCTACGCTATGTATATGAAGGCCATATGGTGATCTTGTTGGGAGATACTTCATTCTTATCAGCATGTCCTTGTATAAATATTTGTAATTTAAAAAGTATTAGAAATATATTACATATAAATTTAATATAGTTTAACTCAATATGACTACATTCACGAATGAAAAAATAATTAAATCAATAATGAATAACATTATAAACACAATTTTTGTCACATGCAAATAAAGATATAAACACTAACATTATAACTTTTGTACAAATAACATTACAAATCCTTGCCTATGTAACTTTTGAGGTCAAAGAAATTATCTATCGCAACATTGCTCACAATTTCATCTATCTCATTTTCATGTTTCTACAATTCTTCAATACAAATATTCATAATCTACGAGAATTTACTTGACAAGTAACTATCATTTTTACACTAATTTTTCTAATTTTTTAGTACAAACAAATCTCTTTAATATTTTACATATCTCTCATATTCATTATATATATTTTTTACACGTCTCAATATTAATTATAAGATATAAATTTATAAATAAAAATTTAAAATTATTAATTATAATTTTAAAAATAAGAATTTGGGTCAAAATGGTTTTCTTTGGGCAGCTAAAGCTTTGTCCTTGTATTGTGCTTGCATAAAGTTTGAAGCATGTGACTGCTGGGCCTAACAAAGACTAGTAAAGAATAGTTCTGGAAATATCTTCATCAGTGAAATGTGATATTTCATTTTTTCTACTTTTCATCCACTCGCAATCAGGAGCCCTTTTAGACAAGTCAATGGAAAACATAAGCCGTGTGAATATTCTAAACACACATAATCCAAGCATATGAATCACCAGAAGTGTTCTCTGGTAACTGGTTTCTTCATTTTCCCATTTTTGTTGTTTACAACTTGCATGGAAGATGCAATATTTGTGATAACAATTACGACTCGCAAGCTTCAGATATATGTGAGTAAACATTAAATCCCATCCTGAGAAAAATTTCGTTTCCTAAATTAATTTTTAAGAAATAAAAATCCCTACCTTAATTTCTAAGAATTTATGCCAACATTTATGAATGAGAAAAAATCAAAACTATAAATAACATTACAAATATAATTTTTTTCGTCAAACAAAAATGTAAACCCTCACACATTACAATTTTTGCACCAATAACATTATAAACTCAGTCAATTAATATAATTTTTTTAGACAAAATCACAAATCCTCACTTATGCAACTTTTGAAGTCAAAGTTGGAAACTATCTTGCCAAAACATTACTCATGATTTTATCACTCTCGTTCTGGTGCCTCTACCAATTCATTAATATAATTATTCATAATAATAAGAACTTATTTGACAAGTAATTATTTTTTTTACATTTTTTATGATTTTTTAATTTTTTATTATAAATAAATCTCTCTCATATCTTACATATTTCTTATATTTATTATATATATATTTTAAATATTTCAATATTAATTATAAAATTTAAAAATAAAAAACTATTAATTATAATTTTAAAATTAAGAATTTGGGTCAAAATGGTTTTCTTTGGGCAGCTAAAGCTTTGTCCCTGTATTGTGCTTGCATAAAGTTTGAAGCATGTGACTGCTGGGCCCACCAAAGACTAATAAAGAATAGTTCTGGAAATATCTTCATCAGTGAAATGTGATATTTCATTTTTTTTACTTTTCTTCCACTCGCAATCAGGAGCCCTTTTAGACAAGTCAATGGAAAACAGAAGCGGTATGAATATTCTAAAGACACATAGTCCAAGGATATGCATTACCAAAAGCGTTGTCTGGTAACTAGTTTTATCATTTTCCCATTTTTGTTTTTTACAACTTGCTTGGAAGATGCAATATCTATGATAGCAATTACGACTCGTAAGCTATAGATATATATGAGTAAACATTAAATCTCATTATGAGGAAAACTTCGCTTTTTATATTAATTTTTAAAAAATGAAAGTCCTTAACTTAGTTCTTAAAAATTTCAAAAATGAAATCAAGTTAATCTATTTTATTAGATACTTTAATCTTTATCAAGAACTAATTTAATTCAATTTTTAAAATTCTTAAAATTTAAATTAATGATTTTTATTTTTTAAAAACTAATATAAGGAGACGCAATTTTTCTTACAGAGAAGATTTAGTGTTTACTCGACATAGTATAATATAACTCGATGAACTAGAATGGTGATAAGCTAATGCTAAGAAACGCTGACCGCTAAAGCAGTCAAGTAATCAAGTTATTACCACTAAGTAAAAAATCAAGGAAGATATCTTAATTACGAACTGGCAGCTTCAGCTAATGCTTCTTTTTAAATAAAAAAGTTTTTTTTTAAATGTACTTTTTGTTATATTTAAATATATTTCAACGAGCATTTTTTAAAATTAAAGACTAAAGCGCTAGAAAAAGTTAAAGTTTTATGCTTAAAAAAAAACCTTTTTTACGACATAAAAAACTTGTTAAAACAAAAAAATTATTTTTCAAATTTTATATCTAAATATTAAATAACTTTTATTTTTTTAAAGATCTTTTAAAAAAATCATATAAGAAGAATCTTTTATTAAAAGTTCAACCAATTAAGTCCTAATTCTTCTGTAAACTTAGTTATATATAAAATGTATAAATTCAGCTAATAAAAGACTAAAACGCTTTTTGACACAAGTGCTTTCCTGTAAGTTTTGAATTCCTTACACTTTAAATATTCTTTGAAATCGCTAAATTCAAACTTATTATCATTTGAATTAGCTCTTGCGGGTATATATATATATATATATATATATATAAATATATATAAATATAAACTACGATATAAAATAATCGTTGATTTGACACAAAAATCTTTATAAACTTTTTATTTTTTTAATATAAAATAATGAGATGTCAGTCTTTTATTAATTTAGCTTGTGTAGGTAAGTCTACACAAATATCTCTTCTATCATATTTACCTTCCTAACCTAAGAATTAGGGGTACGCAATAGACATGTTGGGATGAGTTTAACTTTATACTCGAAATTAACCCATTTCTTTGGATTCGGACTTAATTCGGTCATAATCCGACTAATGTACCAATGTTTTAAAAAATTATGAGGGTTACTTGAGTAGATAGTTAAATGTGGAGACCTCCGTGACTCAGCGATAACAGCAGTGGTACGAGGGGTGAATACTTGTAAAAGATATTCTGATGTTCAAGTCGATTTGTACCCTAGGAAGGCAATGTATAATATTAGATATTAGATGCATACATTTTAAACTTTACAGGTATATGTAAGAGCATCTTAGGTTGTTGAGAATCGTAACGTTCAATTTGAATTAAATGTTGTTGACTAAAATCTGAGAGACTATTATTCTTTATAATTAATCTCCTATTTATGTGGAATATAATTAACATTCATATCTCTTAAGAGATTTTGAGTGATTTATGCCTTACAAATAGACAAATTCAAGTGTGCAATAATATCTAAATACCATTTTGACAAGTCAGGTTGTTCTAGATCCGTAAACCCATAATCTGATTTAAAACAATTAATAACCAAATCACAATTCTTTTATTTTATTTTATATTAATTAAAAAAATCTTATATATTTTATACAGGGCTCTAACATATTATAACAAGTATGAGCCACATTTGTTTTATTGGAACACTAAGGTTTTGTCAATTAACTCGTATTAAAGATATTAATTCTTAATCTCTAATAAACATAATAAAAGAAAACATGTAAAATGTGTATTTTTCACAAGACTTCATTAACCCATTTATACTTTAATAAAAAAGATATCGTAATTTTGAGTTGGACGATTTTATTAAGATATGGTAATTTCCATTTAAAAAAAAAGAGATGTTATTCTTTTGTACAAAAAGATATGTTAAATTGAATTGGACTATTTAATTAATATATTAATCCTTGGGTTAAACCCTTTTGTAGTTCAACACACAAACTCGCAACTTATTTATGTTATAACAATATTGCCATGCCTAAACTTTCTAATCCTTTTTAATACACTCAACCCCTTGACCAAAAAAAAGAAAAACACTCAACCCTAAACCTTTGACATGACTTTTTTCATCGTGCACGTGGATCCTTAATCTCTGAGAACACCTCTGCAGAAAACAAAGCTTGATCCTCACTACTGTTTGTAGTTATGGTAACCTTGCTACTCTTGGACCCTGATTCTTCAGTACTTGTGAAACCCACCTCGCTCTCTACATCACTTACAAATTGCGGCAAGAGTGGTCTCTGTTCACTCTTCTCCTCCTCATGGGTCCCACCAATCTTATTGTCCTCCTCACTCTCCTGCAACTGCAATGCAAACTCCAGTGCACCCACAACATCACTCATGGATGGCCGTTGATTCCCATCATCATGCAAACAACTCAGTGCCATCTCGCTGAATGCTTTCAAGCACTGTGGCACGATATTTCCCTTCAGAAATGGATCAACCGTTTCATCAATCTCTCCTTCATGATGACACTTTCGGACCCACTCCACCAAGTTAGCCCTTTGCTTCTCCACCGTACGAAACATAGGGGGCCTCCCACACAATACCTCCAAAAGCACCACACCAAAAGAGTACACATCAGACTTCTGAGTCAACCGTTGACGCTTGTAGTACTCTGGATCCAAGTACCCAAGGCTACCCTTCACAACTGTGCTGACATGGGACTGTGACATCCCACTGGGTCCTACCTTGGACAATCCAAAATCTGAAACCTTAGCCACCCATTTCTCATCTAATAAGATATTTGTGGTCTTCACGTCACGGTGAATGATATTGTGCTTTGCACCTGTATGAAGATAATGCAGCCCTCTTGCTGCACCAAGTAAGATCTCAAGCCTTTGCTTCCACGAAAGAGGCTCGTTATCTGCAGGAAAAATGATTTTGACATATCAACTTCCACACCTTTTATATACACTAACTATTTTCGAATAAAAAAAGTAATAAATATGTATTAAAAAGTGAATTCCTCGTGATTTATTATCTAAAATGAAAAAAAGTGTAACAATTGGATAAAAAAAATAAAAAAAATTGATTTCAACTTTTTTCTTCTCACATTTTTTTACGACTCTTTTAATTATTTTTTATTGATTATTTTTAACATCATTTAATTAAGTTAATAGATAAATAAAAAATGATTAAAAAAAAAGAATTAAAAAAAATTAGAACTAAGTTTTAGACTAAAAAAAAATTATGTGTAAATAATACTACCCTTACCAGAATCGTAGAGATGGTCATGGAGGGAGCCACGCTGCATGAAATCATAGACGAGGATCATCTCGTTGCCGTCGTTGCAGAAGCCGATGAGGGACACCAAGTGAAGATGGCGAAGCTGGGAAAGCATCTCGATCTCGTTTTGGAACTCTTGGACACCTTGTTGGGAGCCAGGTTTGAGGCGTTTGATCGCAACTGGGGTGGTGCCATCGTCGATGTAGCCCTTGTATACGTTGCCAAATCCTCCCACGCCCACGATGAAATTAGCGTCAAAGTTTCTTGTGGCTGATATAATATCAGCAATTGAAAAGTAGCGACACAAATGAGACGGCAATTTTGATGACCCGTGACCCTTGCTGGACTTGGAAGCCTTCACGGAATGCAGAGCCTTGCTTCTTCGGCGGAAAATGATTACGACAAAGACAAGAGACAGAAGGAGGAAGGCCAAGACTGCACCAACAGAAACCAACACCTTTTTCTTTCTTTTTAAATTGTTGGATGGTTGAGTTAATTGCAGTGGTGAAGGTGGTGAAGGAAGTGGGTCGGGATTAGGTGCCCCTAGATTGAAATCGGAGCTTAGTTTGAAAATTTCGATCCCGTTGAGTATGACATCGGGGTGCACAGTGTCCTTTCCAGCTGTAAGTCGCTGCAACTTAATTGTAAGGTTCGGCTTCTTCAAGTTGCCGATTTTGAAATTCACCACACCGTAGTCTCTTATAGCAGGAAAAAGATTGCCACCACTCCACAAGATCACATCGGCAAACCTCTCAGCCATCATCTCAGCTATAAATATCTGAAAAACTCTATCACTTGCACGAAGGATATTTTTCTCAACCTCACAGAAATATAGCCTCACCATGTAATTAAAATCTGCGTCCACTTGGAACCCCCAAGTCACGTTAAACCTTGAAGTCTCGAACTTCCCGTATACCCTGGCAGTTTGATATACTAGGTCCGGTGCTGTATAATTGGGAACATCTGACGTGTAGTGAGGGTCGGCATTAACGTTAACTGAAAGACTTTGTGAATATTCATGCTTCAGGTAACGGTTGTCTGGTTCCCAAATCCGGAACATACCCGTGTCTTGGTCTGATGGTATTTCCTGGGCGCCGCCAACATCTATTCTATACATCATCTCCAGTGCTGTGTTGTTCAAAACTTGAAGGTACTCGTTGTTGATCTGACCAACAATCTGGATTCCTTGACTATTCGGTTTAGTGTAATAAAGATCCGTGGGCATAGACACAACCTCAATTGTATTGATAAAAGCATAGGCTTCTGGATGAGCAGAGTGGCTTGGGATGAAACTTATGTTAAGCCTCTGACCTGGTTCAACGTTGATACAGTATTCTCTTGAAACGGTTATTTCTTGATCATCGTCGTTGTCAGCAGTGAGTGAAGCATTGAAGTCCTTAAGAAGGGTATAGGGTCCTGCTTTCACAGAGAAGAGGGAGTTGGAGCGGTCAAAATTGGGGCTATAGGAAGAAGTTGGATAAAAGTGAAGCCGGATGAATTTCTGACCATCGGTAACCGAAAACGAGTAGGTGAATTTAGACCGAGAGAGGCGTGCGGTGCCATACAAGTTTGGGTCAACTAGAGGAGAAGCTGCAGTGGCTGGGACTGAGGGGTCAGCGTTTGGTGTATCGATAGGGGAATATATTGTCTTAACATCTCCAGTCAAGTTGCGGTTTTGTACCATGTAGTTGCCACTGTAACCGCATCTAATTTGGATAGATTCCACAGGCTTGTAGGAGTTGATGTTGTTACTGAAGACGTGTGGAAGCCAAAACAAGAATACTAGGCAAAGGTTGAACTGGAACATCATGGATGAGATCGTATTACTGCTGCGGATGCTTTTCTTGAGCAATTAGATCTGCAAAGTTGCAGCTGGGGGTGTCTCTATTTAATTAACATCATTTAGCGCATAAAGAAAGAAAACGAAGCTGCGTGGAAGTTTAATATTTACTATAATTTTTATTTTATTTCTCATTAATTTTACAATTGTGACGATCAAAAATCAAATAATTGATATGGATAATATACGTAGAAAAGTCACCATAGTTACAATAATGTTATAAATGACTAATTATTATCAAGATGCTACACGAATTATTATTCTTTATATTTGATTATGATAATTATTATAATTTTATGTAGTCTTCATCTTATAGATAGATGGTATAAAACATTTGAAGATGATACACAATAATAAAATAAAATTTTTCTTTGTTTTCTAGTTTATTATCTATCTTTTGAGCTTTTTATGTTTACTTTGACAACAATCAACACAAGATTTTACCATATAGGTGATGGTTTAATCAATTTGGAGATTCCATTGAAAGAATTTGTCTTTTTATCACTCTTTTTGAATTAATCTAATTCATTTTTGTCATTTCTTATGGCTTCTTTTATGTTAGTCTTAATATAAAATATTTGTGTTTCATCCATAAAAATCTTATTGTGAATTTTGTTTGACTAACACAATTATAATATTTTGTCTTAATTATATTGAATTTATTACTCTTGATACATTCTCTAAGAAATTACTATTCAAGCATCCTGTAGGATTACACAAAACCAATGATTTTGTTTGATCATCATTTATATAAAGATTTGTGGTATAATTTTTTAAGAACTAGACCTTTAGACTTTGATTGAAATTTAAAAGGATCCATTTGATTTTAGTATGATTTGATGCAAAAAAGTGTGAGAAAAGACATAGTCTACTATTTTACGTCTCTCGAATCTGCTCTTGTAATAGTAAAAATGAGAAAATTCTTTCAAAAATATTTTTAATCAAGTTTATGCATTCTTGTGATAAAACACAAGAACGAGTTATTGATGAAAAATCACAAAGTCCACTCAAAGGGTTTAACTTCATTCCCTAAAACAAATGTTCCAAATTATAATTTTAGGTATGACAGAAGTCGTGGTTATGGCCATTGATGTAGTAAAGGTTAAAAAAATGGTCATTATCATTGTAGTTCCAACTCTTCTTATAAGAATACATTTCATACGAAGTGAAAAAACAATGATGAGAAAAATAGTGAATAAAGTAAGAACTTCATAATATATACCACTATTGTAGAATATATGAAAGGACATTTGTTAAGTACGTATTGTAACACCCCAAATTTTATTTATTTTGTGATAAATATTTATTTTCTAATATTTGTGATTTTTGAGAATTTTTTTGAATTTTTTTGAGAACGCAGAATATTTTAATAGTATTTTTCGTTTTGCGTACAAACTGAGCGGAGTCAGAAAAATGAAATATTTTTTCCGAAAACCTTGATATGTGGAAACGTCGACCAGGGATCTTACTAGACCCGAGGCTGGACACGATTTACGAGATTTTACATTTTTCGAGAAATCTTAACAGATAAAATAATAAATCGATGTGTAAATTTTATCTGTCAGATAAATTAATACTGACTTCGGTCAACTGTAACAATTGTCTATTAAATAATAACATGTATTTAAAATCTTATCATATTATCCAAAATCTACTTTGTGTCACATTCATTAGTTTTATTTTCAAAAGAAAGATTAAATTAATTTAAGCTTGTCAAGGAAAGCTTCCTAGAAATTTTCCTAATAACACATTTTCTCTCTCTTCCCTCCTCACTCTTCTCCACAACAGAGCACTCCTTGGGGGAGTCAAATTGGTTTTCTCACATTCTCACTTTTACCACCTCACTTCTATTTTTCTAAGCACTCTTTCTCTTCTCATTTTCTTCAAACACTCTTCTCTTTTTTTCTTGTTCTTCCTTCTCCACGGTGCACACACACATTGGAGACCATCTCCATTGTTTGCTAAACAAATTACATTCCTTGTTTCCTTTCACCATTCCAAGGCCACTCTCTTTGGTGGTCATCCTTTGGTTCTTCTTCTTCTTTTTTCTATTTTCCACCATTGAAGCTAAAACTTGAAGGTTTGAGGTAAAGTCTCCACCTTTCTCATTTTCTTCTCATTTTCGTTTTTCTTGGTCACTTATGTGACCAAGAACTCATCTTCCTATGGTTTGAGTGGACATTGTGGAAGTCACTCACATTAGTGCTTTCTTGAAAGAGGAAAATGAAAATCAAGAGCAAAAAGGAGTAGCACCATTGTGTTGTCTTCATTTAGGTAAGGGGGAGATAATTCTCTTCAACCAATCTTGGTAGTAAGGAAATGTCTTATGTGGTGTTGTTGATTGAGGGATCCATGTGTGGATTTCCCTATTTGTTATGTGTTTTTCTTTCTTCTTTTCACAATGGTGTATTTGGTTTCATTTGTATGAGTCATTGATTTCCTTTATGTGATTTTGGATGCATGTTTGAGTTAATTTCATGTTGAAAATGTTATGGATTGATTTGGTTTGAGTTTAGATGGCTTAAAGATCATTTTTTTACAAGTTTATGCGTGGTAATCGATTACCCAGTGCCTGTAATCGATTACCAAGCCTCTAAAGTTACAAAATCAAGATTCTGGGAATCACGTAATTGATTACATCCCGTCTGTAATTGATTATGGGGGTTACATCCAATTTGTGTCGATTACAGGAAGCGTATGTCGATTACTAGGTCCCTGGAGTTACGAATCGTGTTTCTGGGAAGCTATGTAATCGATTCCATACAGTCGATGTAATCATGTCGATTCTGAGAGATTGTCAGTAGTAATCAATTACCAGAGATATGTAATCGATTACCAGGACCCTAAAATAAGATTTTGAGCTGAAAATGATGAAAATATGGTTCCTCTTGTCCCTTGTAACTCAAACATAAATCTTAAACCCTAGATTCAAGGATTTTATTTCACTTAAATGTGATGGGATTATGTATCCATACCAATAATGGAGAAATGATTTTGAAAATGAAACTTTTGGATCCATAACATGGAAATTGTGGTATATGTGGAATGATGGACATGTATATATATTCATATTGAGAATTGTTTGATGCAATTGTGAGTTCCTATGTAGGACCAAGTTCTTGATAAAATTATGACATGTTAATATTGAAAATGAAAATATATATATATATATATATATATATATATATATATATATATATATATATATATAAGGGAGAATCAATTCTGTAAGTATAATTTTTTTTTTTACATTCATTTCATTTTCAATTTGTTAGATTCACTTTCATCTAATGGTTATTTTTAATGAAATAATCTCAATCATTAGATGAAAGTGGATCTAATAGTTGAAAATGAGTGTAAGTCAAAAAAGACTTACACTGGTGTAAGCCGATCCCCTATATATATATATATACCATTGTGGTATGCTTATGATGAATGCATCATTGATAAACATACATGATTAGACATTGTGTCGTCATGCATATGTGTCGTCCGTTGGACATTGTTGGAAAGGCCATGTTGCCTAGGAGTTTGAATAATACCTATGTGCGGGTGCGAATTGTAACACTCAAAATTTCCGTCTTAAATTAAGTGATAATTTTGTGATTATGCAATTTATTTTGTTTAGTGATTTATTTTGTAAAATTATTTTGTTTATTCCGTCGAACTTATTTGATCGTTTTGAGTGATTTCTTTCAGTGTCGGAAAATAAAAATTTTTGGTAGGAAAGCGTTACGTAATTTAATTTTTACTGGTTAGGTAATTAATTTACGTATGTCAATTTGATATTTGTGCATTTTATAATTTTTGTGATTTTATGGATGATTTTGAAATTTTTTCCTATTTGTGGTCCCACATAAAAGTATGTAGGCCCAAGTGGTATATGTGGGCCCAAGTGGGTCCCCATAAAGTGAAAAAATTTTCTACGCGTAGAAAAATTTGTCTTGTTTAAACGGAGCAGGGGATGATCTTACTAAACCTGAATCAGGAAAGCTTTTAAAAATTCTTGATCTTGTATTTTATCTTGTATTTAATTATCGGATGATAAAAATATAGTAAAAATATTATTTGTAGGATCTGACTAAATATTATATATCTTTGCGTAGTCAACAAAGAGAAATTGACTTGATTTATACTGCTTGGATGAGAATCTTGGTTTGAATATTAACCATTGATTTAATCAAAGGTTAAGAAATAAACTTAATAAAGCGCTTGGATAATAGCCATTGATTTAATCAATGGTGTGAGAATAAACTTGGTTAGGAAAGACTTTGATATCAACCATAGATGTAATCAAAGGTGTAGAATTGGTCTTGAAAAGTGACAACGACCATTTATAACAATTGGATTTAGATTAAATCAAGGGTGGAGATTTAATCTTAAAAAGTAAAACCATTTATGGCCATTGGATGAAGAATTAATCAATGGTGGAAATTTGGTCTTAAAGTAGAAAGACTAATTAGAACCCTTGGATTAAAAGTTAGAAGAAGCAATCTTAACAATTAATTTTGGAGCACACATCTAATGGTTATAATTTAAAGGAGAAAAAAATCGATGGCGCAGATTTAGTTTCTAAAATTAAAAATCTACCTAAATCCTAGCAATTGAATTAATCGATGGTAGAAAAAACAAATAATGACTGAAAAAGGTGGCATGCATAATTCAAGGAGGGGGACGGTTTTTGCATGCTTTTGGAAGCCAAAGATGACTTTGATGACCATTATTATATGTCAAGATCACCAATCATCATCCTTGATTATGATTTATTTGTTTGCTTCCTTAGAAAGTCATTTGGAGGGGAGCACGGTTTTGAAGAAAACAAAGAAGAAGGAGACATTTTTGAGTAGCGGCTGTAAGTAGCGAAAAAGAAAAATTTGAAAGACTATTAAACTCATCTATCTTGATCAATCTTCATCATTTTCCAAAAACAAGACTGAAGCAAATTATTCTCTCCATTCTCTCCAAGTAAGGCTACGATCATTCACTCTAAAGAAGACCAAAGAATTTATTTTCATGCTTTCTATTATTACATCCTCACCTTTTCTTTCAAGTTTCAAGAAGCAAAACTAAAGAAAACTCCATTTTTCTCCCAAAATAACACCATTCGGCCAAGCTCTCCAAGAAGAACCTTCCATCACTTTTAATTTTATCCAACCTTATTTCTTGAATCCTTACACCATTCTAAGAACATCTCTAGTTATGAGTTTTTCCAAAATCATTCATCTTGATCTTCAAATTCAAGCTTCAAGTTTCTATCAAAAATCAAAAATTTCATCTTTGTGCTTCAAGAGAAACCATTCGGTCATACTACTTAAAATCACCATCCAAGCTCTTTTAATTTGATCCAACTTTAGATCTTGAATCTCCATGATATTCTAAGCAACTTTCATGTTGGAGATTTTCTCTAAATCATTCATCTTCAACCTTGTTCTTCAAGCTAAAGAATGAAGCTTTAATGGTGAAATTTTTACTCTTCACTTTTCTTTTGATTTTCAAGGTTCTAACCATGATTCTAATCCATGGTTTTCTTATTCAAGTCTTGTATATTAATTATTTGTGTGTTTTATTTTGTATTTGAGAAGTTTCTTGGTGGTGAAGGACTTGGAAAAAAAGCAAATCAAGAACCTTTGGAGGATCTTGAGAGGTAAGAGGAGATCATCTCACCAACCAAGCGTGGTGGTGAGAGATGGTATTTATTTGATGGATGTGGAATCTATGTGAGGATTCATATCGTGGTCATGTAATTAATTTGTGGGTGTTTATGAGCTTTGATTAATTTTCTATGCTTGATATGTTTTGCATGATTTTATAGCTTTGATGATATGCTTGATATCTTTATACATGCTTTTATGGCTTTGATGGTATGCTTATATTATTTATGATGAAATATATATGTATATCCATGACTTGATGGTGGAAAGGAAATTGATTTTTGGCTCCGATAGCAAGGAAAGCTACGGTTTTGATGCCCTTGATTAGGGTTCATGTTGAAAATTTTCAAGAACAAAAGAATTGATTTTTGAGTACTTAGAACATGGTGGATTTGAACAAGACACCTCAAAATAGGTGTTTACAAATTAATATTTTCATGGAAGAATAAAATTGGATTGATTTGAAGAGTATGGAAAATAAACAAAGGAATTGTTTTTGAGAGAACAAGAATACGATTTTTGAGGAATTCTTATTGATCTATTTTTGTGTAAAAGATCCAAGTATTTTTCTAAACATGAGTTTTGAAATGAAACGGATGACGTTGATTTGAAGGATTTGCAAAGAAAGTGAAAAAGAATTTACAAAGAAAGTAAAAGCGAATTTGAATAAATGGGTTTGGTTTTTATGACCATCGGTATTTTGATTTTTGAAAACAAAAATTTTAATGGTTTTGTTTGTGTAAAACCATATCAATTTAGAAGGAAAAATGTTTTGATAATTTTCAATAGTATCGTCGCGTTTTTGAAGGCTTGTAATGCCTTGATTTTTATGAACAAATTGAATTTCAAAGTGGAAATGTAAGCTGGATTTAATACGAGGATTTTGGAAAGGGAATCAGGCGTTTATCAGCTTGAGAAAATCAAGTTTTTGAAAATGAAAATGTTTTGAACTTCAATTTATTTGAAGAAGGTTGTGTTTGGAAATGATTTGGGAAAAATGGAGAATATAATGGTGTTTTGAAAATTCTTAGCATTATAACTTATTTTTCAAGTTTTGAAATACGTTAGAAAAAATGTTAAGTTTTGAAACGTTGATTTATAGAATGGAAAAATGATTTTGTGGATTATATTTTGGAAAAATATTTTCTTGAAGTAAGAAAATGTGAAAAAAATGAAATACAAAGTTATATTATTTTGAGAAAAGTTGAAAGGAATTTTTGAAGGTTAAGAAATATTTTCTGTAATGAAATTGTGATGAAAAACGTTTTATGTATCTTAAAAGCGTGATTTTAAAATTTCTACGCAATTTTGAACAATGTGTTAAAAATGATATTGATTTATTTAAGTCCAAAATAATGTTTGGAATATTGAGGAATATTTTATGTGATTGAAAAATGTTGAAAAATATTTTACGTATCTTAAAAACAATTTGAATTACAGTAAAATATTTCTACGCGATTTTAAATACGTTGAAATATTTCTACGCGATTTGAATTATGTTTAAATATTTTACGTAATTTGAACTATTATTGAAAAATTACTACGTGATTGAAAAGTGATGAATTATTTTTACGTGATTGTGAAAATGAAGGAAAATCGTTATGTGATTTGGAAAGTGTTTTAAATATTTTGAGAATGATGAAAAATGATTTACGTGGCGTAAAAGAATGATTTTTTAAGTTACGCGATTTTGAAAGCAATTGAAAAAATACTATGCGATTTGACAAACGTATATTTTTAAGCGATTGAGAAAAAGCGTTAAAAATTAGTACGTGGTTTAAAAGTCTGAATGAAGAGTTCAACATTTTGAAAACGTAACAGAAATGTTACAAAATTTTGTAAACGTAACAGTAGTGTTACGGTATTGTAAAAACGTAATAAAAACGTTTTGGAATTTTAAAAAAAAGTAACAAAAGTGTTATGGTATTGTGAAAATGTAAAAGAAGTATTATGGTATTGTGAAAACATAACAGAAAAGTTTTTGGATTGTGAAAATATAACAAAAATGTTACGAGATTGTGAAAATACGGTAAAAGTGTTTTACAACTATGAAAACGTGATAATATGATTTTATTTGTTAAAAGTACGAGTATGATTCTTGTTGAACCGGTTTCCATACTTTGTTTGTGAGAAAATGACATATTTATCGTGATTGGATTTGGTGCATTATACATGCATTGGAATGGTCAGATGAGAATTTGGATATGGTGATTGCCTAGGAGAAACACACCTCTTGAGTGGGTGCGATATGCGTAGTGTAGGTCACTTGTTGACCTTGGGGGCATCGGGGTGCGGGTTGCCTACTGATGGATGAGTGAGTCGCTCATTAACTTCTAGTTGGTTAGATCGACGCGACACCGATGATCTGACGAGACATTATTCTTAATCAAGATCGATAAAGACCTGTCGTGTATATCTTTAGATGTGCAAAAATCAAAATGAGGATTATAGCACGTAATTCGAGGCATGTTGTATGATGATTCTTTTCGATCATTTCTCCGACTGAGTTTAGCTCCATGGAGTAGGAAATCGAGTCTTGTGTACATGCATAAAGCGAACATTTATATCGTGTGATATATATTAATTGAGGAATATTAGGTATGACAATTGTTTTGAATACTTGGATGATGATGATGATAATCTTTGAAGACATTATCATAATTGTTGTTTATGATAATTGAATTGATATATGATTGGATGATGATAGTGGATTAATGTTGATAGCATGATTTTAATATTGTATCGTGTGATAACCATAATGATGATGGCATGATTGTAATTATGATATTGTTGTTTGTGTTATCTCTGTCTGCCAAATGTTGAGACTTGGTGTAGGTGATCTCACCTCTTTGTTATGTTCTTTTTGCTATGTCTGTATTATTAAAATTATACAGTAGAAGGAACGAGTTGTCTTAGACATAGTGGGTGACAAATACCTCTACGTTTGGAGACAACATCAGAGAATGACCTTGCAGACAGTGTTGAAACGGAAAAAGATGTTTGAGGACAAGAACAGGACATAGAACAAATGTCGATGCTTCAAGATGGACATTAGATGAACATTCGACATTAGGGGACAACAATAAGGAGTGGACATTCATGACTTGTTGGGAGCAGTGTTGACAAGGAGTAGAATTCTAATGTATCAAGTTTGATACGGGAGAAGGAACAAGTATGTTAAGTTTTCATCGTTAGTGTTATCTGAGTGCTTTATTAAGTAGGAAGCAAGTAATGGGTTTATTCTTGTGGAAAAAGAAAGAACAAAAGAGTCTGTCAATTTATATTTCTCTTTAAATTGTGTGTCATTTTTGGATAATGAGTAATTGAAATATGATTACCTAATATTTTCAGTAAATTTACGTGTCAGTAAAGAAAGAAGTTTTTTTTTTAACCAATTTTTTTTTAACTCAAACTTGTGTGAATTTCTTTTCAGATTATGAGTCGGAAATCGAAAATGTGATGCCCTAGAGAGGGTGTTACATGAATAGACTAAGCGTAGGGTCATAGTAGTTGGCCCTGGGGGCGTCGGGGTGCGGGTGTCTCACAATAGACAGTGGTAGCTCCACTGGGGCCGTGGAGTAGACTGATGCGACACACCAACGATCCGGACTGAGACGTTGTCCTATATCGCGATCAACTGTTGAGGTGCCTTATATAAGCCATTTGCGCAACTATTTTATGAGATGAAGCACATTGTTTTTAAGGCTAACGAGATACTAACATTACTCCTTGATCATTACTCTGAAAATGTTTATGTCTAGCTTCATGGAGTAGGAATCTTGGTACCATTTGCATTGTGTACTGTCAATCTCATAATTCATTGAGCACGAACGTTTATAACTGTGAAATAATATCTGTCCTGATTTCTACAATAATCATTTGACTTGTTTACTGTTGAAAATTCTTCTACTGTTCAATATTATTTGTTTTTATTGTTAATTTTAATTATCACTGTATTTGTATGTGGGCGTCCAGTGCCGTTTTATTTTCTTTTTACCCTATTGGTACTGAAAGCTGGATGTCTCACGTCTTTCTGTATTTCTTCTATTTTTTGTATTTCTGTCGGATTGTGTACTTCTAAGAAGACGTTCGCAAGGAAGACAAGGAAATCCCTGAGTTTCTGGGTTTATGGCCGCATTACGACTAGAGCTGTTGAGGATGTCGTCATGCCCACATCGCTTCTTGGGGTACGTGAAGCTGACCTTTCATGGAGGACCCGATTGCTGGTACTTGCATGTGGAGACGGACCGCTGTCTCTACCACGGGGAGCTGACGGTGTCCTTGGCTTAGGGTCGTTACGACACCCCTGTGTTTGATTTTTCAACTTTTGTTATTTTGGAATTTCACCTACCCATGAGGGATATGTGGACGGATATGTTCTACACCCCTCAAGAGGATTCTTTCATCTCCACTGCTCGGGCTTCCGCTCGTTGCTCGGTCGCTCCGATGGATGTTTCGTTGGACGAAGAGGACCTTGAGGATGACTCGGCTACGGTCCCTTCTCGTCAGTCGTAGGGGCTAATACTATTGGTAGTTACTGATGGCTAACCAATTATTTTTTTGGGAAGCCTGACGTTTTGCTGTGTATGATGGGGGTATATTTGTATAACTTTCGATAGGTACATCTATTTTGTTTTTTTGTAAATCATGATGTAAGTAAACAGGCCGATGCTTATAAAATATATATATAATGTGAATGTATGAATTTCAATACTGTATCGATTTTATTACATTCGTAATTATTGCTATCTTTTACCATTATTTAACTTATTTAATAAAAAAAATGTACA
Organism: Ormosia emarginata; assembly: GCA_029884605.1. Taxonomy (NCBI): domain Eukaryota; kingdom Viridiplantae; phylum Streptophyta; class Magnoliopsida; order Fabales; family Fabaceae; genus Ormosia; species Ormosia emarginata. The sequence continues at coordinate 8,224,310 of JAQQTP010000048.1, forward strand.
CATAATTCGATATTTGATCACTTGCAATCCAAGAACGCAAATTATTCAATCATGTGTTAACAATGAACCGGGTCTAAGTTAATCAAAGACATTATTATTTTCCACAATTTATTTCGTTTCTTTATATTATGGTGCGACGTCCCTTCTTCCCGGTATTACGAAAAAGGGGCGTTACACGTATTGTATGTCAAAATTTTGCTTATGAAAGTTATTCATTTGACTATGGTCTTACAAATAACATGCATTTAGATATCTCTATTTTCGTTATAATCTAGAGGAAATTTTTATCACTTGATTGATGATTTGAGTAGTTGAATTATTTCCTTGGAATGCATATTTGTCATTTCATATGTATTTATTTTTTCTTTTATGTAATTTAAAATCATCACGTACACATTTTCTCTTATTTTGTTAGTTTACAATATTTTAAATAAAATATGTATGATATGATTTCTTAGAGTTTTTTTTTACTAAAGAAAATATATGTGTTTCTAATTCTTTATATATATATATATAGACCAATGGTAAATTTTGATATCTAGTAGCACAAAAACAATTCAAGCTTCTAGAATAGCTACCATATTTTGTTACTTGGATGAACATAATTTTATACATTATGCTTTATTCATTATCAAGTCAAATAGATATGAGTGCAATTGAAACATATGTTATTATAAACCAGAAGTTTACTATGCATTTGTAAATCAAAAGTTTATTGTATTGTTGTAAACTAGAAGTTTACTAGTCAAGACAATTTGTTATTTGGCATATGGTTGGTTAGGCTATCATGTGTCAATATTGATAATTCATATGTATATCATTGAAGGGACAGAAGATTATGCAATAAAATGAGTTTTCATGTGCTATGTGTTCTCAAATGCAAATTGATTATAAAGTCATCACAAGGCGATATTTGTAGACTCTACCATCAATCATGTGGACCATTTAGATATTTTATTGGTTTTATAAGATGGTCTCATGTGTGTTGCTACCATTTCGCAACCTAGAGTCTGTGAGATTACTTGTGCAAATTATTGGATTAAGAGCATAATCTCCAGATAAAACAAAAAAGATAACTTGTATTGATACTAGTGGCTTTAGTTCTCAAGCTTTTAGTGATTATTGTATGACTATTCGTAAAATGCTGAACATCATATTGCTTATGTTCAAATGTCTCCGATTAATAGCTAAATGATATATTGTGAGAAGAAGATCATATGTTTTTATCTTGGGGCATGTCTTTTACATGTTGGAGAACTTGTTAGTATATATACGACCAACAAACAATTATAAGTTTTCCTTATACAATTGGAATTTGGACAGAAGCCAAATATTTCTCATATAAGAATATTTGTACATGCGATATAATAATATTTCTCATATACTCCCATTTATCGGCCACCACCGCCATCGTGCTTATCCAAGAGGAAGTCCCCAAGACCTCCTTGTCTACCTATTGGTATAGATTGGCATCCGGAGGCAGTGACTATCACAATCGACCCAAATGGTACCTATGAAATTAAGAAGATTTGAAGTCACCACTAATCATTTTTTGCATTTTAGAGATGAAATGGTGCAATTGGAAAACTTAAAAATAGTCCACGTTTCAAAGTTTGAGTTCGAGAGTTGATTATAAGTAGAAAGAATATTAGCACCATACACCATCCGTTATAAAAACGGTTACCCATTTAATCTAAAGTTACTTACTAAATTAAACAAATTAGTCCTTTATTATTTATTTTTAAAAATGTTTGTTATTATTTTTTATTTTTACATGTCTTATTTTGTCAGCATATTATAAAAAGTGATAAATGACTATAATAGAGAATGTGTGGTTAAATAGTCATTTTTGTTTGGAATAAATTTTAATTTCGCAATATGTGATATGGAAGTGGGGAATCAAAATTTTAATTTTCAAAGAGAATATTGTGTAAAATAAATTACTAGAGAAAAAAATTTATTTCAAGAAATTAAATTGAATTCAAGAAAATATTTATTTTTTCTAAAGTGAATGGTATAAAATCTTATTTCAAGAAAATAAAATTTTAATTAAATAAAATGAACTTAATGATTTCCAAAAAGGTTTCTTAAAGAAAAAACTTTAATTCTCCACAATAAAAAATTTAAAAATATGTAAATTTGTTCACATTTATTATGAATTGTATTTCTAATTTATTTTGTTGTGAAAATCATATCTCGATCAACACATTTGGCATGATCCAATGGTAATAGCCTTAAGAGTATTAGTAGGTTTTGGTTTATCACCACTGTTTTGAAATGGATTCAGAGGATATCCAAGTTGGGTACGTGAATGGTTGTTTTCTCCTCGGGCTTGAAAGCGAGTTTGGCAGGTGTGACCAGCGAATGAAGCTCGGGGATGAGACGTGTGTTGCGGTAATGGGACTCAACGCCGCCTTTCTTCTTGAATAAAATCGAGTCCATCAAATCTTTCAAGTAGGTATTAAGTAAAGGAAAATATCAGATAGTCATAGATCTCTCCCCTTATTAGGTTAACTTAGCCTGATATATATATAGAGAGCGTGGTAGGTTTCTTAAAGAAAAAACTTTAATTAAATACGCAATCCACGTAGACGAAGGTACATCAGGATCGTCTTGGAGAGGTTTCGGTTCAATCACCACGATCGTTGAGGTCCATCTACGACCTTGTCGGGCTGTCCTACGATCGTTGAGGTCGTCTCTCGACTTTATCGGGGTAATTCGATCGTGGAGGTCCGTCTACGATTTGTCGGGCCCATTCTTGATGGTCAATCCTTGTTTTGGGGGGAATTTGCATAGGTCTGGCTATCGTTAGTGTCCAATACCGTGGATCGAGGTCATGAGACTTGAGTCGGGATGTCTATGGAGGAGTCCGATGGTTCGTGCGTCGGGTCGATCCTTCCGGATGAGGCCCCGGACGGTGGTCCAGAACAACCACCTCAATTCTTTCTCAATTTTTCGATTGTTGGCCAAAATTGAAAGTTAATATTTAATGGGTGAAAGGAAAAATATTTATGTTGTGCACATATGACAAATAATTAAGATAAATGAGCAAGAACGTTGGCATATGAAAAAAACAAACTCTTATATCCAATGGCTAGTTAATAGAAATAAATTAATAGGTGGTATAAGATTCTTACTAAAAATTTCTTAGAGCCCTACCAACAAACTTGGCAACAACTAGGCCTTAATTATTACATCGTCCGATCTCACGCTACTACTAATAAAAATCCAAGGCACAATATACGATTAAGCAATAATGAAGAGAAGAAGTAAGATACACAAACAAATAATAAGGACGACCAAGTGGCTCGTCCCCACGTCAATTAATCTCTCTCTTTTACAAACACAAGTTAGAATGGAAACATATTACAATTCAATATAACTTAACAAAAGACAAAATAAGGATGTTACGTGAGAGGGAGGATTCATTCATTCAACACAATAAAAATGATAATGATATATGAAAATCAAATCAGATTGAATTTACCGGGCAACAGCAAACGAAATATATAAAAGAAGGAAACGTTTACGGGAGCACTTTTTGGGAGTACTGAAGTTTTACGATTAAATGTAATTGATTTATATTAAAATAAATTAAAAATCTTAATTTATTACTTATAACTTATAAGTAACAAGTATCATCTTTATTATATATATAATTTTTTTTATAAATTTTAATGATTAATTAATATTTATATACATTTAAATTTACTTAAAATAAATTAAATTAATTATTTTTATTATAAACAATTATATATATTATGTCGCACGACAACATCATTATGTCGCTTCACCCTTTACCCAGACTTCACGCAGGACCCATGCTGCAGGTAGAAAACCAGCCAATAAACAAGAGTTATAGTAGAGTGATGTACCTGAAGTTCAAAATCAAAGCTCTCTCTCACACGCGGTTTCTCCAGTCGATTAAGGCTCATTTTATTTAAAAAAATGATTATTTTACATTTTTTTTAGAAATGTAAAAATTAGTAATATTATTTTTAAAAATATTATTTAAGTGAGAAAAAATAAATAAAAAAATATGTATAATAATTAATATTAAAAAAAAATATAAAAAAATATATATAAAAAAAGAATTAATATTTTAAAAAATAATTATCAATGACACCTACAAATTAGTCTGCCAGAATTTAGATTTTTCAGCGAAAAAATCTGTTAGAAGTATTTAATATATATATATATATATATTAAAAGGTTTTTAGAAATATATATATATATATATATATATATATATAATTCTTAAAAGGTTTTTCTTTCAAAAAAATATTAATTTTCAGTGGATTATCCGCCGAAAATATTTTTAGTTGACCAAAGTAAAGTGTGTGTGCCTTGTTTCGGCGAAAATTCGGATGGAAGGTTTAAAAAATTCGTCAAAATTTTTTTGGGAAATTAACGCATTTAACTGTCCTTTCCGTCCTTCATTTCCTCGTCATCTCCATGATTCACTCTCAGTCTCCCTCCTCTTCTCATCTTCTCCACTCCTTGTGCAGCCTCTCTCTGTCGCTGCCCTATTGTTGCTCTCCCTCGTTGCACTGCCTCTGCCGCTCTCCCTCACTGCGCTATCGCTGTTCTCCATTGTTGCGTTGTCACTACTTAAGGTGAACAATCCTGTCTCCTCTCTTTGTTATTTGTATTATACCCAAATTGGCATGTTTTTGTTAAACTCATTTTTGTTGTCTGATGCTGAATTAATATATGACAACTAAAGCCCATCCATTATGGATCTTGTAACATCCCAAATATTAATATTAATGATGTATTTGATTTATACATCAATAATTAAAATTTGATACATTACTTACAAATATTATCAATATTTCAAATAAAACATTTGAATATGTATCAAAATATAAACTTTTCGCGGAAGCATAATATACATATATCAAGAAATGAGATTTATACAAATTGCACATAATTGTACCTCATATACATAATTTGCCTCAAGGCATAAATTTGATATAACTACTTTCCAAATATCAGAACAAAGGAACTAATCTAACTCTTCTTGTCGAAGCACCATCTTGCTTGGCCACCTGGATCCTACCTAGAATTATCATGGAAATCATATAAGTAGGGGGTGAGAATCATAAAATTTTCAATAATTTTTAAAAATCGTGTCATCACAATAATTTCAGTTGTTTCAGAAAAGAATCATTTTAAATCATTATTGTATAATCCGTAAGAAGGTAGCTAAAGTCAAATCAAGTCCTTCTTCTTCCCGAAACAGAGGTTCATTTTATATCCTTTACCAAAATCATTTAATTGATTAAATCAATCATCAAGTCTTATCAAAATCTCAAATTCATGTCAAGGAATCTCATTCATCACAATTCATGTCTCAAAACATAGTTCATTTCATCAGATCTCATGAAATCAAATCATGTTCTATATCATCAAATCCTGAGTCGTCAAATCGTAAATAATTTTATCAAATCTCAAGAAAATCTCATCTATATCATCGATTATCACAAATCATATCAAAATCTCATTTTTCAATATTTATATCTCAAAACATTAAGACATATGTGTCATCTCAAATCAAATGGTATGGATGGAATGTCTATCCTCACAATACTACTCACTTGGTAGTAGTCTGCTTTTTGGTTGGTGCACTTCAACCCATTCATGGCGATCCATTTGCCACACATAACTACTCTAGGGTCAAAGTAACCCAAATCAGTCCACAACAAATGAGGGAATTATCCGTCCTCATACAGAGTTGTGGGTAGAAAGGGAACACAACTTTTGAGGGAATTATCTGTCCTCATTCCAGAGTTGTGAGTAGTGACAGAATTATCCATCCTCAACTACTTTGATAGGAAGGGTATCTTTCGTCCTCACACTATCCTCTCAACTACTTAGATTAGGAAGGTATCTTCCGACCTCACACTATCTTTAATCTAGTAACGCCTCAAGTAGAGAGGGAATTATCCATCCTCATCTACATTCCATCTAGGGAGAGCTCAAGTAACGAGGGAAGGAATTATCCGTCTTCAACATCAATAACTCAGGTGGTAAGGAAATATCCTTCCTCAACAACCATTTCCAAGTCTCCCCTAGGACCAACGATATCCTAGATAATTGGTTACTCATGAAATCAATCATTATTCCAATCATCATTCATCAAACATATAATGGTATGCATATAAAGATTTTTCTTATCATCAATAATCAAATCCATCATTCAATCTCATATGGTTCAATATCATCCTAAAATCATTTCTCAAATCATCATAAAAGTCACTTCTCAGATCATCAATCTCATTTGATTCAATCATGTCATGAAATCATTTTCTCAAATTTGTTTGGATGCATAATCTTTTTACAACCTAGTGAATTTCAATCATTTAATTCAAGGTTTAAGGTTTGTATCTAGGTTATATGGGATGAAGAACTCTATTTCTATCATTTTCAGACCAAAATCTTCAAATCAGGGGCCTGGTAATCGATTACAAGCCTAGCTGGAAGAAGCCACGTAATCGATTACAACAAAATGTAATCGATTACATCTTGCCCAGAAGCCTTGTAATCGATTACATGGGCCATGTAATCGATTACAAGCTGCCCAGAAACACATTTCACAGCTCTAAAAGCTTGGGAATCGATTACGATGGCTATGTAATTAATTACAACGTGGAAATTTACAGAAAAACAGAGTCTTTAACCTATTTTAACCTAACCAAATCAATCAACATCAACATCAAACAATCACAAATATGCATCCAAATCACTCACAAAACAACAAATTTCAAGGTGTGTATGAAACCCCTTTTCCAAATCTTAAGAACTCATCAAGGGTTAAATCAAAGAATTAAGTTCTCAAATCATCATCAAACAATCATCTTTTCCATTTCAAATCATCTTTCAAATCTCAAGTTTCCAAAACTTTGGAACATAAAGGAAGAAATAGAAAACCAATGAAAAACCCCTTACCCTATCTCCTTTGCAAGGCTCCATCTTTTCTATCCTTGGATTTTCTTTTCTCTTAATCTTTCTTATCCTCTTGATTCTCTTTCCTTCCTCTTTGATCTTTCTTTCTTTCTTCTCTCTTTTCTTCTTTCTTTTGGAGGCATCCAGAAAACAAGAGAGAGAGACGGGAGTGAGAATGTGAAAACAAAGAGAGAAGTGAGAAAATGAGGGTGAGAGGATAGGAAATAAAGGGGAAATGTGAAATCCCACTAGTAACATTTTATCTGCTAAAGACACTTTAATATTTCATAAATGAATTTTCTAACCTTTACAGGCATTGTCGAAAATTCTAGGATTTCCTTCATTTCTCAGCTTTATATTTCCATAAATATCTTTATACACTTATATCATACACTAAGTTTTATTATTCATCCCTGAGTTAAATTAAATCTTATGGAATTGAACTAAGAAGTTTTCAAGTGTTCACTTTAATATGTTTTCACCCCGTCATTTTATCTTTATTCTCTATTTGACTTTTATTCGTAATCTTATAATTTTTCGAGCTACTTATATGTTTAGTTTCGTCTTTGAACACTATCTCAATGTTGTTAAAAATGCCAAACTAATTAATTGGATCTTTCAAAATTTAATACAACTCATTCCAATCCTTTATGACTTGAAAATAAATGTCCCATATTTATTTCTATCTTCTTAGTTATTTAAACCAATTTCTGATCTCTTTCTCAACTTCAGTGTTATAGATTTATGTTCAAATTAATCCAAATCGTTATCAAAATTAACAAATAACTTCTATCAATTTTATTGACTTACTATAACCCTAATTAAGTTCATTGGGTTGGAGAGAATGTTACAGATCTTCACAATGTACTAGGTACAACTTTGGTTGGGAAGTTGATAACTTTTCTCCACTGCGAAGAAAGTAAAGTTCGCTATCTTGGAAATTACCTAATTAATATTTCATTCATTTAATTTGAAGGAATGCAAATGCTACCAGCTACTATTTCATAATTGTAAGAATGAAGTTTACTTTTGACAATTAGTTATTTTAATTATCTTTTAATATAATTTCTTTATGAGTGTGATTTGGGTACAGTTATCCTAACTGTGGAAGATTTGTAGCCCTCTTGTGTGTTCTATATAGTAGTTCAAGTATTCTAAACAAATATGCATGTTTTAAGAGACACGACCACTTTTGTTCTCCCTGACGTCAAGAAAAACCTTTATTATGTGATAATGCATTAGGCTTTACTAATGCATGTGGCAATTAACCCAAACACATCACATGTTACTCTAAACCAAGGTGTAATGGCTTATATTTCCTAGCTTATGTGATAATGCATCAGACAAATATGTAACGCCTTAAGTATAATTGCCTCACTAATTCCGAGACCTATGTTAAAGCAATTAATATAATATCATAAATCAAACACGGGGTAATCCCAAAGCACAATATCATTCATAGAAACTCTCAAAAGACAATTATTTATAAGCAGTATAACATAAATATCCACAGTGATCAAGCATAATCATATATCTAAAGCACAATGCAATGGGTGTTTCTCTTGAAATAATGCAATGCCATGTCATTACTGTTTTTATACCTTATAATACTCATTCCATCAATTCTTCATCTCATTATCTCATTGCAAACCAAAAAACTATCGGATTCTAGATCCTCATTTTAATCAAGTAGGGAATTAGCTGCTCCACAAATAAATACCGTCATACAAACTTGGGTGATAGTATGCTTTTAAGCAAGATAGCACTGATCAAGGAATCATATCCTATATATGACTATGCTTAGTCACATAACCCTATTCCCTATGACTAGGGCCTCACCCGTAGTTTGGGAATAGCTCACAAGATCACCTATGTGCACAAGAGGATCATGTCCACATCGTAGTGCCATTTTTTTTCATTTGAGCACTGAAGGATTTTTCATAGTACTGTACCAGTCTTTATGTTTTTTTGGCTCAATTCAACAATTTCAAGAACATTTCAATGTCATTCCATGTATGCTCATCATTTATGCCATGGTACCACAATGCCAATCAATTCACATTATACAACCATTATGAGCAATGCATATATCACCACATATATCACAATCTCATAATAATATAATTGGCCACATCACATCACATGTCTCATTGTTGAATCTTTCATTAACAAGTATATAAACAATCCTTTATTAACTTCTCATACAGAACATAAGACAACTTATCAGTTTCATAAATCATCTTATAAGTTTCGTCATAAGTCAACTCATCACACACATAAGTTAGCTCATCCTAGTTTCTGGCCATTTTAGCTAAAACTTTAAGATTTATCAAATTAGCCTCTACCAATGAATAACTTAGTCAAACAACTTTGCCTTAACCTATTTACATCCTAATTTACCATTTTATAACTAAATAAACTTAATTAGCCACATTTCATCTAATTTAGCTTATCCAAAGTGTTACACCAATATTCTAAATTCACCATTTACCAACCATTAACCAAGTTAATTTCTAATTTTGGTTCCTAAGTTAAATTAGGTCTAATTGTCATCAATTGATTTTAAATCACATTTCTAGACTCTTTAGCTCCCTAAGGCCGAGAACCCCATTGATCATAACTCACAAAATTTAAACTTGCACTCATCCTTAATCATACAATTAAGCTAAACTAAGATAATTAAGGTCCATTTAGCCTAATTAGAAAACAAAGCAACCCGGTACAACTCACCCTAAGGAAACCTGAAACAAGCATCCTCGCAAATTCCATCATGAATTCAAAATTTAGCACTTAATCTATGATATTCCAACACCATTAACATTTGTTTATCATATAACATCAACAAGAACAAAATTTAACACAAAATTCGCCCTTGAACCTGAGGCATGAGTTCAACCAAGGTGAGAAAATACAAGCAATCTACTACATGCAACAACACATCCAAGATCACAAGCATGCATTTCATCATAGTTTCAAGTTTAATAAGATAACAAAACAAGGTTCACCCAAAACCCTATGGAACCTAAAACCTATGCTTCCAAACCCTCATCAAATTATCCAATCAAATCAACATGCAATTGGATTATTCAACCAAGAACAAGAAGATAAGAAGCAAGGGAATTATGATTATGAACCCCTACTTGGACGCCAAAGTTACAACTTGGAGAGGAAGGGGAAGAGTTGACAGTGCTCCAATCCACAATCCACTTGGTGCACCTGATAGAGGAAGTAGCAGGGAAAGTTTTTGTCTTCTAGCTCGGGTTAGGACGAGGTCACCAAGGTGCTCATGCAATAGCTCAAAGATTGGGAGTCATAGTTGTCATGAGAGAGTGTTGTACGTGGAAAGTAAGAAGAAATGAAGAGGAAAAGAGAAAGTGAGGGGATGGGCGCGTCGGTTTTAGTTAGTAGGAGAGAATAGAGAACTTCGTTACTAAGTTTAAGTTACCATAGGTTAGTTGGTTAAGTTCTAATGCTCTTAGAAAAATTTCAATCTTCAATACTTATAATTTTAACTCATCATCATGTTTTAGAACTTCTTAGGGTTCATATAAGGTCTTAACTTACTTATTAGGTCCTAATTGTTTATAATATATAGCTAACTTGATGTTCAAGTATGCATGCAATCCTATTAGTTTAGGTCTAATTAAGCTTAAATCCACTTCATATCATTTCTTATCACCATCCAATAGGAACTCTACTTAGCTAAGAAGTTTTCTTTATATGAATGAGACTATTGGTCAAGAAGTAATCATGACCTTACTTTTAACTTAATTTAAATACGATTTTCTCCCTCTAAATTTATTCTAATTTATTTTCATGCATTTATGAAGTCTTGACTTAATTATAAGGTCACTATTATCGCCTAAATTTGTTACTTAATTTATAAAATTATTTTCATAATTTTATCCTATTTGTTTTAATTTCTATGATATTTTTAAACTAGAAAAATCACTATAATTTGCTAAAAATACCAATTTAATTTATTTAATTCCCAAAAATTAGCCATAATTTTTATTTATTTATTTGGAACTCAATTATAAATTTTCATAATTTTTCTCACTCATTTAAATTTTCTACATATATTTCAGCTATTGTTTTTAGCTTAACTTACGTGCTAAATTATTTTTGTCAGCACATAAATGACAAAAATTCACAAAGACACATAAATAAATCAAACAAATAATTTCTATTAATTTAGCTATTTATTCAAGAAAATTAAGAGCACAATGTTACAAAATATATATCTTGTTTTTTTTTTCGACTTGGACTTGGACTTGGACAAATATGTAACTGAATAAAACATTTGACGTGTTACCTAGTTCTAAACCATTAAACGATCCAAATCAAGACTAGTTAAATGTTGCCATTGATGAACATCCTAGTATTTAATAGATGACACAAAGCAAAGGAATTATACTTCCATACTCTTCTCAAACAAGTGGAAAATTGAGTAAAATTTTAAAACCTTTAATTTTCTCCTGGATATTGTCTGATCAGAGTACTAGAAATTGTAGTTTTTTAGTTTTGCAACTAGTTATGTGAATAGAACATGCAACCATCATTGATGTACTGCATCATCTCCATTATAATCAGATACTCAATCTATCATTTGTTTTATATTGCCCATAGTCTACATTCGAGAGTTACACATCATGGTAAATGATGAAGCTGAGTTGAGTATTTGAATTGAAACCTAAGTATAATTTAGCCTCGTTTTTTAAATAAGGCTTACCGATTCATACATAAGTAAATTACTCTCCCATCCTAAAATTTCCCCATTTTTGCATGTGAAGCCCATGGATTTTACCTTGAAAGTTAGCACTACTAGTACTTGAGGATGCTAACAATGTTTTAATATGTAGCTTATTTTTAACTGCAAATCATCTCTATAGAATCTAAGCTTTAGGCATACATATCTGAATTAGTATTTGTTTTTAGACTATTTTTGACAAATTGATGAGTTTTGTCTTTATTGACTACATGTTTTACTACCATGTATTTATTATCTTTATTTTCGTATACATATATATGTAATTTATTTAAGATAATTATGTATAATTTTTTGTAGGAATCTTATAATGAAAGGGAGAAGCAGGCGACCCAGAATTCTGAGGGGACACAATTGTCTGATAGGGAACTTAACCAACTGTGGATTGATGCTAGGGGAAAAGAAGAAAGGCTATATTTTGTGGCCTTGCATCCCAAGCAACTGCATAGTCATTGTGCAACGCTCAGAGTCAGTCATCTTAGGTCAACATTACTGAGATATAGGAGTGCATCATAACACAGGTGAGGCAGAAGATGGAGCAAAGGATTTTTGACATTTAGACATGGATGAGGTAAAAGATAACGCAGGACATGATGCAAACATTACAGTAGGTTCGGGCCAGATATCCATGCAACAAGAAATGATAAGCACACAGGGAGGGATTGACATGGGGTTACAAAACCCCATAAGGATGGGTATAGGCACAGGCACGGGAATTGTCATGCAATCCATGCCAGAGTTTTTTCTTTGATGATGCCTTCCCGCCATTGCAGCACATGTCCCAGCCAACACAACACTTGCCTCCTCAGTCGCCTATCCATGGCCAGCTACTCCAACAGTCGTCTCCTCTGCCGCTTCTACAGTCACACCATTACTCGTCTACTCAGCTACCGTTACAGCCATAACGTTACTTGTCTCCTCAGTTACCTTTATAGCTGATCTAGTAGACTCTTCAGCCGCCTCTACAGCCACTCTAGCAACTGTCTCCTGATCAGCCACCTCTGCAAGCACTCGAGCACCCGACTTCTCAGCTACCTCTACAATCGTTCTAGGAACCGACTCCACATAATAAACAACTAGTCCAACATCCATCTCCACAACAATAGTCGCTCTAGCACCCACCTCATCTAGCACCCTTACCAGTCGTTCCACTACCAACACTATCCCAATTCTCAGCACAGACTTAGGGTCCTATTCATAGTCTACAGGATGATGATGATGAGATGTAGGAGAATTAGACAATTTTTTGTTCATGTTGAACATTATATTGATTTTAGATTTTTATGTTTTTCAAATTTTCATGTTGGGATTTTATTACTTTTTTCATATTTAATAATGTATTCTTATTCGACATTTCATAATATTGGTTATTTTGCTATATCATATTTAATTATTAAATTTATACAAATAAAATATTATTAATTGATACATATAAATATATATTACTAATTTTTTTACTAATTTTTTGTTTAAAAATAAAATACTTCATTTTTGGCTAATTCATTCGCTGCAAATTTTTCAAAAATCAAGTCTCATTTTTTTCGGCAAGGAGTTATTCGTAGAAAAGTTTTGGAAAATATTCTGGCAAAGCATTATCGGTGGATATGTTGTTGGTATATATCTGCCAGAAATTTCCGACGAATATTCCACCGTAAAAAGTTTTTGACATAGGTTTTTTCGACCAACGAAATCCACAACAAAGTTGATTTTGACTTATTACTGGTAGATATGGCCATCAGTAATACACGATTTTCTTGCAATGATTAAGATTTAATTGGCATTTTGCTCTTGAAATTTCCTTCAATATAGCCATAAAAAATCATGTCCATATATTTTATTTATTATTTTTTATAGTGCAAATGAATTAAACTTTTTCATCTTTCCTTTTTTCAGCATTAGACTTAAACTCTTCTTCTTTTTTTCTTTTTTTCCTGACCCATTGAGCTTAGACTTGACTAACCTAAAAATAATAGTATAAGGTCCAAAAATTACCTAGACAAAATTTGGGTATCAACATTGATGACTTTTCTCTTCCCTATATTTGTATCCTGGACCTTGGAAGAAACACCCACAAAGGTAGAGTTTTCAATGTTAGAACTTGAACTGCTAAAGGGACCAAATCGATGTTCCAACCCCTCGATGATCTCTAAAGCCAGATGAAGCTCCCCACAAGGTACCTCGTGCCAGGATACCTTCATCCGCCTCACAATCTCATCATGGATCCCAACCTAGGAACACGACCTCTATGCCCTCACGGGGTTGCCACCCCTTTAGGACTACCACCGCTGCTCACAACATGGGGGCAGTAAGGGTTTTGATAGGATCTAAAGGGAGCTTTCATCCTCCCTATCGCTCCCAATCTCTCTAACTCTTGTCATTCTCAGAAAAATGAAAGAAAAAAGGGTTCAAGGGGGCAGGGATTACCTTCAAAGAGTAGGAGATTGTGAAAAAAAAAGAAAAAAAAAGGTGGAAACAGACTCTACAACTACTTTTGCCACTATCACCACTGTGAAGCTTCCACAGGAAATCATTAACTCATCAGAGAAGATGATAAAAAGAGAGTGTGCGTAGTGGAAATAGAAGCCACACCCCTTACCCCCTTTTATAACCACAAGGATTCCCAACTGTCACCATCACTTTAAGGACACGCTGGTAATTTTGTGTAGTTTGAAATGATGACAGGGTGAAAACCAAATGATGGCGCCCTTCCACAATGCACTACGTGCCCATAAAAACCTATCAATAGCAAACAAGATGACCTTGGTCCCCAAACAAAACACCGCCAGTAAGCCAAACACCAATCGTTCTAAAGGCACACCAATACGTTAGATCCTGGTTTGTGGTGATATCCATGACACAGGACCCCGACTCATAGCAGATCCTAGTCCTTTAGGGCATCTCGTCCCTGCACTGTGGATAAAGGCACAGTTTAAGGCCTATAACGCTAAAGGCGATTATACATGAACAACAAATTATTGTAGGATCCCGGTGGAAATCATATGCCCACTCCAGGAAAAGCTCGGCACAAACACCATAATGGGTCTTGGTAGCATGGGGAGCATTGTGGTGTCACACTGAGGATCATGGACGCTAGCCACAATATGTCCTATCATGAAGTAAATCCTAACCTTGGCACCTCAAGATGGATATTTGTGCATGAAGGCATCTAACACTCTTATTGGCCTCTGTATGGAATACCTCGACACTTTACTATCACATCAAAACATCGAGTTGGGAGCAACTGTTCTACATCCATATCCAAGTTCTAGGCCCAACACTAGCAGCCCACCTTGGTTGGCCCAATTGTGGCGTCTTGCTGGCGTGGCCCTTAAGGGTAGTTACTTGCTTATTAAGTTGAACATCTTATCTAAACTGAATCCTTCTTAAATGAGGAGGTTTTGAGTACTTACCCCCGCATAACTACCAATCCTAATTATATCTAAACAATATCTCTTCATATACTACTTACCCTGCAAGAAAAAGCATTCTATAAATACGGGTTCAAGCCACTTAGGCATATATCTACTCTAATAACTTTTCTCTCCTAGTGTGCAAATTTAACTAACTCGAGTGTCGAGTAAACCACCACCCGCATGCCAATGCCATGCAAAAAGGAAACCACCATCTTCAACCTTTAACAAACGGTTTAGGAACATGATCAGGTACACACCTCTGATCCTGGTTCTGAACAATATGTAATATGTAATATAATGTTGTATATTATTGTTATGTGTTATTTTTGTATCTTCATTGATTGCATACAAAACACTTTTTATTTTGAGAATATGCTTTTGTCTAATATACAATTAATCTAACTAAGTAATTTTAATGTTATTAATAAAACATGCAACGATTTATTGGTAAACAAAAGTACATTTTATATTACAGGCAACGGAGAAAACACAAGGTTGATTTCCACCGTCTAGCCTTTTGGAAGGGGCAAAAGGGGCTAGCAAGCTAGCAACACTAAAATTCCTCTTACCATCAATCCATGCATTAATGTTTTTCAATTTTGCAAACTATCATTTCAATCCATAATTACATAATATAATTATGAGCTTTTTTTTCATCTTCTTTATGGAGGATGATTCAAGTATAGAAGATCACATCCATGAGCTTCCTTCCTTCTCCCTTAGTTTTCTTCTCTCTCCTTATTCTTTGAGCACTGATTTTGTGTAGATTTTCGTGTTTAATGATGTAGCTGAGTTGTATTTAGGGATTATTTTGAATCCTTGTATGAATATTGATGTTTATGTATTACTTTGAGTATATATTGATGCTTGGTTATGTTCAATCATATAGATCTTAATGCTCTTGATTGTTTGATCACCTTTCAAGTGATTTGTTGAAATCTGATGAACCTAGACATAAGAATTTGGATCTTAGATCATACGTATGGTTGATGCATGTTCGATGAGTTCAATTGGCTTGGATAAATTGATTCGCTAATGGGATAGAAATATACCTCTTAGTCATGCATAGCAGGTGTTTAAGAATATATCTTAATGAGTGGAGTTTGCACTAGTTCTCATGGAAACATAGTGAATTAGGTAAATGAAACTATGGTTGATTGACCTAGACATAGGCTTTTAACTAAAGTAGATTCTCAAGTTAACTTAACTATTCATTTATGTTACTTATAAGGATTACATAACATTAGTTGAAGTATGAGGTAAGAAAGAATTTCCTAAATCTCTAAACCATTATCTTTATTTTCATTTATTGCTTTTATGTCTTTAGATTAGTTTTACTGCACTTTTTCCTATTTTATATATCCTAGAATAGAATTTAGATAAGCTATTGGTTAATACTTAGTATTGGAAGCCAATCATCCTCGGGGAAACGAACTTTTACTCTATATCTGTACTACTTGAACAACCCGTGCACTTGTGGTACACAAATGATTTAACAAGTTTTTGGCGTCGTTGCCAAAGAATGTTGGTTTATTTCCGTATAGTTTAGACTTATTTCTTGGCATTTGCCTGGAATGACGATTTATTTCTATATTGCTAATAACAATAATGAGTTTATTTAGTTCTAATTCAAGCTGTATAGTTCAAGTTTTCTTTTGTACAGTTTAACTTAAGTCTTCATTCTTTGTAATTTTAGGAACAATAAATGGAGGATAAGCTTAATCATTCGAGGCCTTTGAGGGAGCCCGCGACCCCCAAATGGAGACCTCCAATTAGGCGAAAGAAAGCCTACCATTCGATCCATCCATTTTGGGATCAAACCGGCCATACTCCAAGGAGATGCACACTAGAGTGCAGTGTGGCAGTTTGCCTTGTAAAAATTTTGTCGGGACTATAACTCAAGCCCTTCTTGGGAGGGAACCTAGGTTTTTATGAGTTTGTTAGTTTATATGCTTTTCTTTAGTATTAAGTCTTATATATGTTAGTATGTTTAATTTTGTAGTTTTGTTAGTTTTTATGCTTTTCTCTTATTTTGAGTGTTATATTAGTTAGTATGTTTGATTTTTGTAGTTTAGTAGTTAGTATGTTTAATTTTGTAATTTTAGTTTGTTTTATGTTTTAGTTATGTTTTATGTCATATATATACTTAATACCTTGATTTTGTGTTTTAGTATGTTTTAGTTGTATATTCTGTAATTTTATATTTTGGACAAGTTTTAGAGGTGTTGACGACCTCTAGGGACCAAATTCTGCAGCAAAACTGAGTTTGCTACAAAATTCTGCAGGTTGATCTCTCACATCGCGACATAAGTCTGTTGAATACCGCGGCGTGACAGTTATTTTGTCCGCATCAAGCCAGACTCTAGAAAGCTCAGCATCGCGGAGTGGAAAGTTCAATGTCGCGGCGTAAACCTTAAACCCTTTAAACTTGTTTTAAAAAAAAAGAGTGATATGAGTTGGGTGCTGCGAAAAGCACTCATTCTGACCAAATGTCGTGGCATGGATGTTGTGTTATGTGACATGTCACCTTGTAATGTATATATTGTACATTATTAGTTTTTTTTAAGTGCTTTTAAATATTTGTAGTATACTCAGCTCTTACATTTTCAGTATTATAATAGGCTCAAGTACTCTAGAAACTGTTGACAATGTTTCATTTCGGTTTGGGGAAGTATCATTACATATTTTTGTTATTATAAAGTAGAATTTATGTAGCATGTATTGATATTTACTGTATGCAGTAATGATAGTTACCATGTGATAACAATGTATTTTATTCATTTTATAATCCTCTCACTAGGCTTCTTAAGGTTCAATTTGGCTTAATTAAGTTAATTTTGTCACATTTTATGAAATTAAGCTTAATTGGATCATTGAAGAAATTATTGCTTGAATTTTCATTAATTTGAGTTATTGCATTCTTAAGTAAAGTGACCACAATTTGAGTTGCAATTATCTGATTAATGTGATTTTGGTCTTATTGAAAAGTTTAGATAAATTTCTAATAATTATTCACTTGATAGCAAGAGCCATATTGATAGCAATATATTTCATTCATTGTATAACCTTCTCACTTGACTTTTTCAGTAAACTGGCTATAATTTGAGTTACAAATATTTGATGGATGTGATTTTAGTCTTGTTTTAAAGCTAAGACAAATTTCTACAACTTTCATGAAGGCTTCAAGACTTGAAACACATGTTTGGATAACTCAAATTGGAGTTGAAGCAAAATCTAGCATTTTGAACCTGACAGCTTGACCTCTATGCACTCATTAGGCTATATCTCGGGCTATAGGAGTTCAATAATTCTGAAATTTTGACAGTGGAAGGTTAAGATCCATATCTACAACTTTCATAAAGAACACAAAATTCATTTCGAATTCCTTGAAGGTGATATTGGGCTTGGAAGTCAAAACAGAGGTGTTAGATTTGGGCCTGACCATGAGCAGTAATTGGGCCAAATCTCGGGCTGTGGTTGTTAGATTTGGCTAAACTTGGTGTCTCTGGAAATCTGAGACAATTTCCTAGAACTTTCATGTAGACCACTTGGTTCAATTCTGACGCATGCCATGAGCTAAGAGAAGAGACATTTCGGAGCCAAGAAAGTCCATAATTTTAGTCCATTCATCATCTATTTTGATTTTACTTCTCATCATCAAACAACTCGATTGTCTTTTTGCACTCCTTGAACTCTATAAAAGGAGACAAAGGCTGATCTTTTAAGAGGGTTAGCTTAGCTTAGAGCTTAGTTTATGCTATTGTGTTATTAGTTTTTCTTTGTGTAGTTTTCTATTGTTCTTAATTGAAATTATGTTCATCATCATCTTCTTCTTTCTTTCTTTCTTCTTGTCTGTAACTAAATCTTCATCTTGCTTGGGTAAAAAGGTGAAGCTCTTGGTAATGAAATAAGGATAGATTATTCTACTTCTTATGCTTAAATGATATATTTTTATGTGATTTTTATATGTGTTGTATGTTGTTTCTAACTAATTTAGAAACTCTTCTTGTATAATGAATATGTTGATTTATTGTAGACAAGACGTTGACACAATGGATGCTTGAGACCATTTACAAGTATTAGTAGATAATTATTGGAACCATAGTATGATTACATGTTTAATCTAAATTGAACTTTGAATGTTAAATTTTCTGATTGGAACCTTCATTATGTATAATTTCAATTGAGTTATAAAAAGAAATAATCTTGTCTTTAATTTATTACCAAGAGTAGATCTCCTAACCCAAGCAAATCCTTTTCATTTGTGAACAACTTATATCATCTTTAGTATTGTGACAAATCTTCTCCGTACCTCAAATAATTTTCTCTTCATCAATTCCCTGTGAATCGACATCGGACTCCCGAGAATTTACTACTTGAAACAACCTGCACTTGGGTTTGAAACTTTTAATTATCCCATCACCATGTTATCATGATCATATGCTGAGGTTGGCTATTACTAATGGGTTTCTGAGAAAATTTTTCAATTTTTAATCTATGATTGGATTTATGCTAGTGTAGAATTAGTTGTCCAATGACATAAATAGTTGCGATTTGATTACTTTTAGCGAAACCATATATGATCAGAAGCATGTAAAATAATGTAGTTACTTTTTATGAATGATTTACATCACACTTAGATGCAAGTGTAACTTTGAAAGTGATAAGAGTGCATGTTTAGAGAAAGTTTATGGATATGCAAGTAGATATTTCAAATATCCTAGAAATTATTTTTAAACTCTTTTGAGGTGAAATCCTAGATTGTGCATGACTAAGGAAATGATTAGGGCATTGTTTGGACCGATTGAGCCTTTCAAGCTTATCCTGATATGATGATATCTCTAGTGTGAACACCAAATTTTGTCTGGGGTATTTTGCAAATAAAGAAATTAAAAAAAAAAAAGATAACAAAAAAGAGACTCATCTTTGGCCCATTTTCTTACCCATTAATCCATAACCCAGCCCATAAACCATTTTTCTACCCATTGAACCATAACCCATTAACCCATGATCCAACCCGTTAACCCACAACCCACATTACTAACACTTATCCTAAACCAATCCTAACACTCATCCTAAACAAACTAATCCTTATCAAACTATAACTCAAATTCACCCTAAATCATCTAACACTTATCCTAAACAGATCCCGACCCATCAATCTAATCTAATCACTTTCACTCAAACTCTTCTACCTAAACCCCTCCTATATTAACCCACAACCCACACACACTTTTGACGAGACTTTCACTTTGACCTTCAACACACGCTTTTAACCTTCACCTGATTTCAACCTCCACCATAATACCTCTCCATCACCTTTTCTATACGAACCGACACCCACAAATTGCTCCTCACCGTGTCGCAAGCCATCCGTCACACCCCGCAGAATAGAAACAAATCACATCGCTGACCGCACAATCTGCAACAGACACGGAACCGGCACTTCACCAACCCGAACCAGTTTAACCATCGCCGCTGGCCTTCATCTTCCTTGCTCCTCTGTTTTTTTCCTGCAAATACCCAAAAAGAAAGAAGCAAAACTCCTTTGTCTTGTTTTTCGTAAGTTTGTTCTTTTGATTTCTGATAGTTTTTTTTTTGTTTTAAGTGAAATAGGCTTGTAATTAAATGAGTTAAGCTATATATATATTATATATATATATATATATATATATATATAAAACAATGGTAAGACTACAAAGTAAAACTATAAAAATAATTAATTTTTAAAAAAAAGAGTGAAATAGGATTAAGAAGTAGATGAAACTTGTTAATCTTGTAACTATTTTTGGATCATACGATTGTGACAACCTAATGGTTCAAATTATAAAAAATAAATTACTATTTAATAAAGATTCAATTTTTTTTTTTTTTTTTTTAAGATAATTTTAGATTAAAAAAATCTCATTTAATAACAATAAATTCAATAATCAATGGGTGATTCTACAAGCGTGATAAGCTTCACCTATTCAAACCTTAATTTGGTTAACAGAGTCGCAACGACCTGTTAATTCAAATTTTTATAAAAATAAAAAAAATAAATCTTTTCTTTAAATAAAAACAACCAACCCACAAGTATTTTATATAGAATTACGTGATTATGAGTTCCTCATTGCACTTGAGGATACGTAGGAGCAGAATTTTTATTTCGTCAAGCCAAAGTTTAAATTTATACAAATTATTTGTTTTTTAATTTTTTTTAATAAAAAAGGGTAAAACAAATATATTGTGAGATTACTAAGTTTTGCATAACTAATTTAGGGTAACCGTTTTAGGACGAATGTGTTAGGGGTGCTGTGGGGTTAAGTCTCTGCCCTTCTCTATGCATAACCGACTCTCGAATCCAATCTAGTTCCAAAGACCATTTTCTAAAAGGGATTTCTAATTTTTCCTAATTTAAATAAAATTGGTGGCGACTCCTAACATTAATTTATTTTGTTCGCCGTTCCCGCCGCGATTACGGTTGCGACAGATGGTGACTCCACTGGGGACACTTGAGGGTCAAGCCCATATTATTTTGTTGTGTAAAATATTGTAATATTTGTATATTTGTTTTACCTTTCTTATCTTTTTTATTTATTTTAATTATTATTGTTATTAAAACCTTAGGATAGATAATTTCTCTTAGAATTTTTGTTTGTTTTTTTTTTTTTTTTTTTTGTAAAGAGATACGGGTAGTCTTTAGGATAATGAAGGTTTGTATGCTCCCTACACCCACCACACCTATACATCCATCACACATTTGAGTGGGGCCCTATACCCGGTCGAGCGAAGCTTAAGTTAAGTAGAGGTTGTGTGTAGAAAATGGTAACCATTTTGGATGTACATCCCTGTTTAGCTATTGCGAAACCTCATCTAAAGTTGCGCGCTTTTTCACAAATGTCCCACACCTAGTGGTTTACCCATTATTTCGTGGTCAACATTTTGAAATGGGACTTGGCTCTAGAGACCTTTAGAATAGAAGAGCCACCAAATGAGAGTTATCACGATTCAGAAAGACTCATAGATCCTTATGATAGAATTCCTCCATTTAAAACAATACCTTAGGACACGAAGGGAGCGTACTTCTTCTTTATATAGTCATCCTTTTTTTAAAAAAATTAGCATCATGCATTTTCATGGCATGTTTGAAAAAAAATTATGCATTTTTCATGGCATTCCTAGCATTTAAAAAAAATAAAAAAATAAAAAATCATGCATTTTTATGACATTCTAAAAAAATAAAAAAAATAAAAAAAATCATGCATTTTTATGGCATTCATTGCATTTTTTTAGAAAAAAAGAAAAAATGTTTCTATTTCATCCATTTCATTTTATATATCTCATTAATCTCATTCATTTCATTTCATCTCATTATTTTTGTTTGGTGTTACCGTGCTCAGCACCATTGCGTCACCAAGGAAAGAAGACACTAATCAAACCCGAGTTCACAACACAAAGGCTCGAACAAAGCTTTTGGCAATGACAGCCGAAAACGAAGGAAGGAATCTAAGTATGGAAATAGAATAAGTGAAAGGAAGAGTGAATGAGATTACGGACTCTCAAAGAAGAATGAAAGAGATATTGTTAGCCATGAGGGAGGCCCTCTCCTTGATTAGGGCAGCCAGAGGTATAGGAGTAACTGGAGCACACTCACACCCTCCAAATATCACTTCCAAGGGAACAAATCCTAGGGTCAATTTCTGAAATACCTTTTGTAGGAGCAACCTCAAATACTGCATCAGTAATGATTCCTATCAGAGAAGGGTATCATTCATTGGAAGGTACCCGAAATGAGGTTCATAGTAATGCTGAGTGTGCATGGGAACCACCGCATATGTCTATCCCAATGCCAACGGGATTTCCTGCTAAGACTGATCATGCAGCCATCCAAGGTGATAAGATAAGAGAAGAATGGATGGAAAAGATGGAAGAACAAATTAAAGCAATCAAGGGCCCCAGTACCTATGGTCCAATTGGGATAGAAGAATTGTGTCCTACTGCTAATATCATCATTCCTAAGGATTTCAAAATTCCAGAATTTGTCAAATATGATGGAAGCACCAATCCTTTCTTCCACCTGAAAACATATATTATCAAAATGTCAATTTGGTCAAAGGATTGGAAGTTTCTCATCAGCTTCTTTCATGAAAGTTTGATTGGACCTGCTTTGGAATGGTATATCCAGCAAGATCTTTCCAAAATCTCTTCTTGGGATGATTGGACAAACTTGTTTATGGGGCAATATCGGTTCAACTTGGATACAGCCCCAACCTGGGAACAGTTGGGAACACTGCAGAAGAAAAATGAAGAAACATTCAAGCAATATGCCCAGAGGTGGAGAACTCTTGCAGCACAAGTGCAACTGCCATTGACTCTGACAGAAATGTGCTCATACTTCTTGGGGACCTTAAAAGCTCCTTATATTGGGACAATGATGGGCGCTGCGTATCAAGACTTTGCTGATTTAATTACTGCCGGAGAGAGGATTGAAATTCTGGTAAAGACGGGAAAATTGACAAGTGATAATAATGAAGATGGTTTCAAGATGGGGTTTCTTCCTAAGAAAAGAGAGCCAAATGTGAGTTACGTGCAAAACCAACAACATTTACAAGCCTACTACCTATCATCTTACCCTGCCTACCAAACCTCTGCATATAACCCAAATACTTACCATTTTGCACCTCCACAAAATATCCCGAATCACCCACAGTCTCGACCAAGCTTTCAAAATCAAGGTCATTTCCGTTCCCAAAATCTTCCCCCTTTCCTAAAACTATCCATTTCAAATGCAGAGTTATTCCAAAGGCTGTTTGATGTTCACCTCATCTCAGGAAATCCTGTACATCCCCTACAACCACCGTTTCCAGCATGGTGCAACCCGAAATTAACTTTCAAATATCATATGGATATCCCGGGACACTCAATCGAAGATTGTGAATCTTTTAAGAAAGCAGTAAAGAAGTTGATTGCTTGTGGAAAACTAGATATTCAAGAGGAGGTCGGACCCAATGCTGTTAACAATTCAATCCCTAATCCTGGTGAAAGGAATGAAGTAAACGTTGTGCCAGCAACTCGAAACCTCTGAACAATTGGAGGTCTGAGGTTGTTAATTGAAATAAAATAATTTGTGATGTTGGACTCATGTTAACTTTCTTGAAACATTAATGTAATGAATTTACATGGGTACCTTGTTTCCTTTAATCACTATGTCTTTCTTGATAATTATTTTTTTTCATTTCTTTAAAGTGTCTTCCTTAGTAATTCTCAGTTGGGTCCATGTGTGTAAGTGTCTTTGCAAAAGAAAAAGAAAAAAAATAAAAAAAAGGAGCAAAGAAATAATCACTTGGTTTGCACAATCTTTTTGTCTCAAAATTAAAGTTTTGAAAATAAACAGTCATGATTTGAAAATGAAGATTGGCCGTTTTTCTCTATCTTTTATAAAATTTCATCATTTTTTATCCCTTGTTATCCCTTTTGAGCTTGAAATTTTTTCAATAAACCCTGGATAAGGATCACCCCTACACTAAGGGATAACACGAAACAAAGGTTGATTGCCATGATGAATGTTCTAAAGCATAATGGAAAAGGAAGAAAAGGTGGAAAAAACAAGAAGTAAAAATAAAAAAAATGATTAAAAACAAAAAAAAAAGAAAGAGAAGGGAAATGAGGGTGAAAGAAAATGAAATTGGAAAGAAAAGAAGAATAATAAGATAAAAATGTTTGAAAGTGGAAAAGCAGTTGATGAAGTTTAATGATCCTTAGTCCTATTCCACCCTTAAATACTTGTTTGATCCTTATATCATTCCTTTCATAACCCCTAGTCTTGACCACGTTACAAGTCTCAAAAAGTTTATTCTGATCAATGAAGGGTTGTTGTTATTTTCGTTAACTTTAATTTTGAGGCAAAAGTTATGCTCATCCAAGTATTTAGTTCATTGTTCCTAAAAAAATGAAAATGAAAAAAAAAAGAGACTTACACTAGGACAAATTCATACCCTGTTCGACTCGGCTCTAAACTGGGGCAATTTTTCCTTTGTTCAATTTGTCTTAGGCAAATCTTTTAGTCACTAGGATGAGTCTTGATCCTACTCAATTCAGTCTTAAACAAGGGCAAATTTCTCTTCAGTTTAATTTGGCTTGATGTAGATATTCAGCAGAAGAAAATCCTTGGCCATAATGTCTAATAGACAACTAAAGATTGGTCTCATGAAGGTCAAATCTATTCGTATTGGGTCAACACCTCTTTGGATCTCATATCATCATTTGTGTCTTTTCGTGTAGTCACACTCCCAAGACCAATCTAAAAGTAGTCTACACAGTAAGTTCCTTTTATGTCGTACTTTTGAATTCATGCATGTTTGTTACGTAATGTTTCAAGTAAGGTGAACAAAAGTACAACATTATTATTTGACCATACCGATGACAATCCCCTGATGAACAATTCAGATCGAAAAGAACTTAGAAGCTTCAATTAAAGGGAAAAATGATGTCCCAAGGGATAATCCAGAAATAAGAGGTACCCGGAAAAAAAAAGAGCTCATTAGGTTGAAAACCTAAAAGGGCAGTTTAAGCAAAAATTAATGCAAATAAATTGGAATTGCTTAAACTGGGGCAATTTTATCGATTGTTCACACAAGGGCAACTTGGTTTGCATTCAATTAGTCACACTGGGGCAAAACTTCTGAGAATATATATTGAAGGAAGTAACAACAAGGACAACGATTGAGTCATCAGGTTGTTGCAGGAAATCAATGATCAAGGAACAAATACTGAGGCAAATTTTTTTTTTTCAAAGACTTAGTGGCTCCAAGCAAGGGTTCGCAACAAGAGATTATAATCTCGACTCCTAAAAGGGGAGTAGTTAAGAGTAGAAAACATGAAAATAAGATGAAAAAAAAAGAAGGAGAGAAAGGATGGGTAAGTTGGATCAAGACTATCAGGTCCAACAGGCAAAAGCATGTGAACAAGGGTTTGATTGGTCAAAGCTTTCCAAAGTCGCCGCTAGTTCGAATGGTTAAAAGAAAAGAGAAAAAGAGAGGAAAAAAAAAAGAGCGAAGAAAAATTTTAAGAAACCATTTGACTGGTCTAAATGTTTGGCATGTCTAAAGTGCAACGGCTCTTTGCATTTTTGAGCGTATCGGCTCATTGTATGTTTAATTTGAGCGCATCGACTCATTGCATTTGCATTTTAAGTTTTGAGCGCATCGGCTCATTGCATGTTTAATTTAAGCGCATCAGCTCATTACATTTGCACTCTAAGTTTTGAGCGCATCGGCTCGTTGCATTTCCGTTATAAGTTTTGAGCGCATCGGCTCATTGCATGTTTAACTTGAGCGCATCGGCTCGTTGCATTTGCATCTTAAGTTTTAAGCGCATTGGCTCATTGCATTTCAAGTTTTGAGCTCATCGGCTCATTGCCTTGCGTTTTAAGTTTTGAGTGCATTGGCTCCTTGCACTTTAAGTTTTGAGTGCATCGGCTCATTGCATTGCATTTTAAGTTTGAGCGCATCGACTCATTGCATTTGTCTTTTAAGTTTTGAGTGCATCAGCTTATTATATTTTAAGTTTTGAGTACATCGGTCCTTGCTTTTTTTAGCGCACTGGCTCATTGCACTTGTATTTTAAGTTTTAAGCGCATCGAGTCATTGCATTTTAAGTTTTGAGCGCATCGACTCGCTGCATTTTAAGTTTTGAGCACATCGGCTCTTTGCATGTTAATTTTTGAGTGCATCGCTCTTTGCATTTTTTTGTTCTCACTTGGTTTTGTCTTTGTTTCTCCCAAACAAAATTTGGGTTCATTTCTTTACTTGTTCCTCACTGTGATAAAATGAAAAGCTGCGGTTATTCTTTTCATCTAGTAAGAAACAAGTAAAGAGGGGCAACTGTGAACAGCTAATTTTGTTCGGGGTATTTTGTAAATAAAGAAATTAAAAAAAAAAGAAGATAAAAAAAAGAGACTCATCTTTGGCCCATTTTCCTACCCATTAATCTATAACCTAACCCATAAACCATTTTTCTACCCATTGAACCATAACCTATTATCCTACCATTAACCCATGATCCAACCCGTTAACCCATAACCCACATTACTAACACTTATCCTAAACCAATCCCAACACTCATCCTAAACAAACTAATCCTTATCAAACTATAACTCAAACTCACCCTAAATCAATAACACTTATCCTAAATAGATCCCGACTCATCAATCCTAATCTCACTTTGACTCAAACTCTTCTACCTAAACCCCTCCTATATTAACTCACAACCCCACACACTTTTGACGAGACTTTCACTTTGACATTCAACACACGCTTTTAACCTTGACCTACAGATTTCAGCCTCCACCAAAATACCTCTTCATCACCTCTCCTATACGAAACTGACACCCACAAATTGCTCCTCACCGTGTCGCAAGCCATCTGTCACACCGCGCTACCCACTGCGCAGAAGCCGCCGTAGAAACAGCGTCACATCGCCGCACCGTACAATCTGCAATCAGACCCGATTGCTGGCACTTCACTAACCCGAACCGGTTTAACCACCGTCGCCGCTGGCCTTCATCTTACTTGCTCTTCTGTTTTTTTTTCCAGTAAATACCCAAAAAGAAAGAAGCAAAACTCCTTTGTCTTGTTTTTCGTAAGTTTGTTCTTTTGATTTCTAATAGTTTTTTTTTTATTTTTTTTGTTTTAAGTGAAATAGGCTTGTAATTAAATGGGTTAAGCTATATATATATATATATATAAAATAATGGTAAGACTACAAAGTAAAACTATAAAAATAATTAATTTTTTTAAAAAAAGAGTGAAATAGGATTAATTGAGTTTGACAATATTATTAACCAGAACTATTTTTGGATCATCTCGAGTTGTGACAACCTAATGGTTCAAATTATAAAAAAAAATAAATTACTATTTAATAAAGATTTATTTTTTTATTTATTTTTTAAAGATAATTTTAGATTTAAAAAATCTCATTTAATAACAATAAATTCAATAATCAATGGGTGACGTTTCTAGCGTGGACGCTTGAAAGCTTCACCTATTCAAACCTTAATTTGGTTACAGTAGTCGCGACGAATTGTTAATTCAAATTTTTATAAAAATAAAAAATAAATCTTTTCTTTAAATAAAAGCAACCAACCCACAAGTATTTTATATAGAATTACATGACTTTGATTTTCTCATTCCACCTGAGGATACGTAGGAGCGGAATTTTTATTTCGTCAAGACAAAGTTTAAATTTTTACAAATTATTTATTTTTCAATTTTTTTAATAAAAAAGGATAAAACAAATATATTGTGAGATTATTAAGTTTTGCATAACTTATTTAGGGTAACCGTTTTAGGACGGATGTGTTATAAGAGTGTATATTTAGGGTTAAGTCTACGCTCTTCTCTATGCATAACCGACTATCCTAGAAATCCAATCTGGTTCCAAAGACCATTTTCTAAAAAGGTTTTCTAATTTTTCCTAATTTAAATAAAATTGGTGGCGACTCCTAACATTAATTTATTTTGTTCGCCGTTCCCGCCGTGATTATGGTTGCGACATTTAGGTCCCATTTTACAGCCTGATAATTGTTTGGCCTTATATATTTTTCATTCACCCATTATGTTCGTTAACCTGTTAACTGTTCTCATGCATGTGAAAGCATTGCATTTTCTTCCTACCATCAATGTTTGTTGAGTACACGATGTGTTATTTCTTGAAGCGAGTTCAATGATTAGGCGTATGAATTTATATTCAATATAAAATGAGCCTGAATGAACCGGATGCAAAATTGAAAGAAAAAACATTGCTTTATGAAAAAAAAAAAGAGAAAAATAAGCAACGCATAAGAAATGAAAAGTATAAAAAACATTGAAAGGTTCTGGTGAGTTTTCTTCTTTCACTATTGAATATCCTAATAATATCACTTGATAACTCTTGTCTTGAAATAACATGTTTATGTTTCTCAATATTTGTTGTATATCATTTCCATTCTTTTCATATGCCCATTACCATGGCCTGATATTATAATTGATTAAAAACGCTTTTGATCCTCAGTTATGTGTGATTTACATTAGTGGAGAGAGAGTTTATGATCAATTTTGTGGATTTTATGATTCATATGCATGTATGCTTATAAACTTATCCGAATTTGTATGATTTGAATAGGAGAAGTTTATCTTGCATGTTTGTAAAAAAATGTGATCTGCATGAAAGAAAACTGGGTTGTCAGCATGTTTAGGAATGTATATGTGTGGAGTTTATTATGATATTTTAGTATTCATTGAGGACTGATGCAATCATTCTACGCTGGTTTTGTTTAAATGAAAATTGAAAATAACAGTTGTCGAATGCATGTGAAGGATAAATTGTTAAAGTAAGTTTACTTAGTCATACTTTGTTTTGCTCAAGGACAAGCAAAAGGTTAAGTTTGGCGGTGTAGTTATTTGTGCCTCATATCTGTACTTTACCGATTGCTTAAGTCCTTGTTATTATGCATATTTGAAAGGTTTTGTACTTATATTTGTTATATTCAATTATGATACATTTCCATTATGATAATGAGCAAACTGTGTGTATTATGTTAGCGATTGAGTGAATTGCAATTGTTAATCATTTGGTAATTTCTCTATTGTAGGAAGGGCTCCAAACAAACGGATATATGGAGCATTTAAGTAAAAATGAGAAGAGAAAGCCAAATATGCAACTTAACACTCAACGTCGTGGCGCAGGCATATTAATGCCGCGGCGTGGTGGTGAATCCCCTACATCCAGACAGAGAGCTACAAATTTTGCACGCCGCGACGTGAGGAATGAGCGTCGCGGCGTTTGTGACCTAAATTGACATGTGCCGCAGCGTAGGAATGTTAACGTCACGGCGTGCCTCTGTTTTTCTGAGCCTATAAATACGTTTTTAACATATTTTACAAGGAGAACTTTTTAGGTTTTAGAGAAGCTGCGGCTGGAACTTCCTTTCTAGGTAGATTGGAGACCTAGGGAGCCAAGGTTGGAGGTCGTCTTCCTTATGGAGGATGATTCAAGCATAGAAGATCACATCCATGAGCTTCCTTCCTTCTCCCTTAGTTTTCTTCTCTCTCCTTATTCTTTGAGCACTGATTTTGTGTTGATTTTCATTTTCAATGATGTAGTTGAGCTGTATTTAGGGATTACTTTGAATCCTTGTATGAATATTGATGTTTATATATTACTTTGAGTATATATTGATGTTTGGTTATGTTCAATCATATAGATCTTAATGCTCTTGATTATTTGATAACCTTTCAAGTGATTTGTTGAAATCTGATGAATCTAAACATAGGAATTTGGATCTTAGATCATACGTATGGTTGATGCATGTTTGATGAGTTCAATTAGCTTGGATAAATTGATTCGCTAATGGGATAAAAGTATACCTCTTAGCCATACATAGCAGGTGTTTGAGAATATATCTTAATGAGTAGAGTTTGCACTAGTTCTCATGGAAATATAGTGAATTAGGTAAATGAAACTATGGTTGATTAACCTAGACATAGGCTTTTAACTAAAGTAGATTCTCAAGTTAATTTAACTATTCTTTAATGTTGCTTATAAGGATTACATAGTATTAGTTAAAGTATGAGGTAAGAAAAGATTTCCTAAATCTCTAAATCATTATCTTTATTTTCATTTATCGCTTTTATGTCTTTAGATTAGTTTTACTGCACTTTTTCTTATTTTATATATCCTTGAATAGAATTTAGATAAGTTGTTGGTTGATACTTAGTATTGGAAGTCAATCATCCTCGTGGGAACGAACATTTACTCTATATGTATATTACTTGAACGACCCATGCACTTGCGGTACACAAATGGTTTAACAACCATCTCTCTTCAATTGGCAGATAAGTCAATCAAACATCATATTGACATATTACAGAATGTACCATTAAAGATAGGCAAGCTTTACATACCGGTCGATTTTGTTGTGCTTGAGATGGAAGTAAATGTTCAAATGTCAATCATACTTGGGCATCCATTCCTCGCCACTGGAAGGGCAATGATTGATGTCCACGAGGGGAAATTGACTTTGCAATTGAATGATGAGGAAGTAATGTTTAATGTTTTTAATTCTGAAAAAAAATCCTAGTTCATTTAATTCAAATAATCGCATAGATGTTACTAATGTTGTGGATAGTGATATGCTTTCATATATGCATGAATCTGTGATTGATGATATGCTAGAGAAGACCTTAACCAAAGTTGTCACCGACTTTGAGAATGTCAAACTTTGCAAGAAGAGTCCAAAGAAACGGCATGACAAGGGTATCAAGCAGTGTGAGTTTAAGATTAGGGTAAAATTCTTGTCTGTATTTATATCTTCGTCTTCTTCCTGATAAATTTTGCTCAGAAGGGTATGGACCATATAAAATCATTTGCGTCTTATCGTACGGTGTGCTTAAGGTGAAGAAAGAATGTCATAAGACATTTTTGATAAATGGCTAGAGGGTGAAGCATTATTAAGAAAGAATGAGGACTGAGCATCACTCCATTGACATCACCTAAGCTTGGAACCAGCCCATAGTCAAGCTATTGACTATAACTTAGCACTTTACATGAGGCAACCTGTGTTTCTATCCTTCATTTAGTTTTTCAGTTTTTGATTTGTTTTTCTTAAAAAAATAAAAAATAAAAAAATTATGTTGACCTTTTTGTTTTTCTTGTGCAGTTTTAGAAAACATGTCGCCGCTCAGTTAGACTAGATGTTTAAGTTCATGGCTACACGCCTCCTTCCAGCTCCACCTCTTCCACCACCTTCGTGATCTTGCGTTTTCATTTTCAGATAAGTTTCATTGTCCTTTGTTCTATTATTTTTCTTATTTAAACATTAAGGACAATGTTTATCTTAAGTGTATGGGGCAATCGATGAACACTTGAGTATTGTATCGAATCAAATAGGAATTGTGTATTAATTGTTACAATTAATATTGAGCTAATTGAAATATTTTTTAGAGGGAAATCCACTTCTCATGAACTAATTTTGTGCAAAGCAATCTTTTTCAATTTAGTATTGAAACATTTAACATCTTATTTAGAAATTAGTCATGTTTGCTTACATTTGATTTCGTTATCAACTTGGTCAGAAAGTGAGTTTTGAGCATTATTAATTGGATTTTTCATA
This sequence comes from Ormosia emarginata, assembly GCA_029884605.1. Taxonomy (NCBI): domain Eukaryota; kingdom Viridiplantae; phylum Streptophyta; class Magnoliopsida; order Fabales; family Fabaceae; genus Ormosia; species Ormosia emarginata. The sequence continues at coordinate 8,256,570 of JAQQTP010000048.1, forward strand.
AATAAAATCCTATTTTTTTTTCTGCAATGACATTTCTCTTGATTGATGTTCGCTAGAACTTGTTTTGATATCTTGTTAAGATTTTAATGATTCACATACATACTTGAACATGATTAAGGCACTTAAGCTTAATTATTTCTTGACTTCCAGAGTTGCATTGATAAAATAATCCCTTAGTTGCCTTATTTGAGCCTAAAATTGATTTATTTGAAAATCCAATTGAATAATCAAGTTAGTTTCTTTGGAGCAATTATTGTATTAATTGAAAAGTGATTAAGGATGTTTTTTTTTCCCAAGGGTTGATAAAAAAAAGAGAAAAAAATGATAAAAAGGAAGAAGAAATAAAAAAATTGTTGGTGAAGAATAATTAGAATAATTTGGTTGAAAAGTAGGAATGAGAATTGGATATATTCTTGTGCATTATGCTCTATTAATAATCTTTTCAACCTGATTCTGTTTTGTTTCACTTTATCCATAAACATTCTTTACATTTATTTATCTTTTTCCTATCATTCATTATACCCTTGGCCCCGTTACAACCAGATGAAGTCTTTTTTATTCTTGTTATGTGTGTGATCTTGGAAGTGGAGATGAGATTGATAATCAAGCCTATGGTATTGCATTTTTCAAGAGCAATTTGAGTGATCTCTTTGTCCTTAAACACTTGAGAGATGGAAAGATGAGTGACCTCAATTAGTTGGTAAAGAGAAGAGATGCAAGCCAGACTTAAGCTTCTAATTGTATTAAGTGTTAGACAATCTTGCTTGATTGGATTTAATTGCTGAGCTTAATTGAATTTTTAAACTATGAAATTTTCCTTGATTTATGTTTCTTGATGTTGAGTTTAATATTATTTTTTATTCTTATTCTTTGCTTGAGGACAAGCAAAGTCAGGTATGGGGGAATTTGATAAACCTATATTTTATAGCCTTATATTGGATAAATTATGGTAATTTGCTTATAATTATTGGTGAATTTTATGTGGATCCATATCATTATCTTCGTTTTTGTATATTAAGATAGATTTAACATATTAAGAGTGAAAGCAAACGAAGATATCATGTTTTTAGAGCAAATGAGGACCATTTTGACTTAGACAGGGTCATGTGTCAACTTAGAAAGCGATTAAAGAGTTAACACGACCCTGTGTAACTTGAGGAATGCTTCTGACTAAGACACACGACCGTGTATCTTGGTCACATAGCCGTGTGTCCCTCCTACGTTGAAATTTTGCTGATTTTTAAGTCACTCGACCGTGTAAGGTATTTTGGAGGGTAAAAAAGACAGTTTTCACCTCAATTATTATAAATAGAAGCAAACCCTCAAACCTAAGACAGACTTTTGCTACAGCAGACTTTGAGAGGCACAAGGATTGGAGGCTAGGGCCTGGAAGACGAGCAAGAGTATTGAAGTTCAACCATTGAAGACATCTTCTTCATCTTCATATTCTCCATCTTCTATTTTATTTTATTTATTTCCTATTTTCTTGAGATAGAATCATTATTGTTTCTTTATCTTGTGTTCTTGTTTATGCTACAATAGCCATGAACAGCTAAACTCATTTTTCTAGGATTATGATGAAACTCTCTATTTTTCTATGTTGAATTGTTAATTTGATTCTTTGTTTATAAAAAATTATTGTTCTTGATTTATTCTTATTATACTTAATGCTTGTAGTATGTTGTATATCATATTTACATGATCTTAGGCTTTAGGTGAATGATTGAAAGATAAAATCTAATTGCTAGATAATCTAAGAATTGAACTTAGGAATTGAGACTTAGACATAGACTTAAATCCTTCATGGGGTAAACAATTGTCATAAAACTTAATGGATTGGAACTTGAATTAATTGTCATGAGAATTGGATTAATGAAGTTTTAGCACGTTTTTAGTGCAAAGAAATTGTACTTTAAATAATTTAGGACAAATCGCCTTCAAGAACATAATTGAACATTAACAAAGATATGATTATAATTTATCATAGGAAGTAGTGCAGTAAATTCCTAGTCCTAGGCCTTTAAACCGTAGTTAAATCTCATCTTTTCTAGATTTAATTACTTTGAGTTTTATTTTAATTTTAATTTAGTTTTCACTATTATCTTTATTCGCTTAAATAATCAAAATCACCGTAAGAGTTAGTAATCAATCAATCCTCATGAGAATAATCTTTATTTTACTACTTATACAATCTATGTGTTTGCAAAAAATCCACAACAGAATGACATTGAAATCAAAAAGCAATGTTTATGACATAATTGGATAAAAAAAAATTAGGACTAAATCATAACTTTAGTGAAATGTTAAGAAAGGAAAAAATTTGAACCCCATTTCTTATTACATTATTATGAGCATGTTTAACATTAACACAATTAAATATTTGAAAAAAAAAATAAATGAGCTATTGTTTGACACGACAATATTAATTCAAACTATCTAAATAATTTCTTTCATTTACAAATTAATATATTATAATTAACTAGTTCTTATAGACATATGATTGCATGGGATTAAATAGTTGTAGTGGCGAAGCCACATGCAATTGAGAGGGAGCACAGGATCTCCTTGAAATTAAAAAGCAACAAGAAGTATTGTTAAAAAAATTAGAAGACTTTAGTGTTCGCTAAAGAGATAATATTACCAGCTATGCCCTTCTATCTAAATCTAATAGCTAGACTACCAAGATTTTTCTAATCCCCTACTGACAGACATTGGCATTTAGCATAATCGCAAGAGTGGAAACTCTCATTCTCCAATCTCCCTCTTCCTTCACAACAATCGCAACCTTCTTTTTCCTTCACCATAAGTACTCATTACTTTTTCTACTTTCACTCTAAACTTTTTTTAACATGTTTTAACATGGAATTTCTATTTTTACTTTAAAATAGTGTAGGGGCTTTTGATTTAGTGTAGTGAATCGGCTCCTCTAAAGTATGGCTCTCACTTTATAGGGTAAAGTAAGCTAATTTTCTCTATTAAAAATTTTAACAGTTAAGACACATGTCTTAATAATAAAATTAAAAAAAAATACAAAAAAGAGTACAGTTCCATCTTCATCAATTACAATTTATAGGTTGAAGTATTAAACTCAACTTCTTCTTTACCATCGACAATGGCGACGCCTGTTAGAACCCCAAAAATGAGAGATGCGGTATCTATTTCCCAAATAAAACGTGTTTGATCAAGTTTTCATTATAGGACACCACATTCTCTAAGCTTACACCCAATTAGGATTGATAATTACACCCCAAACCATAGTTATCCACCCCGCCCCAAAGTGGGACAGGGCGAGGCGGGGCGAATTTGAGGTTAATCTACTCATCCTGCATCCTATATTTATATACAAATTATGTTTAGTTTTTTTTTTAATATATATATAGGAACATTATGTTTAGTTTAATTACTAATAAAATCAACAATATTAATTATTTTCACTAATTTTGTGCTTATTATTAACATGTTTTTTAATTTATATGATATATTGAATTAATTTTTAGATAATAATTTATTATTGTATAAATTTAATTTAAAATATTCATATATACCATAGGACAGGACAGTACGGGGCGGGGCGGGACGAGTGAGGGACTTGATATATTTCTTGCTAGCCAGATGCGGGTTCTCATCTCTAAGGGTGCAGAGTGGGGTCGGGTTGAGCAAACATACGCCCCTACCTGTCCTATTGCCAAGTCCACACTTGGTTGGTTCTGGTCAACTACAGACGAGCATCCCATTCATGCACCACCAACTCTACGTCCTCGTATCCTCATCAAACAATAGTTGACTCCCATAGCTTCGTAGAAAATGCCACCGTTCGGTTTTGAAGAGTGCATAGTTCATAGATTTGGGTCTGTTTAACGAGAGTCCAAAGAACAGCTACGGATTTCACCATGAATGGAGATTTGTTTGGCGATGGAACTCCAAAATCGGAGTGAATACAGCCTGGTTGTGCAAACATTGGAACCAACTCATACGGTGTGGCTCCGAGGTTGATACCCAAGGAATGAGGCTCGAAACTTGAATGTGGGTGACATTTGACAGGTTTAGACTTTAGAGTTGCATGCAGAGCTTTCATGGCAAGTAGAATATGGGCTATGAGGCTGTTATCGGAGGTGGCCAGGATTTCATTGCTGACAAGATTAAGTTGATGGTGGGTTTTAGAGTGAAAGGGGATAATTGCAAGAAAGGGAGGAGGAAACGGTTCAAGCTGCCGTTCTGGTTTTTTTTTTTTAAGTTTAATTTAATTCTGTGTATTCAATCATAATCATTGGTATTTTTAATGGTATAGATTAGTTTATTTTAACCTCTAAAGTGAGAGCGTAACTTTAGAGGAGCCATTTTCCATTGTGTAGTTGTGTAGATCTATTTATATTTTGTTAAAAAAAAAATTCATTTAATCTTATACTTTTTATTTATGTGATTATGTGATTATGATAGAAGATAAATAAGAACTATAAGATCATAATGTAGAAAGATAAAATGTATATCTTTTTTATTTATATTAAGTGTAAGTGGATCCCCTCCCTATATATATATAATTGCTTTTCTCAATTTTAGGTAGCATATGTCTTATGTTTTTTCTTTTTTAGTTCTTTGGTTTTTTCTCCATTTTTTTTTTTTCGTGAAGTTGATATTTAGAAATCTACAATTTTCTTTTTATGCCTTTATTATTTCTAGTTCTAGTTATTATTGTTCTCTTGTTTTCTTTTTGTTATTTTTACTTCTAATTTACTTTATATGCTATATTATTAGTATTCTTCTAATTTCTGCGGCCTGGTTCTACGACTGCTTTATTGTCTTTGTTCTCTTGCTCTTGACTTTTTTTCCATGTAGAAGTTGGAATTTAATCAATTGAACACAGTTGAAATATGATTGCAAAATTATTATTAGCAATTGAACTTCGTAAATCTCTATATAAGAGATTCTAACTTCACGATTTGGTCTTGTGGCTTTCGGTAGAGCACTTCGAAAACAAAGAAAAGTATTGTTAGTTGAGAAGTCAAAAATTGGAATTTAGGCGTATTAGTGGTGCTAAAACTACGAGTCAATTCTATTTGAGATTCCATATTCCAAGTTGAGATCTCAAAATGGAATTTGGGCGATCAAATATCAGCTAATATTATTATTTTTTTAAATGGTTAATTGATCAGAGATATTAGTTGTTGGCAAGTGATACATTTATTTGAAACCTTAAGCGGTACGTTTATAATTATGCATTTGCATCTGTGATCAATGTTTTTAAAAAATGGATTGAACTAGTCAGTAACTATGAATCGATTGTAGAAATAAGTTTGTTTAAATAATTTAATATGTGAAATTTTAATGATGATAAATATAAGATAAAATGATGATGATTATGTTACATAGATCATACATAATCATGTACTATATTTTATTATATTTCATATAAGAATCATATATTAAATTTTTGTAATATCTTTTATAAAATATATTAATAATATGTTATATGAGTTATCTTACATTAATATTAGATTTATTTTTATTTGAATAAAAATATGCATAATGTACATTTTATTGTTGTGTAAGAAATCATGGATTTTAGGCAAAGTGTTCTTTATTACATCTTATATAAAACATATCTATTAATAATTGATAAATGTTTTATTTGTATATATTTATGAAAATCTTATATGCATATTAGACTAATTAGAACTTGACATTTATGAATCATGTATATGAAGGTATTAAATTATAAATTTAGACTAATTATATTTGTTTTAAGTGAGTAATATTTTATAAGATAGTCTAAATACCAAGAGTGAGTATTGCAATAAGAAAGTAAAAGATCTCAATTATGCTCAACTCAAGAAGAATGAGAATGATAAGATGTTCCAAGCATTTATAAGATTTTAATAGAATAATTTTTTTAAAAGTTTAGATTATATCAAAAAATCTAAAGATTAGAATTGATATATTTTTTTTTTAGACTTTTTCCTATGTAAAGACAAAGGTTTTATAAGATAACAGATTTTATTTTACTCAAGAGGCATGTGATAGTAAATGACTATTATGTCTTTACTTTAAAAGTTGGTCCCAATACTATGTTTGAATGGAGAAAAAGAAAAGAAAAAAGATTTTAAATCTAATTTTTTTTATTGTTTAATTGAAGAAAAAATAAAGAAAGCAATAAAAAATAAATAGAAAATAAAATCTCAAATATTTTTCTATAAATATTTTCGTGATTTCAAATTTAAAATCTTGCCTCAACCCCTCGTTTCTCACCTTTAGATGAAAGCTATGAAAGATGGACACGTTATTTTTGAGGTGTGTCTACGTATTAGACATATGTTCATATTATATATATGAAAATATTTGTACGACATGTGTTTTATGTGTCTAAATGTGTTTGATTAAAAAATTATTTTTTTAAGTTTAGACAAATCTTAGACACGCTTGAAAACGTCTCATAACTTGAACACGTCTAAGACACGATATGGACACAACTCATTAATATTTTTTTAAAAAAATAATTTTCATGACTAACGTTCAATTAGTAAGTCCATAACCCACTTAAGCTCAATCACATGATTGACATCTCAAGCCACTATTTTTACATATCAGTATTATAACTTTTATATTTTCACACGCAATTATTAAACTTTTAAGTTTTGTCTTTTTACATAACATTATTTTCATCTGCTTTTTTTACTTTTACTCTTACCAAGTCATCCACTTCGTTGTCATCGAAGTTTGCCTCAAACTAATATTACATCTAGTTAATTTTTTTTACGCATATGATACTTTAATCATGTAGTTAGTTACTTATTAGTGAAAAGTTAGTTTAAGATATTTTTTAGAATATGTGAATAGAAATTATACTCTATATTTTTTAAGAATAACTTATTAAGTAATAAATATTGACACATATAACATATATTAAAATATTATAAATTTTTAAACTTATAAAAATGATATTAATGAATTATGATTTTTTAAAAAAAAATTATAATTATGTATATAAAAACCAATTTTTTTAATTTCTATATATATATATATATATATATAAAGAGATATATCTAATGAGATGAGTAATTATTCATGAAAATAAGAGTAAGTAAATTTTGATATATAATTATACATAAATTATCAAGATTAAAATTACTTAAATATTATGTGATCTACTTAAAAAATTATATACATTTATATTTTAATTTAATTATTTATATAAAAATTAATAATTAAAACTTATTTTTTTATATTTTTATAATAAATATTTTTTTTCATTTAATATATTATATATAATATTAATATCTTATAATTTTTAAAAATTAATATATTTTTATATCTATATCTATATCGTGTTTCATATTTATATCTGTATGCGTCCGTCATAATTCAAAAAGAAGGGTAACAACTTTTTGGGACATGGCATTCATTTGTCTGCGGCCTTTGCTTATCCCAAAAAAAATAATTATGCCTTGAGATACTTTTGCATTCGTTTCGTTATCTTACCAAATCGTCATTTGAGCTTTTTTAATGCTGTTGGGACCCGGTAATTAAAAGTAGTTGTTGAAAGTTGACGGATTTGGATTCTTCCACGTAATTTTTTTCTCATATAATTGAGTGAATTATGTAAAAAAAGATATAGATATAAAAAATTTAATCAGTGAATCACCATTATCACACAACTCAAACCACAAAACATAACCAAAAAAAAAAAACGGAAAGGCAGACCTGAAAAGTGAACATGACGGCGGACGGGGTTAGCGGCGGGCGGCTGGCAGATGCAAGGGAGATAATTTGGCAGGAAACAGATATATGAAGATGAGGCCTGCCGGGAACGATGGTAGTTCGCCAGCGATTTTGCCAAAAAAATGTGACCGAAAACATTGACAAGATCCAAGCATAAGAGAAAAATGAGCAGTTCGAAAGTGAATTTTGCTGTTATTTTTTAATTATAAAAAGAGAAAAGTAGTTAATCATAATTAAGTAAAGTTTGTCTCACCGACACTCACACAGTCACACTTAATTACAACTTGAGTTAACAAGAGCCATACCCTTGTGGGTACTGTACATTTTTTGTCTATCTACTTGATATATAAGGAAATTATATTTGTACGTATATTTATTCTTATAAATTTTCCCTAGATTTTAAAGTAAATTCATTTAAATCATTAAAAAAAATTATGGTGAGATCAAAATACTATTTAATATGTATAGGATTCTACAACAGATTTATAAAAATAAAATGTTTTAATTTCGATATATTATTAATATAATATTTTTTATATTATTAATTAATAAGATATTAACACATATATAATTTTTAAGATAATTATTAAAATATTAAATATTTTTAAAGATGTGATAATATATAATGAATAATAATATTATTTTTTTTATAGAATTACATTCAATTTAATTTAAAAGAAAATTGGGAGGACACTTTGGAAAATTAAAAAAAAAATTACATTCTGAAAGACAAGACTAAATTGATGTTAAGATCACCCTCGTCTCCCGTATAACTTTAGAGGATAAATTCGAATATTTACTTTAGTTAGTAAATACTATACTTCTATATAAATTCTCACCATATGGCACCAATGGAAGGCGTGAAACCGAGGGTTGAGTTAGGCAGGTAAGATAAAAGAGTGAAGAGAATGAAGGGATTCCTTTCCTTAGTCCTTCCAGTTATGATGATAATACTTGTTAAAACACAGCATTGCAAGAGTGAGGTAGATTCATGGGATCTGACAATCAACTCAGAGATCAACAAGACCACCTCGTACGAGTGCACTGACTCCATACATGACTGCATCGCTCCCGAAGCAGACTTTTTGATGGATCGCACTTTTAGAAGAATGCTTGCAGATGTGTCAAATGATCTAGTCCTAAAGACATTAAAACCAAACCCAGTTTGTACTTCAGGTATCAACGGTTATGGAGGTTGCACGCAGTCCGGAATATCATTACCTAAAAATAACCCGTGTTCTAATAATGGTCAATTTAACAGAGTTTGCCACCAGGTCTAACTGACCCCCTGTCCTTGCCCTTTGTTCCTATTTATTTGCATGTGTTCTTCGGTTTATCCCTTCTTTTCTTCTGGTTTTTATGTAAAAAAAAGAGGCAGTTCATTCATAGTGAAACTGTGGCATTATTGGGCCATGGTTTAGAGTTTATGATGACTGCTAGTTCGATATTCGTATTTGTGGGTATGTTACGTTTACATTCTATTATATATAATGCTAAGACCAGTTTAACATGACGCGTTTAGTTAAAAGTTTTCTGAATTTTTTTTTTAAAATCTTTAGGAAACTTTCTTCGATTGGCCAATCTCTAGGAAACATTGTTTTATTTTATTGTATGCCCACATTATAGCAGTTATATATTTATTGATTATTAGTTCTCCACATTAATCCTTTTGTTTGGATGAGAGGGGGAAAACATAAGAAATGAAAGAAAATTTTGATATTTGAAATAAAGAGAAAAATTGGAGAGAAAATTTTGAAAATTTTGTTGCTTGAGTTTTTTTCCTTCTTATTTTACTCTTCATCTTCTCTTTTTCCATGAAATCAGCCAACAAGATAGTACCCAACTCAATGGGTGGAATGTGCCAAATCTTCAAGACTTCAGAGCACCTCCGGCTAACTGAAACAAGAGAAATTTTAAATTTATAAAATAGTAAAATAATATAAAATTTTATCTCATCTTAAAAAACAAAAAAAACAAAATCATATATATATATATATATATATCTCGCAAATACTTGCAAGGTGAGTATTAAGATCTCTACCACTCCATGTATTAAACAATTATCACCTCTTGCTCCATTATAAGTAATCCCATCAATTATCTTTAGGTCAGATCGGATTGAATATTTAGCACCCCTAATCTCAGCTCCTACACTACACTTTTTATTTCCTGCTCCTTCTCCTCTTCTACCTCTTCCTCTTTACGCTTTCTTTTCTAACCTCCTTCTTCCTCCTCCTCCACTACCACATTAAAAATATTTTGAAAAAAGTAATTAATTTTTTTTCAAAAAAAATTCCGGTGAACCGGCTGCCACAAATTCTCTTTCTGTGACTTACTGGACTTTTTATCGCTGGAAATTTTTCTCCATTATATCAAAAATATTTTTTTGTGTATTTTATTACTTAGGTAAAATTCAGAATAAGTCATTCTCTTCACTGTCATAGCGCACAGGCTTTTCCCACGGTCAGAACCGCAGACATTATTGCTGTCATATAGGACAATAACATTATCACCTCGCTTAATTGGCTTCAAATTCGTGGCAGCTTTAACTTGGCTTTTTGAAATATCACCGACAATAAACATCCAATCCAAAGAAAAAATTTGCATAATACTTGGCTAGACTTGCTTGCCTGAAAAGTATACTCACCCATCACTTTCTAGAGTGTTTCTTCTATACAGTTGGAGGAACTGCTTGCTTGAAAAGTTTACTTACCCATCACTTTGTACAGTGTTTCTTTTATAACGGTTGGAGGAAGAAACTTCCTCCTTCATGTTGCATCTTATTAATTTATTCTTATTTTATTTTATTTCTCTATCTTAATCATTGATTCATTTTTTTTTCTCTCTCTTTCTCTGATGCACTCGGAAAGAAAAAAGTTTCTTCCGAGAAGATATAAGAAATTTTCCACTTTATATGCATATATGAATTTCTGCAGTTGATTCATACAGAGTACAGGATTCTACTGCACAATTCTTTTAGAAAGCCCTAAAAATCAAATCTATTTATATATTATTCACCAAAAAAAAAATTATGTATTGATTCCTAGGGCCACAAGGACCACCACCGGGATGATAAATCCGCAAACTAAAGGATGATGTTGGGTTTATTTTTTTATTTTTTTTTCAATTGATGTAATTTATTAATAATTATAAAAATATCACTTTATTTTTATTTTATTTTTTATTTTTAATAATTTGTGAAAGAAATAATAAAAACAATTTTTTTTAATTATTTCCTTCACAAATATTTAAAAACAGAAAAAAAAATTATGTATTTTAATATTTTTTCATTAATGTAATGTAAAGAATAAGTGAGAATAAATCAGAAAAGAAAAGAATAAAACATAATTATCTTTTTTGTTTAGAAGATTCATTAAAGAAACGGAATAACACGTGTTCTTCTTATTCTACTTTAATTTTAAAAAATAAAAATTAAACATTTGAAGAGAAGAAGGAGAATGATTCTTCATATATTCCGTTCAGCTTCTTATATATTTTAAAACTCTAAAATATAAAAAATTATTTTTATTCTTTTTTTTATTTTTATTATCTGCCATTTAAATATAGTGTAATATATGAATAGAAAAATAAAAATATATCACTAAAAAAAGTCAAAAAATAAACAAAACACAAAAAAAAAGCTTGTCAAAGCACCAAATTATGGATAGAAAAACTTTAACCAAAATGACTTCTTTGTCAAAGTTGGTAATACAATTAGAGTCATGTGACTAAAATAAATGGAAGAACGGTAACAGAACAAATTAAAAACTTTTCTTCTCACTCTTTAAGATTTAAGCTTAAGAAATTCGAACTTGATTAAATCTGGATACTTCAAACAAATGATCCAAAAACGTCCTCAGCGAACTACCAAACCTTGGGCTGCCTGGGAACCATCTTCAATTATTTTGTTAGCCTGAATAGTATTTGTTGAACTTTATTGCATATATATATTTTTTATAGTATAAATTTATTTTTAGTAATTTAGTTTATTTTTAGGTAAATTATTATTATTAGAAGCTTATATATTATAGATTATACATGTACAATTGTGATTAAATAATAATATATAAAAATATTATTTTCATTTTAAGTTGGGATCAGAACTCTCGATATACAATATTGAGGACGAGTTCTTACTCTGGTTCCTAAAGGAGTTGGGTTGTGGGCTGAGAAAGGGTAAGAGTTAGAACTTCGAAAAGAAAGAAAAGCAACAGTTACAACAGTTAAATTTTTCATATACTTTTTTGCTTTGCATGTTTATTAGTATTTAGCATTGCGATGGAAGCAAGAAATTTTGTTCAAATTCATGTTTCATTGTCAGTGGTTAGATACGTTGCACGATTTGACTTTGAAATATGCCTCTATCTTTTCCTTCATAATAATAAGACTCTGACTATAATTTTTTTATTTCAACTCCAGTGACAACAGTGTATTCGCTCATCTATGCTCTCTCTTGTTCACCTCTTTTCGGTCAAACTCTGGTTTTGCTTTACTTTACGACACAACAATTAAAACAATCTAAGACTAAATTGCAATTGATAAATTTAAATTTAATTAAAAATATATTTATAAATTTAAGTTTGATTAAAAATAAATTTATAATAATATGATTTATGTTTAAAAATTTTTATTTTAAAAGTGAGTTTAAAAAAAATAAATATTAGAGATAAAAAAAAGTAACAGATAAAATTACACCCAAAAACAAAAAACTTGCTTTTAAATAAATATAAGTTGGGGCCAAAAGTAAGTTAAAATTAATGACTTTTAATATAGCCAAACAAATTTTTGTTTCCTTCAAGAAGCTCTAACTGTCGTTTGAAATTACAAATCACAAACCAAACATGCACTAAAACAATCTAAGACTAAATTGCGGTTAGATATAAGTATAAATATGTATTTGAATTATAATTGATAAATTTAAATTTAGTTGAAAGTATATTTATAAATATAAATTTGATTAAAATGAATTTATAATAATATAATTTATATTTAAAATTTTTTATTTTAAAAATAAATTGAGATAATAACTTTAATGCAAAAATAACATTTTTTCTCCTTTCAATTAACGTACGTTTACAACCAAAATCTATTACAACAAACAAAAATTAAAAATAACCAAACATATTTCACGTCGTTCAAAAACTTTAAACTTACTTTTGACAAGTCCAACTCCTTTCTAAACATGCACTAAGGCTTTAAATACAATAAATCTTGTTTACCTGACAAAATAAATATAAAATGCATTACTTCAACAGCAACCGGTTACTCACATGACCCAACATGTTTGATTTATGGGTATATCACTTTTTTTAATTTGATAATATTTAAATATAAATCTTGGTATATAAAAAATTTATTATTTAAAATTTATAAATTTTTTTTATATATAATTATTCATATAAAAAATAATATAATTAAATTTTTATATAAATTTAAATACTATTAATTAAAATTTATAATAAAAATTTAATTTTTAATCTAAACTATTAATTTATTTTAATAATAAATTAATAATCAAAACATCAATAGTTCATTTATAAATCTAAATTTATTAACCCATATTAAAATTTTCCCTCAAAACATATTTAACAGCATTGAAGAAGAACTCTTTCAGTGTGTTTGTTTTAAGAGAAAACAGGTGGAAAGAAAATGAGAGGAGAGAAAATGAGAAAAATATTCTCTTTTCTCTCGTTTGAATCAGCAGAGAAAATAGGAAGAAAAGAAAAAAATTTGCGGGTACCACTTAAATTTTTTTCTCTCCTTTGCTGCGAAGAAAACGGGAAAGAAAGTTACATGTAAAAGATAAATTACGTTGTTACCCTTTAGTCTTCTGCATCATTTTTTCTTCTCTTTAGTAAAAAAACCCATGCCCCCTTCTCAGTCTTCTTCCCTCTCCTTCTCAGTCTTCTTCCCTCTCCCTCACGTCCGACGCTAGCCCACTGTCTCTCCTCCGTCCAGCCGTGGGTCGCCGCCGTTGTCTCTCCCCTCATCCCGTTGTGCGGCGTCGTTGCTCGGTCGTGCAGGCTCCGGTCAGATCCAGGCCAAAATAATGGGTTTTGTTCGAGTAATCCTGCAAATTTCTTTTGCAAAATCGGTAAAGTTGCGATCTTTACCGTCTGAATTTTTGGTGCGAGGATCCCCTTGTTTGGTCTCTGCGGTGAGGTTTCGGAATTGGGAACTGCCACTACTGGGGTTTTGGCGAGAACGAGTAGAGCTTTGACGGAGGAAGATTACAAGAGGAGTTCCTCTCAGCAATGTCATGGGTTTTGTATATGAAGCTAAAACAGTGACTAAAAGAAGAAGAAGAAAAAACGAAAAACAAATAGCAAATGGAACTTACAAAACTAAAAATGGGATTTTAAACCTTGGGAAAAGTAGCAGTGGCTGAATCGATGTGATGGTCTCCTAAGGTTGAAGATGACAGCCGCATAAAAAGCATCATGCTCATGCGTATGCTTTAGGAGGAAGGACACTGAAGTCGAAAACTGAAGAGAAGTGGAGCTTTTGGATTTTTTTTAAAATTAGTAATTTATCTTAATTTTAAAATAAAGAAAATCTCATCTCACTTTAAATTTTTTATTTAAAAAATCAATAAATAAAAATTATTTTTTTTCGACATAGATTAATATTTACTTACACACACAAGTTATATGAAAATTTACCTCAGGGTCATGAATTATTTTATCTCTTGCTCGATTAAGTAACAAACCAAAGAGTTGTAGTAGAGATTATATACACATATATCATTGATAATAGAGTAGTGTCTTATTGGATAAAATAAATCATCAATTTACTGCAATTAACTAAAGATAATGACGTTAGATAAACTACATTACATGGATAATAAAATATCGACATATAAATTTTTATTTGTGATTCAAAGAATAAATAATTATTACATTATTACGTTAAGAAAACAAATAACAAGAAATAGATTCATTTATTATATTACATAAAGGGATGTTAATCATTTTACATAATTTATTTTTTTTTTTCTTCTCACTTTTCTTTTAAACAAGAGAAAAAAGTTTTCATTTTCTGTCTTCTCACTTTTCTTCAAAAACAATAAAAAAAAAAAATATAATTTTCTCTTTATTTTCTCTCTTCTCTATTTTTTCTCCTCTCATTTTCTCTCATCATCCAAATAAAAAACATTTGTGAATGACTATTATATATACTTGAGAACATTGCTAACAAGTGATAGCCCTAAATTGCTTAGACCCAATGGGGATCCAACACATTAATTTTTTTATTTTTTATATTTTTGGGTACATCAACAGATTCCATTTTACTCAAGAGGCATGTGGTAGTAAATGACTATTATGTTCTTACTTTAAACGACAACATCTGTTGGTCCCGACACCGTGTCGATGGAGACATTTTTTTATTGTTTAATTGAAGAAAAAATAAAGAAAGTAATAAAAAATAAATAAAACTTTAGAAAATAAAATCTCAAATATTTTACTATAAATATTTTCGTGATTTCAAATTTAAAATTTTGCCTCATCCCCTCGTTTCTCTCCTTTAGCTCAAAGGAAGGTTAACAGCTTTTTGGGACACGCCTTCCAATTGCCCGCGCGGCCTTAGATTGCTTATCGGAAAATAATTATGCCACGAGATACTTTTGCATTCGTTTCGCTATCTCTACCAGATCATCATGTGAGCCTTTTTAAGTTGGGACCCCGGTAATTAAAGGTCGTACTTGACAGTTGACAGCTTGTATTTTCCGTTGTCAAGAAATTATTAGATATTTTTAATAGAAGAGAGATAAATTTATATTAATATAAGTTTTTTTATATGTATTTTTAATTATTAAATTTATTTTTATTTAATAATTATTTTTAATAAAATAATTTTAACTATTAAATAAAAATAAAAATTAATAATTAAAAATAAATATATAAAAACTTACATTAATATAAATTAATTTTTTTAATATAAAAAATATTAATAATAATATTTTTTATATTTATTTTATTATTAATTTAAAAATAAATATTATTAATAATTTTTTAATAATTTTTTAAATATAAAGATAAATTAATAATAAAATAAATATTCAAAAAATATTCAAAATAATATATTACTGCCATTCATTTTCTTATGTAAGACTGCCCCTTTCGATTAAATTTTAACATATCAAATTTGATTAATTTTGAGTTCTATCACTGGGTTAACCATAGTTAACTTTTTTTAATTAAAAAATAATAAATAATAAATATGTTTAGATTGTTTCCCTTAATAAAATATTATAGATCCGTCTTAGTATGAAACTTTTCCATCGATTATTCTTTTATGGAGGAGAAATTTTTAAATAAATTTTATATATTTAAGTTAAGTATATTAAATTAATTATAAAATTAATAATTATAATAATTAATAAAAATTATTTATGAATTATAATAATTATTTATTAATTAATAATATACTTAATCTAACACACTTAACTTAGATCCATCAAATTTATTTAAGAATTTCTCTCAATGCAGAGGGTGAGATTCTATGATACATGCAACAAGAATACCAATAATGAAAGAAACAGATCTGAAAAAAGAAGAATCAGTGAATCAACATTATCGCACAACTCAAAGAACAAAACATGGCAAAAAAAAAAAACCGTGAGGCAGACCTGAAAAGTGAACATGACGGAGGACGGGGTTAGCGGCGGGCTCCTGGCAGCTGCAAGGGAGATAATTTGGCAGGAAACAGATATATGAAGATGAAAACCTTAATTATCAGAGATAAAGAATGATGGTGGGTCGCTTGCGATTTTGCCAAAAAATATGTGGCCGAAAAGATTGACGAGATCCAAGCGTAAGGGAAAAAATGAGGCGTTGTTCGAGAATAGTTATAAAATTTTGATTATTAATTATTGTTATAATTAATTATAATAAAATTAATTTTATGTTTAAATATTTTAGTTAAAATATAATTTTAAATTAATTTATTTTATTTTAATAATATAAAAAAATTATTTTTATAAATAATTATTATAATGTTAAATATTTTTAATAATATGATAATATATAATTAAATGACAATATAATTTTTTTATAACAATATATTTAAATTAAATTCAAAAGAAAATATGTGCAAACATTACTCTTCTTGATATTTGTTTGAGTAAATATTGAAATCAATACTTCAAAGATACACAGAAATCAAATTGATTCTCTAAAGATTTTGGACATATATTTAGTTTCTTAATGTTGAAAATAAACATCAATTTAGCTCTCTAATGTATCGTTGAAGATTAATTTTAATCCTTAAATTAATGATTATTTTACATTTTACATTCTGAAAGACAAGACTAAATTGATGTTAAGATCAGCTTAGTCTTCCGTGTAACTTTAGAGGATAAATTCGAATATTTACCTTACTTAGTAAATACTATACTTCTATATAAATTCTCACCATATGGCACCAATGGAAGGCGTCACACTGAGAGTTGAGTTAGGCAGGCAAGATAAAAGAGTGAAGAGAATGAAGGGATTATTCCTTTCCTTAGTCCTTCCAGTTATGATGATAATACTTGTTAAGACACAGCATTGCAAGAGTGAGGTAGATTCATGGGATCTGGCAATCAACTCAGAGATCAACAAGACCACCTCGTACGAGTGCACTGACTCCATACATGACTGCATCGCTCCCGAAGCAGACTTTTTGATGGATCGCACTTTTAGAAGAATGCTTGCAGATGTGTCAAAAGATCTAGTCCTAAAGACATTAAAACCAAACCCAGTTTGTACTTCAGGTATCAACGGTTATGGAGGTTGCACGCAGTCCGGAATATCATTACCTAAAAATAACCCGTGTTCTAATAATGGTCAATATAACAGAGTTTGCCACCTGGTCTAACTCACCCCCTGTCCTTGCCCTTTGTTCCTATTTATTTGCATGTGTTCTTCGTTTTATCCCTTCTTTTCTTCTGGTTTTTATGTAAAAAAAAGAGGCAGTTCATTCATAGTGAAACCGTGGCATTACTGGGCCATGGTTTAGAGTTTATGATGACTGCTAGTTCGATATTCGTATTTGTGGGTATGTTATGTTTACATTCTATTATGTATAATTGCTCAGACCAGTTTAATATGACGCGTTTAGTTAAAAGTTTTCTGAATTTTTTTTTAATCTTTAGGAAACTTTCTTCGATTGGCCAATCTCAAGGAAACATTGTTTTATTTTATTGTATGCCCACATTATAGCAGTTATATGTTTATTGATTAGGAAAATAATTATTTTACTGCACTTTTTTATCTTACATTATTTTTTATCACATTTTTTAATAGTTATGATTAAATAAAAAATAATTAAAAATAATATAATTAATGATATAAAGAGTAATATAAAAAATAATATAAAAAAATATGATAAAAATAATATTATTATATTAATTATTAGTTCTCACATTACTCCTTTGTTTAGATGAGAGGGAGGAAAAACTAAGAAATTAAAGAAAATTTTGATATTTGAAATAAAGAGAAAAATTGAAATGAAAATTTTCAAAATTTTGTTCCTTATTTTTCTTTCTTATTTTTCTGTTCATCTTCTCTTTTTTTTTTTTGGTACAGTAGAAATGAGCCACGAAAAAAAAACTCCCATGAAATTAGCCAACAAGATAGTACCCAACTCAATGGGTGGAATATTCCAAATCTTCAAGAATTCTTCACCTCTGGCAACTGTCTTCATCTTCTCTGTAACACTGAAACAAGAGAAATTTTAAATTTATAAAATAGTAAAAAATTAAAATTTTATCTCATCTCAAAAGAAAAAAATTATATGTATAAAGTATAATTAAAAGAACAATATTCGTCCCGTTCTAAGTAATCCCATCAATTATTTTTATTATTTTCTCCTCCTCCTCCTCCTCCTTCTCCATCTCTTCTTCTTTTCGATTTCTTTTTTAACCTCTTTCTTCCACTCCCTTTTCTACCACCACATTAAAAATATTTTGTAAAAAGAAATTATTTTTTTTTCAAAACAAAAAATTCCGGTGAACCGGCTGCCACAAATTCTCTTTCTGTAACTTATTGGAATTTTTTTTGCTGGAAATTTTTCTCCATTATATCAAAATATTTTTTTGTGCATTTTATTACTTAAGTAAAATTCAGAATAAGTCATTGTCTTCACTGTCGTAGCGCACTGGCTTGGCTTCGGACACTATTGCTGTCATATGAGACACTAATAGAAAGTGGTACCCATAAGAGTTACACAGCAAAAATGGTATTTAAAGTTGGAAAATTGATGGTAAGACGTAATCCTCCATATAGATCTTTTTTATATTTACTTATGTGATAAAATTAGAGTAAAAGAATGTATAAAATAAAATAAATTTAATTATATCAGATATAAAAAAAATATATATATATATATATATAATATTGTTATTAAAGTTGAATTGGTAAAAACTGAGAAGATGTATGAGGTCATGTATACATATAATAAAGTTTATTTCGCATCACTTAAAACATTTTTTCAGACATAATTAAAATGTAAATATATATATAAATTAAAGAATGAAATAAAATAATTATAATTAAATAATAAAAATTATACAAATATAAAATTATATATATATATATATAATACTATTTCTATAGTTGTAATTGTCTGGCTTGTTGTCTGACTCTCACCGACAGCAGGGTAACTTTTATCTCCGACCTTAATCGGCTTCAAATTCGAGGCAGCTATACTCACTCAACCCTTTATAGAGTGTTTCTTCAATACAGCTGGAGGAAATGCTTGCTTGAAAAGTACACATACCCATCACTTTATAGAGTGTTTCTTTAATACAGCAGGCGGAAGAAACTTCCTCCTTCATATTACATCTTACGTGCTGTCTAATATACACCCTCTAAAGGAAGATGTATGATGTATCGTGAGCATCTCAACTATTGATAATATTAAAAAATATATCAATAATTAAAATAAAAGACCTGTAACCTGTAGTACTTTCAATCGTCACCGACCACCGCCCTTCACCTCCGAACCCGTCGTCCTCCACTCGAAAAAAATGTTTCTTTCGAGACATCCGATCCACCGCGATGAGCTCGCCGTCGACAAACATCCACCTTGGCGTTGCGCGGCCGTGACCCGCAACATGCCGTTGTTGCGCCACCAACCAGATCCCGTACGACGTGACCGCGACTAGCCGTTGCTAGCATCCAGCATCGGATCTCGACTTACCACACCGGCACCGTGACTCTACGCCTCCACCCGTACTGGACAACCCAAACCAGAGTCGCTCGCTGCACAGAAAATCGCGTCGAACCCAGATCCGCGACGCCGCACGGTGCCCGACCTCCACCCAGCACCGCACGACTCAGATCCATGCCGCCTTTTGCACCAAAGTCGTGCAAACTCCACCAACCACCACATCATCCACCGTGAACAACCTCCACTGAACCTTGGCCAACCACCACCCAAGGTTCACGGTGGCATGGGTTGTGGGTTCTAGATCTGGGTTCATGGTGGCCAAATCTGCCGTCGTGGACCACCCACTACGTTCACTGCTCATCCTTAACGTGTAACGTCTCAGACGAGTTTTATGGAGCAGGGCGCGGCAATTCAAGCACTAACCTGTAATAATAGGTGATTATGAAAGCACATAAGATCCGCCTTACATCTTAATCATCGATTCTTATTTTATTTTTTTTTCTCTCTCTCATGCACTCGAAAGAAAAAAAAAGTTCTTTCTTCCGAGATGATAAAAGAAATTTTCCACTTTATATGCATACATGAATTTTCGCAGTTGATTCACACGAAGTACAGGATTCTACTGCACAATTTCTTTAGAATACCCTAAAAATTAAATCTACATATTACTCAACAAAAAAATTATGTATTGATTCCTAGGGCCACAAGGACCACCACCGGCATGATAAATCCGCAAACTAAAGGATGAAGTTGGGTTTATTTTTATTTTTATTTTTCAATTGATATTTTTTTAATAATTAAAAAATATCACTTTATTTCTATTTTGTTTCTTATTTTCAACAATTTATGAAAGAAATAATAAAAACAAAAAATATCATTTTCACAATTTCTTTCACAAATATTTAAAAACATGAAAAAAAAGTGACACTTAAAAATATCGGTAAAAACATATCAACTAAAAATAAAATTAAAAAACAAACAAAACACACCCTAAAAAGCTTGTTCGAAGCACCAAATTATGGATTGAATAACTTTAATCAAAATGACTTCTTTGTCAAAGTTGGTAGTACAATTAGAGTCACCTTGCGAATAAAATAAATGGAAGAACTGTAACAGAACAAATTAAAAACTTCTCTTCTCACTCTTCAAGATTTAAGCTTAAGAAATTCGAACTTATCTAGATACTTCAAACAAATGATCCAAAAACGTCCTCAGCGAACTACCAAACCTTGGGCTGCCTGGGACCCCATCTTCAGTTATTTTGTTAGCCTGAATAGTACTGATAACCTTTGCAATATTTCCCTGTAAATGGGAAACAAGTAATCAAACATAGCAAATAAAAAATCCCGTGACTCGTATTAAAACAATGGCCTTTCATCTTATTTCTCAAAATCAGAATGCTATCAAGTGCACTACTACCAACTAGAACACGTTATATTATCAAAACATTAGACAAGAAGATGTAAACATTCTCCAAATCAAAGAAAGAAAAGTTGATTTTTTTTTTAAATAAGCAATGTCAATGTATAAAAAATGTTTACAATAGTGGCACAAAAATCGTATTTAGGGCTAAATTTTTTAAAACAGACTACAATAATCTTTTCAGTACACGATATTATTTAAATTTACATACTTTTGAAGTCTCAATCAAATATTGGTCATTATATCAAAATTCATAAATTCAAGGTGATTATTGGTTGACATTTTGATTTGTAAAACTTAACTTCTAAAGATTTTTTTCTGTAAAATTAAATTCATGGATGCAATTATCATACTCATATTATATGTGATATATAGGTTATACTATTTATTTTCTAAAATGGCTGTATAGAAATAGGGATAGTATAAAACATTCATATACATTAACAATGTATCAACTTATAATTCTGAAATCTATAGATGAGAAATTATTTACCCTCCATGCCACTAGCTTTGTTCTCAGTGTTTGCCATTGGTGCTGACCGAACACACGATCAGTATGATGACTGCACATTTAACACTTGCATTAAATCATGTATAATAATAGCTACATATTTTTTAACATGGGAAAATTTATGGAACTGACAAAAAATAGCTACACGCAACAGGTGCATCCATGTGCCAACAGAGAAAGGGCAGCTAGTAGCACAGTAGTTAATTGCGGATCACGGCGCAGAGCGGTGACCCTAAAAAACGCTATAACTGTAAAGTGGATAGCAGGATGGCTGCTATACTGAAAATAGGTTTAAAAAATTTATAAAAAATACAGAACTCATAATTTTAATAGAAATAAAACTTATAATATCAATAAATAAATAATAACAAAAGTTTATATTCAAATCAAATATACTTATATATAAATATACATATTTATAATTATGTAGTAAAAAATACATAATTATAATTATATATTAATATTAATATTAATATTATAATAAATATATTATTTAAAATAATGATGCACAACTAACAATTAAGTGTGTTTGAAACATATGTAAAAATTTGATTATTTTAATAATCAAATTATGAAAACTGATTATTTTAATAATCGATTATATTTAATATGTTAATGAAAAGTAATTTTAAGTTAATCTGCTTTTGTTTAATAATATAAAAAAATTATTTTTACGCATTAAATTATCAAAATAAATATAGAATTGATTAAAAAAGTGATTTAATTGATTAAAAAATTATTTGATTAAGGATAAAATAATATTTACATCTCAAAATATAAGAAATAATCTATGATCTAAAATCATAAATTAAAATTTTAATATTATAAAAAAATTATTAAAATACATTAAATTTCATGTAAAAGTTAAAATTAATTTTACTAAACATAATTGAATACGGTTACAACAACTTTTTTTTAAAAAAAGCTATTACTTTAACTTATAAGCTGAGCCAAACACACTCTAAATGCGTTAAACAAATAATATTAACACAACAGTCAATGCCATAACCAGAAAGTGAAGAGTCAATAATCAAAGGATATGAGCTGTAAACCACATAAGGAAAGAGCCAATGAAAACTTTAAGCTGCGTTTGATACATAAGATAGTATAGAACTTGATAGTATAAGATAATAAAATAAAATTTAATAGTATAAATAAATTGATAAATTCTTATACTATCAAATATTTTACGATTTATTATAAATAACTTGATAATATATATAATTATTTACTATGATTATATTATTTTTAATATTTTTTCACCATAATCTTTTACTTGTCAAACTACTAATGAAATAATAATAATAATAATTATTATTATTATTATTATTACAAATTTAATAATAATAATAATCATAATAATAATTACTAATTTATTAATAATAATAAATAATTAAATTTAATAATATTAAAAGTAAAAGATAGTGGTAAAAAGAAAATCTTATCAGATTATATCATGAAATCATAAAAAGAATAGTATTATACTATTAAAATGAGATAAAAAATTTTGATCAAATTTGACTATCATATCAGATAAACATACCAAACGTATAATAAAATCTGATAATATTAACTTATATTATTAGATCCTCCTTATACCACACACCAACCATAAACTTATAAGTTGTAAACCATTTATTGCAAATTACAATATATGCCAAGTCTAGGGACTTTGGCAGATAGAAGGACACCACAAAAAAAAAAATATAAGATTGGAAGAAAAAAGACTAACAAGAAAAAATGGCTGTGCTGAAACAGAGAAAGCCATTTGAAACAGAGGAAAAGGGGTGGGCTTGACCAGAAAATACATAGGCTGCCAAAATTTGGCAAGAAAACGGGTGGGCTACAGAAGAGAGACGTGCCAACTGGGAACAGCAGCTGCTCCTCCAGCTACTCAGGCCGCGACACACTAAAACGCGATGCTACTGGCTTCTGGTAGAGGCAGAGGTCTGCTCTGCACTGCTTCGCCTCAATTGCTCCGCTATTTACCGCTCTTGACTAAGGCAGGGAGAGGGGAGAGATGGAGGTAGAGAACATTGTTAGAGATATAAATATAAAGCCATAGCTAGTCCTTGATAAACACACCTAACAATTACAACTTGATTCATTTGGTCCATCTTACAGACAATCAACTTGGCAGTTATTGCTTTACCCACCCATAGTTCCACCTCATCATCATTGATCTGAAAGGCAACTTGCAACATTTCAATTAGCTAGAAAGCAAATACAAAGAAAGGAAAACAAATGTAAATTTACCCGAAGTGTGTCCCCTATAAGTTCATATGGAATTTGGCCAGATCCATCACAGCTAAGATCCACCAAAGACATCAGCCTCATTTTGGCAATGCATTCTTCATGCACAAGGCCTATAAACATCATTCCATTCAAAAATTTTGGTAATTACAAAAAGTGGAAGATATCTCTGCATATGAAACTATTCATAATAATTTATCCATGAACCAAAATTTTACCGTAGCTTTTCAACAAGGTGGAATTTGCAGCATGATAGTCTAAGTATGCATCCAGCCTCTGAGTAAGAAAAATCTTGAGAAGCTGGTATAACAAAGAATATTTGGCATCCTTCTCCAGTTGCCCAACAGCAGGCATGTCCAGTAAATCACACTACAACATGACAATACAACTTTATTAATGCTCTTCCAGAACTTAAAGCAATCTAGGCCAAACGAAACATGAAAAAACAACATAGACGTAGATATCTAACAGTAAAATAAAGAGGGTTGGTCCTCGAAAGATTTTTGGAACATCAATTAGGTCCTTAAAAGATTATTACACCAATTTGATCCTCAAATGATACTTTTTTGACATCAAAATAGTCCAAAAGTTACTGTTTGCTGGGACCAAATTGATGTCATACTATATACAATGTCCAAAATTCATCTTTTGAAGACTATTTTGATGTCGCTAATCATTCGAGGACCAAATTGAAGTTCCGAAAATCTTTCGAGGACCAAATTGGGGTTTACTCTTAAAATAAATAACAGCAAGAAGACAACAACAACCCAAAGGCAAACAGAAGTTGTAAAAATTTATGAGCTATGACAGCAACAAAGCATGCTTATCACATTTTGGGTTTTAGGATTAGGCAACAAATACCATGTTCACTGTTTCTTACTTCTACTTCTATATATACACCCAAAAAGAAGAGAAAGTCAAGCACCCTCAGCAGAGAAAGCATTCAAAAAACAAAAGAAAAAGGGAAACATTTCAGTATTTTACTATTGTCAAGTCTGTGTTATTAGTATTGTAAGAATCGCAACACGATTCATAAGATTCTTATGATTCGATGTGATTCCGAGCTCTGGCGATACAGATTGGAGACAGAATCGTTCTTGTTCCAGAATCGCCTCTGAATCGCTGGAATTGCGATTTGTTGCTGTTTCGTGCGATTCTCACACACCCGGATCACACAACCGGGTCGGATCCTGCATGACCCGGTTTTAAAACCCCTACAATTTACTCTTTTTTTGCAATTTTTTTGCAAATCTGGAGGGAAAAGGGCTGAAAATTTCCCCCCAATTGATGCCCACTCATTATATTTACGAAAAACCCTATTTCTCTTGGTCCCCAACTCTGCATCTCACCCCCACACCACATGTGCTTGCTGTCCTCGTCTCTGTCGTGGGAAACTTCTCTATTGCTTTGCTGGTGTTGAAGATTCAACTGGTCCCCTACTTTCTCTAGGTGGTATTTTTTATTTGTTGTCTCTTGCTGTGTTCACTTCTGTGTGCTCTGTCCTGGGTGTGGGTATAAATGGGTGGTATTTTTTTACTATTATGACTTGAATCTTGGTTTATTTTGAAGTTTATATTTCAGTTTATTAGCTATATATGGTGAGTTATTTGACTTTAAAATGCTAAAATTTAGATGTTTTAAATGTTTATGTAAAAATATATTTTATACTCTTTTAATTATCATGAATCTTACGATTTACGATTCGAATCTCGATTTAATAATCATGTTGTCAACAATAACTACTAAAGATAATTGAAATACTTAGCCAAAACAGTAAGTTCATATAATCATTTAAGTTTCATAATTGTAAAACAACCCGATAATCCTACTGTAGCAGACAGTAACCGTTTCATACCCGCTTTAATATTACATCGTTCACGGGATCCACCGCAAACGATCAAATCATCTTTTCGTCTTTTTTTTTTAGTATATGTCATTAATCAACTTTCTCTACTGCTTAATCACATTTTTTGTTCTTCATTAACAACTTATTTCACGAAGATAAAATAATCATGTGATAAAATCTTTGGCCATTAATCAACTTTTCAGACGTAATTAACTACTTTTTTTATTTTTTTCATTAACCAACTTTTTTCAAAAGATAGAAACAAAGTTGGTTAATGAAGAACAAAAAAGTGGTTAATTACGTATGAAGTTGGTTAACGACACAAGATTTTACCACGTGATTTTATGTTCGTGAAAAAAGTTAGTTAACGAAATAACAAAAAGAATTAACCACATGAAGTGTTTTAAGAATTGACATATACTTAAAAAAAACAAAACAAAACAGAAAGCTGATTTGATACTGTTTATGGGTGGGCCTCATGAACAGTAATGAATGTTAAAAATGGTGTTGGTACTGTACGCGGTAAGATGAACATTTTCCATTGCAAAAGGTACCTGAAATATGTCAGGTGCCTTCACAAATTCCACAATTGCACGCACAGCCTCCTCCTTGGCTTCATTCAAAACATGGGCATCTTCTCCATTAAAAGTCGTCAAATAATTGGTCAAGAACTTAAAAGAATCCTTTGCCATGCTGGGATGAAAAGAGATGCAATAATAATTACTGTTTTCATTATAAAAAAATGTGGATGCTAGATGGACAGAATATTGCAGTCCCAAGGGGGAGTGGTACTGATAGAAAGAAACTGAAAATATTAGCCTACTCTCAAGAGAGGTAAAGAGAGCATATATTAAATTGAGGTTAAAAGGAAAGCACTTTTACTATACCTTTTATTTTCTTTCAAAATATTACACTATGTTTATTTTAAGAGAAAATAGATGGAAGGAAAATGATATGAGAGAAAAAGAGCTTTTTTCGTTTGTTATGCAGAGAAAATAAGAAAAGAGAAAAAAAAAATGGTGGATCCCTAAAATTTTTTTCTCTCCTTCAAGAAGCAGGATCAGAGTGAGAATGAAGTATAAATTACCACTATATCCTCGTTCAATTTGACTTTCTACATTCAACTGTAAACCCAATACCCCCTTCATTGTCTAAAACTGTCGTTCGATGCCGTGCCCATTGTCTCTCTCTCGTCAGTAGTGGGTCGTCGTCGTTGTCTTTCCTCTCATCAGATTGATCAAACTGCAACGAAAGGGGAAGATATTTCGAAAAAAAAACCCCTTAGTAATAATAACATGCATTATCGAAATCTTCTAAATCGGCGTAGGCTGTTCGTGTTCGATCATCTTCAACGGCGGACTGATCAGGCTTTTCATTTGGTTCTCCTGAATTAATTTTGACTACGGTAAGAAAATAATTAGGTCTTCACCACCTCTCTACGTTTATTCACATTTTTTTTTTAATTTTTGTTTTGAAATCAAGATTGCATGATAAATAGTACTTTGTTTTGTTATTTGGACTCTGTGAACATCTGGATATAATGCTACAACGATAAGTGGAGTTCGATTATTAATACAGATAATAGTTCCTGATTAATCGAGAAAGAAATCAAAAGGAATAAAAAATGATAGTTGTTGCACAACATAGCTCAATGATATTTTTCATGGTCTTTGATTATGTGGTGTTAGATCTACAACTCCATTCATTGTGCCTTAGATCTGGGACACATTCATGGAACCAGTATCACCTATTTTTTTTGGTTTGAACATGTAGTTTTTTTGTATGTTAAGCATCAAAATTAGGCAGAAAATTGAAGGGAAAAGGCAAAATGTTTTAGAAATGGTCTTTGTTCTTAACCCAATTCAAAAGTTCATGAGCTTTTTCAATTTTTGTTTTTGGAAATCAAACATGAAAATCGAGAAAAATTTGTTTTGCTCTGTGAGTATATTTGATGATATAATGTTGCAACAATGCCATAATTATTACTAGAAAATGGATAACTTTGTTGTTGCTTCGGAATGGTCTTCAAATGAGTTGTTTTGTTTGTCCTGGTTTTTTGAGGTTGACATTTTATAATGTCGTTGTTCCTTTGTTGGTGGCTTTGTATTGGGAGGACTAATTGTTGGAGCATTAGGTTGCGTATATGCACCTCAGGTATGTCTGCAGAACCAGCTTTGTCCATTTCTAACTATTTTTCTTTTCTTGGAAGAGCAAGGTCTCTTTGTTCTTCTTTCTTTATTTTATTGCCATTTATAATTATTCATAGAATATTTTATGCTAAAAAGGGGGAAAAATACCCTTTTAGTTCCCTTTACTTTGGCCAAAGTTTAATTTTGCTCAAATCAGATGTGAATCTAAACTTAACACATCACTCATCTTTGGCCTTATGTCTAAATGTCCATCACTTTAATCCTATAAAGTTGCAAGATACTTCCCTTCATTAAGTCCCTTTGGTGTCATAAAATCTTCTTCTACTTCATTATCTGTATGGCATTTTCTCCTTCTCTCTCTAAGGATGAATCATAATATATGTTGATTTTCAACAACTACTTTGTTAGAGTTTTTCACAGTTTGATCTTCTTTCAATCTGTTCATATGCTAATTTTTTTTTTCTTCAACTACTACTTTTACTGGATAGCTATAGTTTTATGCTTGAAAGAGAGAGCTGCATGATGAATTTATTAGCTTTTGAAGCTTTTTCTTTAGGGTTTATGAATTGCATGCTTATAAAATATTTGACTTCTATGTTATTAACTTTCCGGATAAGCGGGGCACCTTTCGTTTTACCGATAAAGAAAGATTTCATGAGGAAACAAAATGGTATGATAAAGGCCATCGGGAATTACCCTCAGTTATCATTCATTTGAAACCATGCTCATTCGGTTGTCTAAAATCTAAATGTCGTGAAAGAGGAACAATATGAACTAGCTACATTTAGTATATGGAGTTCAAAATACCTCCACACACACACACATTATTTTTGGTGTTTGGTTTAATCCCATCAAAGTTTATCCATCAATAGATCGTCAATTACCCAAAATACAAGAATTTTGCCATTCAAAAGCATACCACAATTATTACATTAGGTTATGGAATGTGGACATTTTCAGGGAAGAAAAGTGACTCATGATTAAGCCCAATGTTATAACAAAAGTTGGTTTTTTTTTTTAATGTGAAGGTGGGGCATACCATTTAAAAGAAGGTGAAGTTGTGACAAGTTGGGCCTGATATGTTTTAGTCTGAGTACATGGGGATGAATTTGTTTTTAAATTTAGGACTTTTGATGTTTTTACTAATCTTTGAGTAAAGTATAATTTTGTTTGTCGTGCATATAAACTTGTCATGTCATTTTGTTATACAAACTACTATATTGAAATTTCTCATTTTCTGTTAAGAGAAGACTCGCAGTGCTAAGCGAGAAAATAGCTCATTTGAATTCTACCATAGATGGTGTTTTTACACATTTGTGGGCGAGATGAAGGCCCAGATGAATCTGCAGAAACTCAGAGGAAATTGAAGCTTCCATATAATGAATGAATCATTTGATGATATTTAAGCACAAAATATCTTTTTTTGTTTTTGTTTTTTTTTTGGGGTGGTCAAGAAACATTATCTTCAGTTATTGGATCTTAAGTTTTACTAGGGAATTTTGCTTATCAGAATTAACTATTTCTCTTTATAATGGTTGATTGTTTTCAAATTGTATTTTTCTTGGTTATTGGCTGAAAATGAGATCGAATGCCACAACTTTTGCATTATTGAATCTCTTCATGGAATGACAACTCGTTACAACTTTTGTAATCATATATAAAATTTTATTATTAAGAAAAGTTCTAGAACATGGAATTCATCCGCTATATGCATTTATGAACAACAGATTCAACAAGAAAAATGTTTATGTAATTGGAGGATATTATATTCATTCAATTAAAACATAACTTATCACACCAACGTTGAATTTTGTCAAGGGTTCTTGCTACACAGCTCCTGGAGTGGGACCACTCTGTATATTCTATGTGTGCAATTCTAATGCGAAACGAGTGCCTCTTTAGCTTTTTCCTATGCTTGAAATAATGAAAAGGAGCAATGATAAAATTTACTTGGACTAGGAATTCATATCCACTAGGCGATAAAAGATGACTAGTTGTCATAAAATAATGGTCATGCATAAAACAGAGTTTCAATTAATTTCATTATGATATCAAATATTTTTATTGATTTGATGACTATGAGTTTAATAAATCATCTTTTCACTTGTAGATGAACAATTTAATTTTCAGGATCATGTACTATTTTAGCTCAATCTTCTGCTCGATTAAGTGATAAAGTAAAGGGTTGTGATAATGACTATATGCACATATATCACTAATAATGGAGCAGTGTCCTAGTGGACAATTTAGATCACCAATTCACTGCAATTAACTAAAGCTAATGACGTTAGATAAGTTAGATTACATGGAAAAAAATATCAAACGTGTGAGCTTTTATTCGCGGTTCAAAGTAAATAAGGGAGGTGCAGCTAGGGTTAAAACAAATAGTAAGAAATAAATTCATTTATTACATTATATAAAGGGTATATTAGTCATTTTATATAATTTCATTTTCTTTCTTCTCACTTTTCTTCTCAACCAAACAAGAGAAAGAAAAGTTTTTATTTTCTTTCTCTCCTTTTTCTCTTCATCCAAAATGAGAGAAAATGTAATCTTTATTTTTCTTAATTTTCTCTCTTTCATTTTCTCTCTTCTCATTTTCTCTGGATCCAAACAAAGCATTAGAGATAGTGAGAAAGAGCTCTCGTTGTTCGGTATCCCAATTTTCCGGTGACTTTCGAACAAGCTATCGTCTTTTTGAATGAAGGTATAATGTATGTTGACTTTCCCATCAACTGCTAAATTCAATGCCTTCATGTAGACATAAAACTGGCAGTATGGAGTCTCCAAAAGATTGTACAGATTGATCAAACTGCAACGAAAGAAGAAGATATTTTGAAAAAAAAAAACCTTAATAATAATAACATGCATTATCGAAATTTCAAAATCAAGTAGGCTATAGCAATACATCTTCAAGCGCATTGCAGGCTTTTCATTTAGTTGTTGAATTAATTTTGCTAATATAACTTTTATGATCTCCATCACTTCATGCAAGGCCTTGTAAAAGGATAATAGTGAGCTATGGACTCAAGGTATAAGAAAGAAGTTCTTGTTAAACAAATACAATATGATTGCGGACGAGAATAATAATAAGTCCTTGTTGCACAACTTAATAGAATTTGTTTGTTGTTTCCAACATTCACAAAACATTCATGGCACATCATATCACCCCAAGCAATTCTTTATGTTAACATCAAATTATATTCTAAACAAGAAAGTGAGAAATGCAATGCAAAAGAATTTATGAGCCATAAATGCAACATCATCGAGAAAAAGGCTAAGAGAAGATCACACGTCAACAATGCCATAATCAACTAAAGTATCGGAATTGGAAAATGATAGGAACTGGCAATATATTAAGAACATGGATAGAAACCAGGAGGAAAACACCTTTTTACAGAAGATGCGATCTCGATCCGAGACCATGGAACTTGGGAACCCATGTAAGCGGACTATCTCCTTAACAAACATAGTTGCCACCTCTTTTGCAGTATACAAATGGCTAAGAGTAATGAAATGAGCTGATTTACTCTAACAATCTACCACCACTAGAATAGCATCAGCACCCTTAGATCTGGGTAATCCGCTTATAAAGTCCATCGAGATATCATCCCATACATGAGCAGGGATCAGTAATGGTTAGAGTAATCTGGCCGAATCAAGAGCTTGGTATTTATTCTGCTGACAAGTAGCACAACCAGCCACAAACTGCTTAATATCCTTCCGCATATCATGCTAATAAAAAACATTTGCTAGTCATTTATAAGTTCTGGTTACCCCAGAGTGCCCACCCCATGGAGAAGAATGGAATTTGCACAAAAGAAAGGAATCCTTACTGATTTGGGAGGTAAAACCAAGTGGTCCTTATACCACAAGCACCCTTTAGACACCTGATAATGAGGATGGGAGACTGGATTTCGCATCAAATCTTGCAGAATTCCTCTCAACTGATCATCTTTGAGTATTTTCTCCAATAATTCCATCAAATGATGGTTGGTGATCATTGAGACAGCCTTGTATTCCATTACTCGTGAAAGGGCATTTGCCACCCTATTTTCTGCTCCCGATTTATATTAAATTTCAAAGTCATATCCAAGGAGCTTTGTTGCACATTTCAGCTGTTCCCCAACCAGCACCCTTTGATCCAACAGAAATTTCAGACTCCACTGATCTGTACGGATGATGAAATGGTGGCCTAGTAGGTATTGGCGCCATTTTTGCACCGCAAGAACTATTGCCATTAACTCTCACTCATACACTAATTTCACCCTTGCATTCTCAAATAAAGCTTGACTAATAAATGCGAGAGGTCTGCCTTGTTGCATAAGAACCGCACCAATTCCATAACCAAAGGCATTCACTTCTATCACAAATGGCAAGTCAAAGTTGGGCATGGCTAATGTGGGCAACTTCTCCATTACATCCTTGAGTTTTTGAAATGCATCTTGAGCTTCTTTTGACCATTGGAAGTTGTTCTTCAATAGTTAAGTCAATGGCCTAGCAATCATTCCAAAATCCTTCACAAATCGCCTATAATGTCCATTAAGCCCCAAAAAACCCCTCAAGCTCCTTATATCCTTGGGAACATGCCATTGTTGCATGGCTGCCACCTTATTAGGATCATTAGAAATTCCCTCTGCTGAAATGAAATGCCCCAAATACTCCAACCTAGTAACACCAAAACAATATTTCTTGTAATTCACCCAAAGTGCATGGCTCTTGAGCACCTCAAACACCACACGCAAGTGATAGACATGAGGAGGATCAATGCTGTAAATGAGAATATCGTCAAAAAATACCGACACAAACCTCCTAAGATATGGGCGAAAGATATCATTCATGAGAGCTTGGAAGGTCGACAGGGCACTTGAGTCTGAAAGGCATCACTAAATATTTGTAGTGACCGACATGCGTGCAGAAAGCTATTTTCGAAATATCACCCTTCCTTTATCCGAATTTGGTGGTATCCCGATTTAAGGTCCAATTAGGAGAAGAACACAGGTCCATCTAGCTCATCCAAAAGTTCTTCTACTATCAGAATTGGAAACTTATTTGGAGCGGTGATGTTGGTCAAGGCTTGGTAATCCACACACAACCTCCAATTTCCGTCTTTCTTTTTCACCAATATCAACGGGCTTGAATAAGGACTGGTGCTAGGCCTTATCATTCCCGCAACTAACATGTCACGTACAAACTTCTCAATTTCAGCCTTATGATGGTGCCGTAAGGCCTAATGTTAGGGATTTGGGAACCTTCCTTTAAGACTATAGCATGATCACATGACCTCTTTGGGGCAGATTTGTGGTCTCTTAGAATAAGTCCTGGTATTCTTCCAATAACTCCCGAACCCTTTCCACAAAAGGTTGCTGCTCGGTTAACACCATGCTCATCATGCCAAGCTCCACATAATATGCCTCTAGTTCACCTCGTAGCTCCTTCATCATGGCTTTCAGCAAAGCCACTGTTTTGGACAGAGCTGGGTCCTCTCTAATTTCCACTATCCCTCAATCTATTACAGCCTCAATCAAGTGCTCCTTGAAATTAGCACTGATTTTTGCCCTAGCTTGCTAGCCACTCGTACCCCAAAATGACATCAACCCCTCCCAAATCAAACAAAAAGAAATCTTGTATCACCTTGAAAGTGAGAAGTTGCAATTCTACTTGTTTGCAGACCCCTTGAATCTTTACTTGTTGACCATTCCCAACTTCCACAGTATACTGTTTCGTAGCCTCAGGTTGTAGCTTCAAGTCTCTCGCCAAATCATGAGACAAGAAGTTGTGGGAAGCTCCTAAGTCCATCAAAACAATAACCCTGAAAGTGCCCCACAATTTCAAGGATTTCTTGTAACCCCTGCCACATTGCTCATATTTAATTGTAGAGCCACTGTCTCCTCCGGTTCTTCCACTTCTCTATCTCTGGCCTCCTTACTCTCTTCATCCTCCTCCTCCCCAAGCAAAATCACATGCAGCTGCTTGTTCTTGCAAACATGTCTAAGGAAAAACCACTCGTCATAGCGGAAGCAAACACCACGGCGATGCTTGTCCTGTTCCTCTGCCTCAGATAGCCGTCTAAACCCCAACCCTCTTCTCTAGTTGTTGGCCAAACTCGCCTCTCCCACCAAACTCGTAGCTCCTCTCACAGCAGTTGTTGCTGTCACACTCGGTTGGTGCGTCATTGTCGCGCCTTGGGAAGTAGCAACTACTTTTCTTGTCCTTGACCCACCAGCAAGCTCCCCGTTATAAAAAAACCCCCACCTACTGCTCTTGGGCACCAGCCCATTTACTTGTTAGAGCGGGCTTGTTGTAATTGGGCCCAACCCTGCGAAATGGGTAACCTATAACCTGACCCAACACCCTATTTCTATCATCAACCTTTTAAGCCACTGTCATCAACGTATTCAAGTCTCCCAAACTTATTAGCCTCACCTCAGCCTTTACCTTCAACCCATTCATGAAGGCTTCCTTCATGAATTCCCCCTCTGCATATCTCAATGGAGCTGAAAGAAGCTCAAACTGCTCCCAGTATTCTGCCATACTCCCCACCTGTCTCAACCCCATCAACACCTCGTATGGGTTTTCAAAAGACGAAATTTGGAATCTGCTTAGGATAGCTTGTTTGAAAACAGCCCAAGAAACGTGCCCATTCTTACTTCCCACCACTGGTACCAATTCAATGCTCTCCCTTCCAAACACACCATCGTTGTCGTCACTTTCTCCTCCTCCATAACTTGATTTATGTCAAAATAACGTTCAGCTTGATATATCCATCCATGGGGGTCCTCACCAATGAAGTAAGGTACCTCTAGTCTTCTCATCCTTTCCCCCCTCCTTCCTTCTTCATTCTCATGGGCCCCCAGTGTTATTAATGGCGAATGGCGGTTGATGGCAGAAAGCCAAAAATCCGCCATACAAATATGGCAGATGGCGTTGCGGTTAATGGCAGAAGCCATGGCGGCTACATTATATATATATATATATATATATATATGTATACACACACACACACACACACAAAATACTAAGAAAAAACTAATAACATATTTCAATAACAATAAAATTAAAAATATATTCTAAGAAATAAAATTCACCAAAAGTATAACTGTTATATATAATTTGAACTATATAGGATTTACATTTATAACATTATGTTACTTATAATCAAAGTCAAATTCTCCATGGCAGCTGCCATCTCCATGGCGGCAGCCATAACCGCCTATGGCGTTTTGCCCAATTTCCACCACGCCATGGCGCCGCCATAACCTCCTTTTGATAACACTGTGGGCCCCTCCTCCTCTTCCATTGCTCCCATCCCCTCCTCCTCTCTGCGACCCATATGCTGCCTCATATAGCTTCTCCAATTTGCTCCCTCATATTTACCATCATCTGCTTTATCTGGCTCCTAAATGCCTGAGCCCCTCCAGCTGTCGTTCCACCACCTCTAACATGTTCACCATTCTCGTAGAGACCATTCAAGCTCCCAAGACCGGAAGCTCTGATACTAGCTTGATAGGAACTTGTAATATATTAAGAAAAAGGATACAAACCAGGAGGAAAACACCTTTTTACAGAAGAGCAATACTGCTCCAGCCCAGAAAATCAAGAAACAGAACCAACACAAAATGCAGAAAAGGAAATAACAATCAAAGCTGCAAAATGCAGTCTCTGCCCCTAGGCATAGGCCTAACCAATTTCACCCCAATTCTGTTATGCCTCTCCACTACCTTCCCCCTCTCCCTTAAACACGTTCCCCATCCTCTTTCCAATCACAGCAAAATATTTCCCTCCAATGTCCTCTTGCCATATGGACATTCTGTTATGCTCACCAGATCTGCCCTTGCATTTCCCACACTTAGCCCATTTGTTCCCAGCTCATCCCCTTTCTTTTTACCCCTCCTCTTATAAACATGGGTTAAAGGCCCATCAGAAAAGGAATCCTGGCTAAAATCGATGATTGTACAGCACAGAGGCACCTATATAGGATTAAGCTTTTTCATCAATAGAATTGAAAATAACATAAGGCTGAAATGTGAGAGGAACACAACATCAATTTATCATGGCCGATTATTGCTCAGACTTTAAGGAGTATATATCAAGCAAAAAGAGTACTCTACCTTTTTCAGAAGCCTTTGAGAAAATCAATTCAGCAGAAGTAATCATCAATGATGTTAGCTCCAACCACTTTCCCATAGCAATGAATTCTTCAGCCTCCATGCACAGTCTACTAACTTCTGGCTCAGCAACCTGACAAACCAAGATAATAGTAGTAAATCCATGAACAATGTATGCATCAAATTAGAACAAGTACATAACGATGTGCTCACACATACCAAGATGAATGCGTGTACAGACACAGAAATACAGGAAACTAATCTTGAACTTGCTTTGGTTTCTTTAACTTTTCTCATCCCATAAAGCTCCAATAATGGAGCATTAGCGCCACCCTCTAGCCCCCACAAACCAAAAAAGGGGTAATTACACTGACTTTCCCTGAAGTTAGCGCTTATCACACTCAACACCCCTCTGGTTTGGAAAATTACACCTACATCCCTTGTTTTGTTATTTACAAGGGGAAATGGTGTAGAAATTGTACATGAAGTAAAGATGTAAGTGTAATTTTTCAAACAATGGGTGTTGGTTAAAAGAACAGTACTCAAAGTAAGGGATGCGATGTAATTTTCCATAGTCCAAACAAGACGGACACCGAGTGTAATAACTGCTAAACTCATGCGACACAGTGTAATTATCCCAAAAAAAAAAAAAGACCATCCCTAACATTTCCAACCCAACCTATGTTGCATCCTTCCACTCTTCCATCCAGCCTACCAAACGAATCTGTCAATTATATACCATACCCTCCCTTTCATTTTTTGAACATCAACGTGGATCTCAGAAACTTCTAGAATGGAGAATAACGATACAGGACAAGTTTTCACAAACATTCCTAAACTATAATATTCCCTACCAAATGCACATCTTAAGTCACCACTTTTATAAACTCAGATCCAATATTGAGTTTCAGAAGCATTCGACTTAGCATATGCGCAATGCATTGTGAAAATATTATCCTATCTCTGGAAGATAACTAGGAGTAAAATCTCATGCCAAAACCAATAAATAAGTAAAATTACCGAACTATTTTCACTTGTTCGATGGAAAATCAAAATGATTTTCACAATTAGAATCAAGCAAAAGAAAAAAAGATTTTCGAGCAGAGTAAAATAGCAAGAAGAAAAAGGAATGTGTTTGATGCAAATATACGAGGGGCAAAGTGGCGTACCCGGGACCTGCATCGGCCCAGGCAAGCTCAGAGGCGAATCGAACTATGGAGAGCGCGGCATCTTCCTCAGAGGTTGGCACCACCGTCGTCATGGTCGCTGTGAAGTTCTCTGTAACTGCGAGATTCGAAACCCTAAGCTTGCGCAACAGAGAAAGAAGACAGCGAGCAAAAACCCTACTTTGCTCACTTCGATGGTGTTAAAAATAGGCAGGCTAAGATATGTTTAAAAAAATTAAAAAAAAAAGAATTAATTTTAGAATTCAAAATTATTAAAATATTACAAGATATATTTATTTAATTTTATAAATAATCTTTAAAGTTTAAAGAGTCTCGCTTCTTAAAATTAGTTTTATAGTATTCTTCATATATTTTCATTTATTTGGAGAGTTTTTTTTTAAAAAAAAACTATTGAGTTTCTCTTCAACAAAAAAGATACGTTGGCTTCACTTTTGTTAAAAATCGATTCTTAATTTCTTACAATAAAATTAAATTTTATAATTTTTAATAGAACAAGTGGGAATTAATTTTGGATTAATAAAATTAATTTGAGGGTCTTATTTAACAAAATATTATATTGGTGTCACTATATTGTTCATATGTGTACCAAAAATATAAGTAAAAAAAAATTAAATACACATCACTTCACATTTGTTTATGTGGCAAAATCAAAATAAAAATATGTAAAAAATGATGTATGATCAAATGTACTTAGGCTTAAAAATTGTGCAAATATGAAGTTATGTAAATGAAAATGTGTGGTTAGAATTACCCAAAATATAATTCATATAGTACATTACTAGTGTATAATGATTTTTTTTATAATCACAATTAGATAGTGTCCAACTGTCTAATCTAAATTATGCACACTTTAATTAAGTTACCTTTATAATATGACCAAAAGTAGGTTAAACTCGTTGAGATTCGGGGATTTACAAAAAAAAATATTTTAAATATGTTTTTATTCTTTAAAATATTGTGATTTTTTTATTTGGTCTCTCATTTTCAAAAAATTTCCATCAAGTCTCTCCGACAAAAATTTATTTTTTTATGATCATTTTGTTAACTCATTGTTAAGTGTATACATGACATCTACATGTCCCTTGTGTCTTTTTGACACAAGACGTGTGATTTTTGGGTCCTAGAAATGTGCTAGACAAAAAAAAAGACACTGTCTCTCATGTCTTTTGACTTGAGATCATGTGATGTCAGACGTGCTCATGTCCTCTTCTAGAGAATATGACACGACCTCTTGTGTCATTTTAAGATCTTAGAAATGTGTTTGACAAAAGAGGACACAACTCCCTTTATATTTTGACATGGGACTGTGTGATGCCAGGTATATTCATGTCCTCTTCTATAATATCACACGACCCCTTATGTCTTAGGGCACGAGATCATGTATGTTTTTTAAAATGATGTTAAACGGCGAGCTAATAGAAGGACTATATGAGAAAGAAAAAAAATTGGAAAACTTGATGAAAAAATTTGAAAATGGGGGATCAAATGAAAAAATCACAATATTTTGGGAGAGTAAAAGCATATTTAAATCAAAAATATTTCTTGCAACCTAACCTAAGTAATTGGCATAAGTAGGATTTGAAACTATGACCTTTTTAATATTTTTGTTTAAAAAACCATAAATCCAATTAACTTAAGAAATATAGAAATCCATGAATTGGATATCAAGGATAAACTATATTTTTCAATTTTATTATTTTATTTGAGTAGACCATATGATTCAAAATTATTTACTTTGTGTACGGAACTTTTCATCAAAAGAAATGAAATGGATTCATTTTATGATTTCAATTAAATTAAAAATGAAGTTTAGTGTATCAACATTTATTTAAAAAAGTTTCAAGTCTGGTCTGGGAAGAGGAAGAGGTTGCAGACTAGACTAGAGGAGTGTGATGAGAATGTGGACGGGAGAGTGTTGGAGAAAAATATGGATAATTGTGTAAATTAATTATGGTTAAGTTAAAAGTTAATATTGTTTAGAATTGGTGCAAAGAATAAATTTTTATAAATAAAAATAAGAATAGAAATGAAAATTGATAAATTAAAATAAGAATCATATTCTAATTTTATAGTTTAGTATGATATGATATAATATAAAATAAAAATAATTTTACAATTTGACATACGAGATATAATATGTAATAAAATCTAAATTAGTATAAATGACATAAATATTCTTAATGAGAAAAATAAAAAAATTACTTTTTCCTTCTATATAAATAATATGAATTTGCATATTTAAAAATAATATTTAAGATTAATTTTTTTATAACAAAAAAATGATAATATTTTTTCGTCAATTTTGATAATATTATTTTACTCTCTTATGTATAAGTATAAGTTTTTATCCTCTCCTTCAAGAGCAGGTGCATGAAGTTTGAAGACTATATTTAAGTTAGATAAAATTATATAGATTAGGGTTAGGTAAATTATTGAAAAGTAATATTTATCATTTTATAAATTAAACATAGGTAAATATGAAATCTCATTCTCTCTTTTTTTTCACAAAATGGAATTCTACAAATTTGTAGAATAAAATTTAGAATAAAATTATCATTTTGTATTCTTTTTCATTAATAAACAGATGAATCATCTAATTAAAGGTTGAATGTTGAATGACATTCTATTCTTTCATACCAAATTAAAAATTTTAAATTTTAGGGACTAAATTAATAAAATTTATCTATAAAAGACTAAATTGATAAATAGTTTATCTTTTAGGAACTAAAATAAAGTTTTACTACATTATTCTAATAATACTAATTTTCAATAACATTGACTCTTGATCAATTTTCCTTCCGAAAGAATCAATGTAGACATAAATTATATGTAGAAAGATTTTATATAAATCTGAAATATTTAAGTTACGTGTACTAAACTAATTATATAATTAATTATAATAGATTATGATAATTAATTATTAATTAAATATAATAATTATTTATTAGTTAATAATGTAACTAATCAATTCCACCTAACTTAATACTTCAAATTTTTATAAGAATTTCTCTTTCTAAACATCTTAATCATTTAATGTTAAATATCTTAACTATAACCTTAAAAATGTTAAAATAAGAAATAATGATAGCCCATAGGGGTGTCAAATGGATGGATTGGTTTGACTTTGGATTGGATCATAATGGATGGATCCAAAATAAACCATTAACCCATTTAAGATCCATTATAAACGCTTAATATTATCCAATCCATCCATAACTCTAATTTAATGGATGGATATTTATTAATCAAGAAATGGATATCCAATTCATTTAAAAAAAAATTACTCTAAAATTTATCTTTAAAAAATACTTTCAGTGAAAGCGAAAGTGTTAAATAATTAAAAAGGTAAAATACATTGGATATCCTGGATTGGTTTTTATTGGATATCCAACGGACCTAATGGATCCAATGAATATTTTGGTTGGATTCTAACTATCCATAACTAAATTTAAATGATTATAAAATACATTATTCTAATTAAATGAACTGGATTGGTTTTAATATGGATAGATTGGATGGATTAAAAATTAATGGATTTTTTTGTCAGCCCTAATAACCCACCTAACTCATGTAGTACACTGTAAATGTTCAGAGCAATACCGTTTTATTGTTACAAGGCCACCTAAGAATTTCTCGTTTTTATGGAGTACTTGAACTCTACATCAACTCCAAAATGGAATCTAGCATAAAATGGAAGGCCAGGAGAAAAGAGAATAGCTTAAAGTCCTACTTGTATTAGATGATTGCACAAATAGAAATAATGCTATTCGATTTATTACTTCACTAGGCAGAGAAACGAAAAATAAAACCTCAGAACAGTCAATGCTAGAAAAGAGAACTCAATTAGGCTTTCGTTGATATTTAACAGGAAGTAAAATAAAACGGTTCATTCAGCAATCAAACTGCTTGCTTTCGATGTTTA
Organism: Ormosia emarginata; assembly: GCA_029884605.1. Taxonomy (NCBI): domain Eukaryota; kingdom Viridiplantae; phylum Streptophyta; class Magnoliopsida; order Fabales; family Fabaceae; genus Ormosia; species Ormosia emarginata. Next base: position 8,297,835 of record JAQQTP010000048.1, read on the forward strand.
ACATATTCACATGCATGTTGTCAGTGAGCAGCGATCCAATTTCTTTAGCATATGATTATGATTATGATATACGAGCAGAAAAAATATAGACAAAAAAATTAAAACCATAACGAAAGAAGACCTATATTTTTTGTCTTTAACCAATTGCTCCAGCGTGAGCAATTTCAGGCTGGGGGTAGGAGGACCTATATTTTAACCTTACCAGAAGACCGAGGTCATGTTATGGTCATGACCATGATTCATATCTATGAACATTGAAATAATGGGGCTGCAAAGTGAAATATTATACTTCCAAAGCCGAAGGAATAGCAGATTCTCCACATTGCAAAGAAAATAAACTTTTTCCCTCATTGCTGCTTTACTTAGCAATTGCAGCACATGCAACAAGGCAAATGATATGATCCCTGGGGTGATTGCTATAGACTCAGTACTGTGATAAGAACACAACCAAAATATGATAGGAGAACAATTATGAGCCACTTTAGCTCATACGCACAGTAAATTTCATTAACTGAAACCCACATAATTGCACAGCACAACAAACCTATGAATCAGTATAGTTTGGGCCATCAGCCACTATAACATTGTCAAGGTAATGGGTTCAATTGCACAAGAAACAAGTCCACTGGTCTAAACACAAGGCAATAATATCTATTTTACACATGGTAGATTCGAATGAAAAGCTTTCTTCACATTGAGGAATTACTTCCCAGGACCACCAAAGAGGTAACCCAAGGAAGATCCACCACCTGGGGCAGCATGAACCTTGGTAGATGGTCGATCCTGCACCGAAAAGGAAACCATGATTAAGAACAATTCCTCGGTATCATAACAAGAGCTTATAACCAAGGACAATAAAGTTAACAGGTAAATAAAAATATTACTCAATCTTCACTCCTAAAGCATCATATCAAATCTACTGCGTAAAATATAGAAGAAAGAGAGGTGTAGTATGACATGCCGGTTGTTGTTTAGTACTTTTTCTCTATGTATAAAATAATATTATTTCACTCATGCTGAAAACTATAATTACGTTGCATCATCAAACGCCTCTGCCGAATTCATTTACCAATCCTTAAACAGCAAACTCTGTTTACATTACATGTCAGCATCATACACAGACTTCCATGATCACCAAAGCATGATGAACATGAAATCATAATGAAAATTTCTATTGGAAACCACCATAAAAACCAAAATATGAAATTGCTACATGGCAAGCTACAAACATACAGCAGTAGCACCAATTTTCTTTAGCATGTGTTATTAAGCACAAATAAGAGACCACTATCCTAGCGACAGAAAAGGAGGACAAAAGCAAATAAAAAAGGAAACACAATATACATAAAGTTAAAGAGGACAATGGAGGGAGAGGAAGAAATATAAATTCTTAAGACTGAGAATTGCATCACGAGGTTATCTGTCAAAACCCAACTTCAGATTAAAATAAACTACAGATTTTTAAGAACATAAAATAGTGGTAATCCAAACAAGACAACCAAGAAAAATTAAGAAAGCATGCATAAAGAGCATATATATTATATGATATATCCTATGAATATGAATAAACAGAATTTCTGTAACTCCCTACATCTTGCTGTAAATTACATGGTTTCCTTCCTACCAAAAGGGCAAGGAACCATGCTTAAGTAGCTAGGCCCAGAAATCAGAATTATTTCTACTTTGAAGTTTTGAATATTTTTCAATAGAACTTTACGCGTATAAGATTTCCCACAATGTAGTACTATTGTAATTCAAAAACCTGTTTACTTACTTCCAGAGTTTGTTTTGCCCCTGGCATAACTTGTAAACACTAACCTTGCAACTTCTTCATTACTTTTTAACTGAACATTATCAGTAAATGAAAAGCAAGAGAAGGACATTCCAATTCTCATATAACTATGAAGCTTTCTAGTATTTCCTAGGCTAAGGTAAGTGGCAACAATATTTAGAGCAGAAATATCAGGGAGAGCTAATTCTGCAATACAATTCAAACAATCATAATAGAAAAGTTGACATGGGCTATACCGTGAGAAAGTTGCCACAGTTTTGCCCATCAGCACGATGGTAATTGTTTTTGAGATTCCCAGGAATTCCAGCTGGAATTTGCTTATCAATTGGTGGTGAAGCAACAGCATTTTGAGTACGCCCACCATTTGCAGGTTGACCTTGATTGTTTGCACCTTGGACATTGCTGGCAGTCTCCCCGCTACCAAAGAGATAGCCCAAGGAACTCTGACCACCACCACTGCTGACCCCACGACCCATTTCTTGTCAGTTTAGAACTGGTGTAGCTAAACCTACATTGCAGCATTGCATATTTTCTGTCATAAGAAATTTAACCCCCAGCATTCATGGAATGGCAAAAAGATAACCTCAAACGCAGCAGACAGAACCAAGAGCCATTATAACTCAACAGAAGCCAACAACTATCAACAATGGGTAAGATATTCAGACCATTGGAGTATTTAATATGCATCCCAAAGTAAATAAGTTCATTACCTTTTAATGCACACAGATAATTGTTTACATTAATAAAGAGCACCTATAAACTTCCAATTATATACAGCCTCCATCTTTCTTCATATAACTATAGGACTCTTCAAACCATGAAAGCTATGACAAATAGCAATACAGCACACATGGGTATGCTTAATAGTGTGGAATGGAAACAGCAACTGTAAAGAATGAAATAAATAGGGCAATGAAAATTTTAAGGATTAGCAAAATTTTGATTTGTGTATATACAGGTCATCGTAATGTTGAAGAGGTTTTCACTTTCCTTGCTTACACGAGACAAACCAAGAGGGAAAAAAATATTATTTTTTTCATAATTATCACTTTCATGCATAAACATTTTGAGTAGAACAATTGAATTACATTGTAAATTATATAACCATTTTATTTTGACATGGGTATGCTTAATAGTGCGGAATGGAAACAGCAGCTGTAAAGAATGAAATAAATAGGGAAATGAAAATTTTAAGGATTAGCAAAATTTTGATTTGTGTATATAGAGGTCATCATAATGTTGAAGAGGTTTTCACTTTCCTTGCTTACACGAGACAAACCAAGAGGGAAAAAAATATTATTCTTTTCATAATTATCACTTTCATGCATAAACATTTTGAGCATAACAATTGAATTACATTGTAAATTATATAACCATTTTATTTTGACATGGGTATGCTTAATAGTGTGGAATGGAAACAGCAGCTGTAAAGAATGAAATAAATAGGGCAATGAAAATTTTAAGGATTAGCAAAATTTTGATTTGTGTATATAGAGGTCATCATAATGTTGAAGAGGTTTTCACTTTCCTTGCTTACACGGGACAAACCAAGAGGGAAAAAAATATTATTCTTTTCATAATTATCACTTTCATGCATAAACATTTTGAGCAGAACAATTGAATTACATTGTAAATTATATAACCATTTTATTTTGACATGGGTATGTTTAATAGTGTGGAATGGAAACAGCAGCTGTAAAGAATGAAATAAATAGGGCAATGAAAATTTTAAGGATTAGCAAAATTTTGATTTGTGTATATAGAGGTCATCATAATGTTGAAGAGGTTTTCACTTCACTTGCTTAGACGGGACAAACCAAGAGGGAAAAAAATATTATTCTTTTCATAATTATCACTTTCATGCATAAACATTTTGAGCAGAACAATTGAATTACATTGTAAATTATATAACCATTTTATTTTGACATGGGTATGTTTAATAGTGTGGAATGGAAACAGCAGCTGTAAAGAATGAAATAAATAGGGCAATGAAAATTTTAAGGATTAGCAAAATTTTGATTTGTATATATAGAGGTCATCATAATGTTGAAGAGGTTTTCACTTCACTTGCTTAGACGCGACAAAACAAGAGGGAAAAAATATTATTCTTTTCATAATTATCACTTTCATGCATAAACATTTTGAAAAGAACAATTGAATTACACTGTAAATTATATAACCATTTTATTTTGACACAAACATAAATTTCCTTTTCCTTTTTCATCTCGTATATTTCCTGTTTTAAGTGGACAAAATTACTGCGGATGAAAAGAGCACGCCGTTCCATTTCTACTGTCCTACAAAGCAATCAAAATTTCATCTCATTGTATCACTTCTAATTCCAACTTAAGGCACTGCTTTCTGTGCAGATCTAGTGAATCCAAAACCATTCCATGCCATGCTCATCTTGTTAATTGCTAAGAGCAAAGTGCATGAACTGTCAATAGGAAAAGGCACAGAATGAAATAGGACAACTAGTGAAATCAGATGCTAAATCTCAGAGCAAGCGACCCCAGCAACAAATCTAAGCTAAAGAAACCAGCTTTAGGTGATTTAAGCATGAAAAACACAAACAAGAGCATACCACAACAGTAATCATGCAATGCCATTTGAATAATCCCCAACCCCATCATCACCCAGCTCACACCCATCAATCCAAACTAAATAAAAATGAAAAATCTAATCTGACTTGGAAAAAAAAAAAAAGAAGCTAAACCCCGCCATTTCTTTTTTTAGTGAAAATGAAAAGAAAAACATGAATCCAAACTAGTATTCAAGAAAAACTGTGACAGAAATTGAAATGTACCCCCAAAAAAAATTTAAAAAATGGGAACATGAAACGGGACACTATGAAAAATAGATAATCAAAACCCACAAATTGAATAGGGTTGCTGATGGTGTGGATCGAAATGGAAACCAGTGAGATCTGAGAATTCCGTACCTTGCTCCTCCAGAGACCACTCACTCGCAGATAGCAACGGAGTCGGTGACGCGAGAAGCGAGGCACACTATGAAAATGAAAAAGAGAAAGAAAATAAATAGATATTTATAAAGGAGACAATTTTTTTCAAAAAAAAAATAATTCATTATTTTTCTTTTGGGTTTTTTTTTTTTTTTCAATTTCAAATTGTGGTTTGTTGAACATGGTCAATGAATGAGCTGGCTTTTGGGGCCTATCCATATCCGTGGATGGCCATGCATCCAAACAATATAATGGGGATCACGTGCATTGGGTGTTTAAGACAAGTAAAAGCCAAATAAAATAATAAAATATTAATAATATACTTTTTTAAGATATTTTTTAATATTTATTTTATTATTAATTCATCTTAAAACAAATTTTTTTAATTCTTTTTTTTTAAATTTTTTTAATCACTTTTTATTTATTTATTAACTCAATTAAATAGAGTTAAAAATAATAAATAAATAATAATTAAAAAGGTTAAAAGAAAGAATTTTAGCCAAATTTTGTTTTCATCTTATACACTTAAAAGAATTATTAAAAAAAATATTAATAATATTTATTTTTAGACTAATAATAAATTAAGTGTTAAGAAGAGTGTCAAAAAAATAAGTTATTAACATTTCTTAATAAAATAAGAGTAATGCTACATATATATGATTTTTTTACATTTGTATAATTTTTTAATATATCTAGATTAATTGTGAAAGAATATTATTTTTTTAATAATTAATTATTCTTATAATCAATTATAATAAAATCAATTTTATGATATATTAACTACAAAAAATTAAGATAATATATTTTGTTTAGATTGTCTAAAAATTTTATTTTAATATAGTAAATTATTAAAAATGATATGAAGTATTTTTTTTTTTTGGTTTAGTTGGTTGCATTCAAAATGCTCAAAGGCAGGGTGAAGAGGGGAAAAGTGTAACAACTTCAAAATAATCAATCTTAGATTATAATTATAATGCTGAACAAAAAGCTTTTCAAAATGACCCAAAGAATTGGCCTATGACAAATATGTGATGTATGAGTAAATACAAAATTATAAATTTAAATCTTAGTTATATTAATTTTTTAGAGTTAGGTCACAAGAATTATTATTATAAATTCCCTAATCTCAACATAAATGATTTATTTTTTATCAGATTAGAGAAGTAAATTAATTGAGGTACAAGTAAATTAACTTAAACAACATTTGACTGTAATACCTAATTAAAAAAAAAAAAACTTTTCATATTGTAAGAAATATAATCTCTGATTATAATCATTTTAACGACTTTTATCCAAACATCTGGAATTTTACTCATAACAACTTTTTTTTAAAAAAAAATGTTGTTTTGGGAAATAATTAAGATATATATATATATATATATATATATATATATATATATATATATATATATATACTCTTTAATTAGTTATTAACTTTTTATTATATGGTTATAGTTTATTTCAAACACTAATAATTTATTTTTTATTTTAATAAAATACGAATTAACATAAAGGCAATATCAATCAATATGCTAATAAATATAATGATTTTATACATGGGTGAATTGTAATTTATTTTCTTCAACTTTTGTCTATCTATAAATTAGATTTAGTGTTTGAAAATATGCAAATACCCCTCTAAACTTTACATTTTCTACAAAGAAAAATCATTCGTTAAGCAAATCATTAAATATCTTAGAAAATTGTCACATGATTTGCAATGATGCTAAAAATATTAGTGAAGAAACATGCTTTTTATGTTCTTTTTTTCCCTTACTTGAAATACTATTAGAAATAACTTACATGCAATAACGTAGTAGAAGTGTGAGTTGTGTCTCCCAAAGAGACAATGTGTGTTCAATCTCTGAAAAAATATTATAAAAAGAAGGTTATGCCATTTCGCTCTTAACCTGAAAAAGAGTTAGATCTCGGAATAGGCATATCAACTCAAAGTATGGGTTCCTAATAGAGGTGACAAAATGGGCTAATTTGTTCCCCAACTCGTCCCGCATTCAACCCATCAAAATACGGGATGAGACATGTTAACCTGTTTTGAAAAATAGGTTAAAAAAGTCAACTCATCTCACTTTAGTATGGGTTGACGGGTTGATCGCATAAAAAAAAAAAATAAAATAAAAATAAGTGAATTGATTCTAAAAAAATAAAATAAAATGTACAAAAAATAAAAAAATCATAAAAATTAAAAAATAGAAAAATTATAATTTATAGAGATTAAAAAAATAAAATAAATTTAGTATCATATCCATAAAAATATCATAAACATAAATAATAAGACTAATTTGTAATACTTTTTAAAAAAAATCAACCCGACGAGTCAACCCGCACTCTTCCCGCTTAACCCGCAAGTTATGCGCATGAAAGTTATGGTTGAAAATTAGAAGTGAATTGAAATCTTGAACCCAACCCGTAAAAAATTAGCGGTTGACAGGCCAATCCAACATGTTGAATCTGTTTTGCCACATCTAGTTCCTAACTGCCCCAACTCTTTTTTTTTAATTGTATATGTAACAAAAAAAATTGTTATTAGAAATTTAAAAGTTAAAAAATATTTTATTCTTTAATAGTTGTATATTTTTTTAATCATTTGTAATTTCTTCACTAATAGTAAAATCACACTAGTATACATAATAGGTATGTAACTACTACGGCTTCCATTTTTTCTTTTAAAAAAAGAAAATAAAGACAAGAGCATTAATTAATCAACCATTATATTTCAATATCACTTTTTAATATTATTTTTTATACTTAATTAATAATATATAAATTTATAATTAATTATGTGTATTAATTGATTAATGAATAAATTTAAATTTTAACATTAAATTATAGATTTATTTATTAATTAACTAATATACATGATTAATTATAAATTTATACATCATTAGTTAAGTGTAAAAAATAAAGTTAAAAAATTACGTAAGATGATTATTTCGTTCCGACTACAATGTCATGTAAATAGCTTGCATATATTAATAAACAATTAATGTCGAATCAAAAGGAAGAAACTTGTTCACTTACAAAGGGCCCTCATTGTTTTGCACGTGAGCAGGCAAAGCACAAGCACTAAACCAAAACTCTTACATGACATCTATGTGTATGAGACGAAATGCTGTTAACTGTTGATGGTCTAGTTCTTTCTTTTAAGCCCAGTAAATCAGTTAATCTCTTCATAAAGCTAGCATGGTGCACTTTGCGTCTGGATTCCAATTCCAGTAGTTGCTTGCCACTGAGGCAAAGTTATCAATAAATGCAACTTATAACTAAGCAAACTTTTCCTGCAAGAGGCCAATTGCCAATCAGCCAAATACAGACCATTTCTCAAGCATCAAGCATGGGACAAAGTGACACTTGCACTTTATCGTCCATGTCTCTAAGAGCATACAGACACCTACTTTGCCTTGTGCATAAATGTCTGGTGCTTACTAAGAACCCTAATATTTCTACAATTGTAAAGGTCATACTAATGGTGCATTCTTATTTAAATGATTTTGATAAATAACTTCTTTCTTTTTTTTGAAAATTTTAATAAGATTACTTGATTAGTTAATTCTTTTTGGGTGCAAAAGATTACTCGAATTTAAATTTATAGTAACTTTATCTGAATTGCAAATTGCTACATGGCTATCTTAATCATATGGGGGAGGTTGTACCAAAAAAATCATGTCGCGGAGGAGGAAAGTTGAAACTTCCTTTTCCTGGCTACACTGTTATGCGCCGAATTGTCGGTCACCCACCATGACAGCCACTAACAACATGGTCACAATCAACATTTTATTTTAATACGTATATAATAATCTAACTTGCACCCAGTTTCCGACGTGATTCATTACAAAGTTCTTTATACTAAATGTGGAATAAAGCTAACGCGAGGTAGCTAAACTGCTTTAAAAATCAACTCGTTTATGAACACATATATATATATATATATATATATATATATATATATACAAAGTTCTTTATACTAAATGTGGAATAACGCTAACGCGAGGTAGCTAAACTGCTTTAAAGCTTGAGCGCTTATCGAGCTCCAAGCTTGGGGCCTATGGAACAAATCGTCTCAGCTCAAGACCTCATGATCGGCCTTGGAGTGCTTAACCCGAACTTAAAGTACCTCCTATATCCTGAATGCACGACCTTTGGCCTTGAGATACTTTAATCGACCTCACGGTGACTCGGGTTTCGCCACCTGACGCCCAAACCCGACTTAGACACCCTATGATCCGAACTCTAGAAGAATCCACATAACATAATTGATAGGTGGCAACACCTAATACGTCATGAGGGTAATGAATTTTCCCTCCATCAGCGTGACAAACATAAGGAGGGGGTGCACCACCTGACTTCTATAAATAGTTGTGATTTTAGCATGATTGAGTGAATTCTCTTTCAAATCTATACACTTACCCACCTTTTTTAGATATTAACTTAGGTGTTAGAGTACCCACGACGCTACATCCTAGCCTTGCGCCCATGCCAATGGAATGCCACCTAGGGCATATGTGACGAGAAGACTAGATTTTCTTGTTTAGTTTATAAGTTCTCTTCACAGAAATTCTTGCATGTACACATCTTGTATGTAACAAATGTACATGCAAGAGATGACCTAGATTTGTAGATTCTTGTGAGGCCCACGTATGAGTGGAAGAATAATGTTGCTAGGATTGGGATACTTTAATCGACCTGACCTTTCGGGTTTGACGGAACTTGTGAAGAATCCATACATAAGGATATGAACGCCACTATGCATGGCACGTGGGTTAGGAATTTTCCCTCCATCATGACAAACATAAGGAGGGGGTGCACCACCTGACTTCTATAAATAGTTGTGATTTTAGGTTACTAAGGGCATATGTGACGAGAACACCTAAACTCAAGCACAAACATGATACTAAATTCTTTTTCAATGTCAAAGTCTTAAAGTTTTAAACCTTACGATCCAATGTATGTTTGCTGAGGATTTTATATCGTGTCATAACGTCAGGGACAAATCTAGGAAATGAATGTTACGAAGGCAAAAATAAGTAATAAATAAATAATTTTAAATTTATTATATCTACTTTTAGTCTTACCTTTTTATGTGAATGCATAATTCTATTAGCAATCGACGATTATAAGTGAAAGTCTCAAGCATACACACACAAAAAAAGTTTCAAGCACATATAATTTTAATTTGGTTAATAGCTTATCTTATTATGATTCTTATATTTTATAGGTTATATGTAAAATTTAACATCTCATTTTTCATAAAATACTTTGAATAATTTTTAATTTCTTTAATTTAAACATTTTATTTAATTTTATTTTACAACAGTTATTACTAAGTAAAAAGTGATTAGATAACGATAATTTTAACTGAAATTTTGGAGATTAACTTTCTAGAAGAATTGATGATACTAAATTAGAAATAATAGTATAGGAATTATAAAATTAAAAATAAGAATTTATTGAAACAAATTTTAGTATTTAATCTTTGTAATAGGGATTAAGAATATTCTTATGAGATTAGGTAAGATTAGTAAGATATTATTATTATTATTATTATTATTATTATTATTATTATTATTATTATTATTATTATTATTATTATAAAAGAATGAGATATTTGTTAGAAGTTTATATAGTTAAATATGTAAGTTGTTAATCATTACTTTAACTAATAAAAAATAAAAAAAGAAGGCTACGTGCACCACATTCATGTTGAATGTGACATGAATATGGTGCAACGTAACAGCAAATTCAAGCACATGTGAAAAACAATAAAAAATCACCTAACAATTACCTGAGTCAAAGACGTCTATAAATAGGAAGTTGGCGGTGGTAATGGTGATGGTAATCAGGAAGAAAAAAAGAGAAAAGAAAAGAAAGAACTGTGTGAAACCGAGAAAGATGAAGAGAGAAGGAAAGAGGAAGAAAGGAAAAAAAAAAAAAAAATCTACAGAGAGATAAGAAATGATTTTTAAAAAAATTATAATTATGGTATTAAGTATGTTTATAGTTAGTTAATAATGAGTATGGTTATATATTTTAATAGTAATTTTTATTCATAAGATTGATTAGTTTTTTACTTTAGTATTTTATGCATATTATTATAATTTTTTTTAAATTATGCTAACTTAGTTGTTCGCATGTAACATTTTTTTGTGTGTGTTAGTTCGCATGTAACTTTAAAAGGGTATTGATTAGATATTAAAAACTTGATTTGATTTGATTTGGGTTTATGTTATGTCTTTAAAAATTTTATGATACTTGATAAAATTTGGAATTATCATAATTTAAATGTTAACTCATTGATGAGACTAATATTATAATTATAAAAAAAATAACTAAAATACTATTTAAGACTTAAGTTAAATGAATTTACTTTATTTACATGGACTCTCACACTCTTATTACCATGACTTGAAGATAATTTTATGACAAATTTTGCAAATAGAGGACTTTTGTGCAATGATCTCATTATTGACCTTTATGTTGACCTTTGCAAGGAAAGGACTCATGTGCAATAAACATACTATTGAGACTTAGAAAAAAAAATATGGATTATTATGAGGACTATGATGAGCACATTTAAAAGAATTAATGAAATATTCTTAAATTAAAGTTGATCACATGAAGAATTAACATTTGACTTTGATGACTCTAAGTTTTGTGAATTTTATGCCATGATTTATTTAAACTTTATTGTAGGCTTGGATAAGCTGAATTATTTTGTGACATATATTTAGTGTTCTATATTGTTTGTATTTGTGTGTAATGAAAAGCAAGTAATTTAAAAGAGAATGCACTTAAAGCATTACACCTAACCACCAAGAAGGCATAGATAAATGTAAGATCCTTTTATGCTACTTATCTTAGTTAGTGTGAGAATGTCATGATTTTTCATCACGATATTAAAAGTAACACAAGAGATAAGAAATTTCGTAAGAAAGAGAAGACCTTCAACCAAGATGTAAGACAAGCAGAAATAAAAAGGAAAGGAAATTAAAGCAAATATGATAGAATATATTAAGAGCTTACCTAATGATGTTTGCATATAAAGTTGCATTCAGTGATCTTTTTATCATTTATTTATTTATGCTATTATAATTTGGTTATGCTGCTTGATTCAATCTTATTTAACATAACTAGTTGCCATGTGATTTTCTTATGATTTTACATAATTAAAACTCACCATGTGTTTTGTAAATGATTTTTTAACTATTCATTTTCTACTAAGAAATTTAATTTCTCACTATATTCATAATAATTTCATATTAGCATAAGATACATCGAGATTTATCATCCAAATTGATTATGTATGGATTTTGGTCCCTTAGGAGAGGGAATATATTGGAGTTATTAAAGATCTATGCATTTTTTTTTCTTTTTACTATAACTAGCTTGCCTAACTGACGGAGAGCATCACCTTTTGGAGGGCTATGGACTATATGTTTTGCAATATGACCTTGTGCTGATATGTGTCTCATTATCTTTTCTTTTTTATTTTGATTGTATATAATTTAGTGAAACACATTATACATTCGGTAATAATGTATGAATATATGACTAATAATATGATCTTAACAGTCTTATTAACTCTTGATGTAATGATATAGTAAATATTTTTCAACTCGTACTACATGTTGGCATAATTTTTAGTTTTAGAATAAAAAAAATTTGACATCAATCTAATTCAGGTATTAGTTCTAAATCATTTGCATGGTAAGAAAGTAAAATTTTGTTATTAGAATAAACTTATAAAGGGGTTACATAAAAGTTTTAGAAATTAGAATTCTCATGACAATTAACACTAAATTGAAGTAATTTGAAATTTTAATATTAATATATTGAGAAATGTGAAATAATGTTTCTTTTGTTATAATTCAAAATTACAATTAAGGAAGTCTTGTACACTTTAAATATACATGAATTCGAAGTTCAATACATCTATATAACTTAAAGCGACTAAAATGAGTTCAAGATTAAATTTATTCTATAATTTTAATTTTAATTATATATGCTAAATAAGAATGAGTACAAAATAAACAAAAGATTAAAGTGTTTTAATAGAACGTTTATCAAGGTATTTGATATATATCTAATATCTATTATATAGTATATAATAACACAGTTGATACTTAGTGAAACGGAGAGATTTTTACATAAATTTAAAACATCTAATTGAGTGTATTAAATTAATTAATATTTAATATTTTTATAAAATTTTGTATTATATAATTTAAAACATAAAATTTTATAAAAATATTAAATATTAATTAATTTGATACATTTAATTTAAGTGTTTTAAATTTATGTAAGAATTTTATAATAGAATGATATCGATGGTATCAATAATCATTTCATTTTCTCTCCAAAATTTCAGCCACCTATAATGACGAATCATATTAATCCTCAAATTAGGATCCTCGCGTCATAAACATGGCTATGCTAGGGTTTAACGGTGTGTAGAGTTTTTTTTCCAAATCCGTTTGATCGTTGTCCTTTGCGTACGTTGGTGCGGACGAATCCCATCGTTTGTGGCTGAATCTACTTCGATGGCGAAGGTGGAAAGTGTTTCTCGTATTTCTGATGGTGATGAGGAAAACCAAGAGAAAGCAGACGAGGAAAACTTTGTGGTGTTTGATGATGATGATGTAGTTGAAGGGGTAGATGGATGTGAGTGTAGTCTAGTTGGCAAAATACTTACGGAAATGTATATCAACAAGATGAGTCTCCAGATGGCACTAACTAATATTTGGCTGAACCCTAGGTTTGTTTGGATGAAGGGTTTTGGAGGGAAAAAAAAGGAATGTCTTATTTTTTATTTCTAAATTAAGAGAATTATAAAATATTTATAAAAATAAATAAAAAATTATTGAAAGGTTATATGATCATATTTTATTTTATTTTTTAATTTAAAAAAAAAATCAAATATAAAAAATGTTTACTCAAAATAAAGAATAAGCCTTCCCTTCCCTTTCCCTCCAAAACCCTCCAAAATTCCAATGAAGTGGATATGCAGCGAGTTTTAAGAGGATCTCCATGGATTTATAGGAGCACTTAGATGCAACAATAGAACTAAGGATGAAAATTCAGAATTGTTATTATCTAAGCTTGCGAACCTGTTAGTGGATGAAACTGACTGAGGAAAAAATGGAAGTGGAGGTAAGAAGCCAAGTGGATTATCTTGCATACAAAAATTGCACTCTATTGGAGGTTTGGAAGATAAGGAATTGAAGTGGATGATGTTGCAGGCTCTAAGTTGTTGCAAGTTGACAAGGTGACGCAGGAAACTCCCACATTGCCGAATGAAGTGGGTGTATCATCTTCATAAAGAACTCGTTACGACAGGAGACATATAGTTTTGATGGGGGAAAAGGTGTCTAAACTAAATGAGGAGGCTGAGAAGAATGATATGCTACGCCAATCTTTTATTCCTTTACAGGATGTCACAAACACTTCCTCAAATCATCAAAATAATAAAGGAGTAAAGAAATGGCGTATAATGATGGGAGAGAGGCCTTATGAGTTAGACAAGGAAAATAAAAGTAGTCCTACTGGGGTTATTAAAAAGAGATCTATTGAGCAAGACGATATGGAGACTGAGGAGGTTAAGGGGGAGGTCAAAAGGAGGGAAGTTGTGAACAGGTTTTGACTCTAATAACACATGAGATTATAACTTAAAATAAGGGGAGGATAAGAAAACTAATAAACCAAACTAAACCTATGAACCAAATTGAACTGAACTACAAATAACTGAATCGTTTAAAACTGGTTCTTTTCAATCCAGTTTCTTTTTAACTCCAAACAGATATAGTTATCCTTTTTGCATGTGGTTCGGTTAACCAATAATAATCAAACCAAACCAGGTGATGACCTCTCAAATCCAATCCAGTAAGTTGCAAACGTGCAATGCAACAACAACCAAACCACACGCAATAGCTAATAGGTGATTCGCAACTTCAAGATGTTGCCATTTATCCTCCCCAACCCACCGCCACCATTGATGGGGCCGTCGCCAAATCTAAAGTCACAGTCATCGAATCTGAAATGGAAGTCGCCTCATACACCTTTCACACCTTCATCAATGCCATAAGGGTAGCCACCATACTCCGCCAACGCTAGTGGCAACACACCACAAGGAGGAGCTTAGTAGGAACCACGCGCACGATAGTCGGGTTCTCTAATGGTGACACTAGCGTTAACCTTGCCTTGCGGTTTGTTGGATGGTGGCTTTAGTGTGAGGATGCAGGTGGTGCGCTGGCCGATAGTGACATCGCTAAGGTTGAGCCGGGCGGAGCCGATGAGCGGCTTGGTGTCTTCTTCGGAGCCGATGTGGACGATGTTGACATGGAGAGTGAGGTCGTGGAAGGGCTCAGACTCATGGCCTCAAAGGCGATGCTGAGGCGGGGCTGTGGTGGCAGAGGACGGATTATGAGCTGTTATTACTACTTGAGTGACACCGTGAATGAAAACCACTTTGCAATCGAACCATGCGATCGAACTTGACGTTTCCTCTTTGTGCACCGTTGTGAATGTTTTAATCCATCAACGACTTGAATTCGAGAGAGAACATCATCGCCGTCCATCCATCGTGAAAGTTCCAATAGCAACCACCATTAACGGTGAAGACAACAAAAAAAAGTTTTGGCATGAAGTCAAAGACACATCAAATTTCAATCTTGTGTTTAAATCGATAGAACTATTGTTAGTAAAACCGGTTAACCAATTAACTAAACTTAAACACCGAGTTACCAAATTTGGATTTTATTTCTTATAAGAGAAAAATAGTTTGGTTCAGGTTTTAGAACCACATATATGGTTTCAATTCAATTTGGTTCAGTTTTTCACAATAATCGAACCATGCACAGACTTACTTAAAATTAATTGATATTAAATATAATGACTTAATATATATATATAAATTATATTCAAAATATTGAATCAGATAATGTGAAACTCTTAACAAAAATAAACATTTAACTTAATAACTCTTGACAAATCTAAGCCACCAATCGACTCTGCCATGGGTGTGTTTAGGTTATTTTAACCAAGTTACATCACAGGAGGAAAAGATGGGAGGTAATAATCCACAATCAAGCCAGGTGAATAATTTTCGTAATACTCTTCATTGTTGTGAACTGTTAGATCTTGGTTTTACTGGCAACCAGTTTACTTGGTCAAATAATCATAGAGATGGAGATAATATTCAAGCTAGGTTTGATAGGGGTGTGGCTACTATGGAGTAGAGTAATATGTTTCCATCAGCATCTGTTACCGCTTGCCGAGATTTACCTCTGATCACAATCCATTGGTTTTGGTTATGAAAGCAAATGTCAGGTTTTTTTTAGCAAATTATTATTAATGATAAAATTATTTATAAAATTGTTATACTTTTAAAATTATATATCAAATTATTATATTTTTACTTACGTGAATTATTTTATTATTTATAATTATGCTATCACATTTAGCATAATTACGTGAAAAACAACAACATAGATGATGGTATTCACGTAATAGCGCCAACACTAATGATATTTTTTACATAATTATGTCATACGTATTGATATTTTTTTATAATAACGTCACACATATTAACATTACAAGTCAATAACGTCATATCACTTGTGAAACATTTAAATAAGATAACATAATAAATGAGATAACGTCAATCACATAGAATTTAATTAATATTTTAATATATTCTTATTATTTTAATGCATTTGTAAAAACTATTAAAGCAACTTACACTACAACATTTTCGCCCTTTGGCAAGGGCTAAAAAACGTTGCCATAGAACCAAAATCGTTGCCTAAACTCTGAGGTAACGCTTTTCGACTGTTGCCAGGCCGTTGCCTAAGCCGGCGTTGCCTAAAGTCTATGGCAATGCTTTTTCAATGAAGTGTTGCCTATTCTTGCACTTTGGCAACGTTTTTCAAAAGTTGCTTATTCATAAGCTTAGGCAACGCTTTTATAGGGTTGCATGTTCATGAGCTTTAGGCAACGTTTAACGAATGTTGCCTATATTTATAGCTTTAGGCAACGTTCAAAATAAGGTTGCATGTTCATGAGCTTTAGGCGACGTTTAACAAATGTTGCCTATATTTATAGCTTTAGGCAACGTTTAAAAAACGTTGCCTATATTTATAGCTTTAGGAAACTTCTAAAAAACATTGCCTATATTTATAGTTTTAGGCAACGTTTTTTAAACGTTGCCTATATTTATAACTTTAGGCAACGTTTTGTAAACGTTGCCTATATTTATAGCTTTAGAAAACTTCTAAAAAACGTTGCCAGAAACTATATTAATAAGCAACATTTCAAAAGCATTGCTCAAAATCCAGAAAAATACTACTTTCAAAAAACGTTGCCAAAAGGCTATAAGCAATGCTTTTACATTCAAATAAGTATAATTTATTGACCACAATTTATTTGAAAACTAATTTTCTTACACATGACTATCTCGTCAATCTACATCACTCCTTACTAACATACACACGGAAAGTATACATAACCATAGATTTGAAAAAAATAATAATACAACTGTCATGAGTAATATAATTGTTATATATACATATTCAACTTTAAAGTAAATATTACAAAAGGTGAATATTTGTCTGCATGATCTGCTCAAGAACTCGCATTGGACTTGCAACTACATCATTAGCATTAACAACCTGCAACATCTGATCCAGGACAAGATGCATTCACCTGTGTAAGTGGTTGTTCCTCAATCATGGTTTCAAGCCTTTGCCAACACTTGTGATCTGCAACAGGATCACCCACCTGCCCCAATGGTTTTAGAAAATGAAACTGGTCAGAAAAAGGTTTACCAAAAATCAATAATTAAAAAGCCTGACAGTCCTGGTACCAAAAGACAAAGGCTGGAGTGAATGAGCCTAAAGAGGACAAAGAATAATCCAAAGTTATTCAGTCACCATATGCACATATAACAAAGTCATAAATGTAAAAGATCACGAGAAAAAAAAGGAAAGTCTATAGAAAATCCCAAATCAATAGACTGCCCTGAACATGATCACTTATCTAATCTCATGGCCTGCCCTGGCATTAACACCACAAACATACCAATAATATTACAAATAGAAAACCAACAATATAGTTTTGATTTTAAATTTGATCCACTATCAATGTAAGAGTTTTACATTATAAGGAACAAGAATGTGCCATATCATTGTTGCAATAATCCAACATTTGAGATTTTGAAAAAAGAGAAAGAAAACAAGAATGGGGAAAATACCTTCAATCAATGAATATAAGAATCATAAATTTTTCAATTTTGAATTTGTTTGAGAGTATTAACATAAAACAGAACATCATATACAACTCTTTAATTTGTTTGTGGAACTGTGCAATGTTTGCTACTCGGTGGTGTATTTGATTGAAGAGGAATACCCGGATTTTTCATTGTGTTTCAGGGTCTTTAGAATTGTTGTGGGATAGACTAATGTTTTTTACTTCTCTTTGGTGTTCAGCTCTTTGTCTTTTTAAGGAGGTTCTGTTTCTGATTTGCATAGAGAATAGAGATTGGGCTGCCATTGTCCATTGTTATTCTTGAGTTTTGCTTTGCTGGTTCTTTGCAATTTTCTTTTTTAGTAGTTTTCTGGTGGAGGACATCTTATCCTCCTATCTTTGTAATTCTCTTCTTTCTTAATGAATTTCTTTTTCTATCAATAAGAAAAGGTAATGGATTCACAATAAATAGATAACATGTGAATTTGCATTGGAGATAAAGAGGGTCTGGATGGTATTAGGATAGACATTTTGGGTTTACTTTGCTTAATTATTGCTATTTATTTTATATGCCCTGTAAGGGAGACTTGTGGACAAACCAAAATGATTCAAAGAGAACAAAAAGAAGAACAAGGTTATTTCTCATATATTCTCTAGATATATAATATGACAAAATTAGAGTGTATATCAATATGCACAAGTAGAGTAGAAATTAATAACCTCTCCACAAAATCAATGATATTACAGATCACTAAACCTATAAGTACAATATTACTAAAAAGAGGGACTAGACTACCTAAAGTTTAAACATTAAGAAATAAAATTTAAAAAAATTTATTAGACTTCAATTATTTGAAAAAACAAGCAGATAATTGAAAGCAAACATTTTTTACATAGAAGCATTAATTGAAGGAAAGATAAAAACAGAATAGGATGATCAAGAACCCTTCTAAGTCCTAACAGCAGTTAATAGCCGACAAACTCACTCAAGCCTGCATTTTAGTGCTTCGGTCGTTCCTCAAAAAAAATAAAAATAAAAGATACAAGCATCAGCTCAAAAGAGCTATCAAATCCCTCTATGTGTGTAACATAGAAACCCCTTTGGAAAAAAAAATCATGAGCATTAACCCACAAGGAAGCAAGGAAAAGTATCATATCCCAACTACAATTTACTGGCAAAGACACATGTAGACAAAGGATAATAAATAGACTAGAAGAAATGTTGGGACAGTAAAAAGAAATTAACAACGACTCAATCAATATTTGCCCACCCATGCGTAAAGCTTACATAGAGAAGC
Organism: Ormosia emarginata; assembly: GCA_029884605.1. Lineage (NCBI taxonomy): Eukaryota > Viridiplantae > Streptophyta > Magnoliopsida > Fabales > Fabaceae > Ormosia > Ormosia emarginata. The sequence goes on from JAQQTP010000048.1 coordinate 8,317,141, forward strand.
AGAACATTTTCTGGAGCCAAAACCATTATGTCTGAATATGGAAGTAATCCAACTTTAACCCTGGAAAACACATATTAGAAGAAAATTATATGCCCAACATTATAAAAGCAATATTTTATGTAGAAACAGATGGAAAAATCTTATATTTACCTCGAGTGAGTTACTGTCACAGGCAAAGCTGCAACTGTAGCTATGATCCAGCTCATATCAAGTTTAACATCAAATACAATCTCATTATTTATTTCAACACTCTGAAGCCTAACAGACAACAAATTTCTTTGTTCTTGGTGAAGAAAGCAGACAACAGGAGCTGCATCATCATCAGTCTGCTTGACATCCTTGTTCTCAAAAGCTTTTGGTTTTGAATGTGTCTACTGTTTCTTTAATTCTGAAGCTTCCTTCTTGAACTTTATTTCCTCCCCTTTCCTTTGTTATCGGTTTTAAAGCTACATGTTCTATCATCTATAACATATGGCCTTACATGACTTAAGTTAGTAGAGCATATTGAGGTCATTTGTTTTTATCAAAAAAAGGAAAATATTGAGGTCATTTGTAATGTTAAACAGCTCAAAGTCAATGCTCTTCTTGATTGATTGAAATTGACAAAAAGCATAGAACTACCAACTAAAGTGGCCAGTGTAAGATATTACATTATTACAAAAAATAACTAGCTTTCGGTTAGCAATCACTTAGTGTCCAATGTAGTGTTAATTCTTATTTCTTAAAACAGAATCAGTGCACCACCCAAAAAAAGAAAAAGAAAAAGAAAAAGAAAAACAGAATCAGTGCTATCAGAATGTTTTAATGAGTTTTGTGGTGGGGATTTTTTTTCTTCCCTAATGCAGCTTTACTCTTCTGACTATTATTAGCCTTCAGATATAAAAGATGCAAAACAGTAATTATAAAATATCAAAATATTATTTTGAGGCCCTCCTTTGTTTTTTAATATCTCAACTTTGTCTTCAACTTATATTTTAAAAAACAGAAGTAAAACTAGAATAAAATATCAAAATCAGAATATACCTCGTCTCTTTGCTTGAAAACAGAGATGAGTACAGGTATTATTTGCATCTTGCTGGTGAAGTGAACTATTCCAAGCAAACCTTTCGGCTACTGCAGTGACACAATGATCGCTGCACTGGCCATGAAACCCACTAGCATTGGCTTTGAGAGAAAATCAATTACAAAGCCTAACCTGTATAGACCATCAAAGGTTATTTTTAATCATAAAATATAAATATATAACTAACTAATGTTAATAGCCTTCAAATAACCGTAGAAATTTCTACATTTCAACTTTATTAAAAATATATATATATCCATTTTCTGCAAAAATAAACATTTTATTGCTAGTTTTTTTTTCTTCTTTTTTTTTCTCACATAGTAATGTATGTTCTATGTTAAGTGAGGCATGATATTATGCTAATTTCCTTTAAAATATTAAAAATAAAAAAATCAGAGGATGCATGATTAATACCTTAATATACCTAGAGAAGATTGGACCAAACCAGTAAAGAAAGTGGCAGTGAAAGCCAATTTAAGATAGAGAATTGAATCTTGAGTATAAGAAACTGTCTCGCTTAACATTGATCCCATGACCAAAGATGCAATTGAAACAGGACCAACACCAAGATGTCTAGAACTCCCAAGCAGGGAATATATCAATGGGGGCACAAAACTGGAATCTGCATGGTATTTTGTACCAGTTGAAACGTTACTCCAGATTAAAAGATTGACCATATATATATACAACAGCTCGATGCCATGCAGAAACAGAGGATACTAACATAATCAAACAATAGGTGGCAAGTTTGCAAGCTTAGCATAATTGATTCCCTGCAAAGAAGAGATAAATTTCAAGTTTTGAGGGAGTCCCATCCCATGATATATTAACTTATACTCTTCAAAAATGAATTGCTCTCTATGGAATTTATATAGTTAATAAAGTAATATTCTGCAGAATGACTTGGCACAAAGATGGTATGCATGCATCAGAAAAGTGAACAGTTTCATTTTTGTAACTTGGGGAATGGCAAGGCTAGCAATGGTGATACCAGAGACAATGTGAAAGTAGAGAAGGGTAAGGTTGTAATCAGGGGCCCATTGGAAAATGGGGAAGAGGTATTGAAGAGCTAGGAGTAACTTCATGAACCAAGTTTGGTTCTTGAACCTGTAGAGAGGATCATCTGGGAAGACAATCTCAGAGAGCCTATGCCTGAGTTTCTGGAGTGTGGTATGCTCTGGTGGCAACCAAACCTTGTGGATTTCCAATGGTGGCATTGGTATCTCACCTTGGATTTTGATGGTGGTTGTGGTGCCATGGCAAACAAAGTAATCAACTCTATTGGAGTTCACACCCATTGCTGTGCCTATGAATTGGTGTCGACAACAAACAGAGTCAGAGGTTTCGAACCAAAACACAGGAGCTTCTGCTTCTTTCTTCTTCTCCATTTTACTGTTCTATGGTTTTCATTAAATTGAACCCACATTGTATAAGAAAAAAAAAGACACATGCGAAAAAGAGAGAGAGTAGATAGCATAGTATACCAGCAAATCTATTCTTAACAAACAGATTCAGAATGTTTTTATGAAACACTTTGAGAAACAATAGGGCCATCCCCATCATGGTGGCTAGAGTGTGAGTGGACTCCCTTAGAATATCAGGTGCTGGGATTGCCTCCCTTTCACTTTGTCATTCAAAGACATTCCACAAAGAAATTCAAAGATAGGAATAGAGAGAAAAAGTGGTAGAGAACTTCAGGAGCTTCTGCGAGCTTCTGATCAAACATATATTCTAGCAACATTTATCCTTCTCATCCTCATATTCAAATGCTATAGACCACTGTTTAAGTTAACCAATCTGCTTATACAACCAACATTCAACTCAACTGCTATGGAACTATCAATAATATATGCCATCTTTGTGAATACCAATTCCAGAGTGACAATATTTGCTCAATAAAATTTTTTTTCTGTATTCATTTCCTTACCAAAAATAATATTTTCTATATTGAATTATGTGTATCTCTCTCTTCATTCAATAAGAAAAGTAAGATGCAGCTAGATAACATGCAGCAAAAGGAGAAAAATGCCTAACAAAGCATTCTTGAAGTTACAAAAGAGAGAAATCCCAGAATTTGCATAGTGTACGAATTTTTTATTTTTTGTAATAATAGTGTATGAATTTTACACAGGGTAGGATGGTATTATTTAGCAAGATTGCACCACCTTCGTTTACTTCCTCATTCCACTATTCACTTCACTCGAAATTAGAATTTAGCAAACAAGTTTGATACAAAAGGGGAACGAAGATTAGATACACATATTTGCCCAAACACGATTTGGTCTAAATATAGACTACCTCAGATCTCATCATACAATATAATCAAACCAAGCAAATAGAGAACAAATAGGGCAAATTGGATAGCCATTGTTTCATAAAAGCACCCACGGTTAGCTACATTACATAAAAATGCTTCAGGCAAAATTACAAACGAGCATAACTAGGTTAATTGATTGGTACACTAAAGGAAACGAAGAATAGCAAACATCACAAATTAAACAGGGGCAATACCGAAACACGGGAGAAAGCACACATTTAAACAGAAGCAAACCGATTCCATTTGCAGGATCTAAGAGGTGTTACTTAGCGACCATTCTGGCGATGAAATCCTCGTAACGGATCTTGCCATTGGAGCTAACATCGACTTCCCTGATCCACTCATCGAACTCAGCAAGCTCGAGCTTCTCGCCGATGCTGGTGAGGATGTGCCGGAGCTCCGACACGGAGACGAAGCCGGTGGAGTCCTTATCCAGAACCTTGAAGGTGTCGCGGAGCTGGCGATCGAAGGGCTCAGGCTTCATGTGCTTCGCCATCAGATCCAGAAATCGGGGAAAATCGAAGGGGGTCATGAGATTCTCCTCTGTCACGATGGCTTTCAATTGGACTTGGGTCGGGTTGCCTCCCAGAGACCGCATAAGGATCCCAAGCTCCGAAGGAGAGATCCGACCATCGCCGTCGGTGTCGAACAGAGTGAAAGCTTCTTTCATCGAACATTTGATAAATGTTGCTAGAATTTATAAACAATGGAATGATGGGTCGCTTGTGATTCTGAGTGATGACAGTGGGGACTGAGTTCAGGTAAGGTCGTGGGTTTGAAAACAAGGGGTTGTGCTTTTGATTAGGAATGGTTTCATGGATTTGAGGATTTGGGGATTTGGGGATTAGGTTCCTGTTGGGGATTTGGGGATTTTGATTTCACCTCTTCACTCTCACTCTCACTTACAGAGGGGTGGGGCGTGGAGGAGATAGTAGAGACGAGAAGCTCGAATGTGACGAGAAGTCGTGGAGTTGAGAAGCTCGACTTTGGGATGCCTTCGAATGAGTTCAATGAGTGAGTTAAGGTTTGCTAACTTTTAGTTAAAGATAATTGTTTTAAAAGATTGCATAATAGGTAACTATTGTAAAGCGTTGTCTTACAAATCTATGGCAACGTTTATTATCAGTTGCCAAATAAATGTTGCTTGAAAATGCTAAAACTTAAACAACTCTTATAAACCGTTGTCATTATCATCTCTAGAAACGTTTTCTAATTGTTGCCTCATAAACGTTGCCAAAACTCCATACTAAAGTCAACTTGTAAAAAACGTTGCCTATACTAGTTTAGGCAACGTTTTTCAAACCTTGCCAAAAATAGTGTTGTCAAAAATCAAATTTGTTGTAGTGTTAATTGCTACTAGTACCACCATTAGGATCCTTATGATGGTTTTGGACCTTCTGGTTTCCTACCCCTGCGCCAACCCCTCAAATTATTTGGACTCAGTTCATTGACTAATATAGTGCTTGCTGAAACTAGCCTCCAACTCAAGTGGTTGAATATCATAAAAATATCGATCTTCGGTCCAAGTTCATAAAAATAAGTTAGGGAGACGTAATTGATTCTAAAAATATGGGTTGAGTGTGTTTGTGCTAAGAGTGTAATTGATAAGAATATGGCCCTCTTCGTAATCATAATCAATTAATAATAAATAAAAGACAGATATTACATTCGTGTCCTCATAATCCTTAGGTTATGTTTAGATATTTAGTAAATGATGGAATGGAATGGAAAGGAATGGGATGAGATGGAATGAGATGCGATGGAATAGAATGGAATGAGAAAAAAATACTATTCCATTGTTTGGATATTTTAGGTTGGAATGGAGTGAAGTTACCATTCCATTATTTGGGAAGTTTATGATTTTTGGTAAGATGAGATGGTATTCATACTAAAAAAGATGATTCCATCCCATACCCCCCAAATTGGGAGGAAAGAAAATTGATGGTTTCTGGTGGGATGGGATGGAATCCATCCCACCCACTCCCATCTTATTCCATCCTTTTTTAATATTACCAAACAATGGAATCTATCTCTATTCTATTTTATTCCCTTCCATTCCACTCAATACCACTAATCCAAACGAATCCTTAATGCTAACCATTATGTTAGTACTGGCGTATATTAAGGTAACCAAAAGGTCTAAAACCATCTGGTGATAAGGATCCTAGTTGTGGTACTAATAGCAATCAAGTTATTTTAATAATCATTACTAATGCATTAAAATAATAAAAATGTATTGAAATAATAAAAATATATTAAAATATTAATTAAATTATTCATAATTGACATTATCTCATTTACTGTATTATTTCATTTGAATGTTTTATAAGTGACATTATTATTATTATTATTATTATTATTATTATTATTATTACGCCTTATTATTATTATTATTATTATTTTTGTTATTGCCCCTTATTATTATTAGTATTATTATCAAGTTTATTCAAATGACGTTATTGACTAGAAATATTAATATGTGTAACGTTATTATAAAAAAATACCAACATATATTACATAATTATATAAAAAACATCAAAACATTTAGAAAAACCATAAATGATGGTTCTATTACATTGATAATATCTTCTACGTTAACATTTTTTATGTAATTACGTTAAATGTGATAAAGTAATTATAAATAATAAAATAATTTTCATAAATAAAAAATGTAATAATTTAATATATAATTTTAAAATATAATAATTTGATAAATTATTTTATAATTAATGACAATTTGTTAAAATAATTTTAATTTTTTTTTTTATTTATTTTTTAACTACGTTATTTTTTATATTTTTTTAATATCATTCATTATATATATATTTTTTGTTATTTTTTTACTAAATTACACATTTTTTAAAATTTAAAAATGTGTATAATATATACACATCATATACATTTTCTCCATGATCCGTGCACGGCATAAAGGAGGAGTGGTTCGATTTGAAGAATTATGGACCACACTTGCATATTGTGAAACTCAGATTACTGGGTGAGAAGTGGGGCCAATGTTATGGAGAAATTATCATCATGTTTATAGGGGTTGGACGAGTGGGGCAGGAACCTTTTTGGTGAAATGGGGAAAAACATTAAAAAACTTCAAGACAAGCTTACAGAATTGGAAAAAGTGTTACATCAAGAGGGGAAAATGGTAAATGGATGAGTATAATAAAAAAACACATTGCGAGTTTGATCAGTTGTTGGAATATAAGAGGAAATTTGGTGGGCCCAGTAGTCTAGAGCTAATTGGTTGAAATATGGTGATAGAAATACAATTTTTCCATCACAGGGCCAGCCAAAGACGTGACAGGAATACCTTTGAGAAAATAAAAAATGATTCTGGGTTCGTTTTTACTTTTTACAGGGGAAGAAGAGATAGCCCATGTGATCACCTCCTTTTTTTTCAGATTCTTTTTTTGGAAAATGATTATATAGCGTTATCTTTTTTAAAATATCACTTTTTACTCTATTTTTAAATAATTATAATTAAATAAAAAAATAAAAAAAATAATGTAATTAATAACATAGAAAATAGTATAAAAAATAATATAAAAATAATAATAAAAATGTCATTGTTGTCTTTTTTATGCTAGCGAAGTTATTGATTTGGAGGAAACAACGTCTGTGGGAAGGAAGGGGTCGCATTCTAGTGACATTTGCAGTATTCTGGAGCCACGCTTTTCCAGTGAGGAAGTTTATAATGCTTTATTCCAAATGCATCCTTCAAAAGCACATGGTCCAGATGGGTTACAAGCTGTATTTTATCAAAAGTTCTGGAAGATTGTGTGTAATGATGTCACAAATGCAGTTTTAAATATTGAATGATGGTGGAGATCCTACTTAAATGAATCATACTTTTATTTGTCTTATCCCCCAAGTGAAAAAGCCCAGGCATGCTAAAGAGTTTAGACCGATCTTGTTATGCAATGTAATTATGAAGCTGGTCACAAAAACAATTGCCAACGGACTGAAGCCTATTCTTCCTCACTTAATTGGAGAATTTCAAAGTACTTTTGTTTCAGGTAGATTGATTACAGATAATGCTCTTACTGCTTTTGATATTTTTCATTATATCAGGAAAAAGAGGATAGGAACAACTGGTTATATAAGAATCAAGCGTGATATGGCAAAAACATAAGACAGAGTAGAGTGAGCTTTTTCGGAGAGTGTTCTTTTCTCTCTTGAGTTTTCCAAATCATTGAGTTTCTCTAATCATAAGGTGTGTCAACACTGTCCCATTTTCAGTTCTATTGAATGGAAGTCCACGTGAAAAAAATTGTTCCAAGTAGAGGTCTAAGACAAGATGATCCTTTATCCTCATATCTCTTTATTATTTGTGATGAAGTATTATCTGGACTTGTTATTAGAGCTAAGGAAAAAAGAGCTCTACATGGTATTAAAATAACAAGATCAACTCCAGAGATTATACATTTATTTTTTGCTGATGATAATATTTTATTTACTAAAGCTACATAGCCTAAAATTAATACTCTTATAGACATTCTTGATCTTTATCGGTGAGTCTCTGGCCAACTCATAAATTTGGACAAATTTAAGTTTTCTTTTAACCGAAATGTGCCAACAAATTTTAAAAAATGATATCCAAGGGTAGATGAACATAAAGGCAGTAGAAAGTCATTCCAAATATCTTGGGTTGCCAACTTTTGTGGGTAGATCCAAGAAGCAGATATTTGATTTTGTTTAAGATAGAGTTTGAAAGAAACTTAAAGGTTGAAAAGAGAATGCTCTATGTAAAATAGAAAAAGAAGTATTTATCAAGTAGGTTGCTCAGGCCATTTCGAATTATATTATAGACTGTTTTCTTCTTCTTGTGAAGTTATGTAGCAAAATTGAATCCATGATCAGTAATTTTTTGTGGGATTGTAAATCAGGGGGAATGAAAATTCATTAGGTGAAGTGGTTCACTCTATGTTTCTCAATATACATGCTTACTTTCATTGGATATGACCATTGATTATTTGCTATTTACTAAACTTATTTAATAAATTTCGTGATCAATATAAATTTATGTTATATTCAAATTAATATATTATATTTATATGTACTTTTATTTTATATAAGAAATTAATTTTTTAACTTTAATGAAAACAATGTACATTTTAAACTTCTAACAAACTTGTACATCATACGAGCAGATAGACATAGACTGTGTGTATATATATATATATATATATATATATATATATAGGAGGATATATATCAGTGTAAGTTTTTTTTTTATACATTTATTATATATAGATCCTTTATCATCTAATATGAAATAATCTCAATCATTAGATGAAATGAATCTAACGATAATATATATATATATCCTTCATATATATATATATATATATATATATATATATATATGGGGGATAGAACTACTTAGTGTAAGTCTTTTTTGACTTACACTCATGTTTAATCGTTAGATTTATTTTCATCTAATGGTTGAGATTATTTCATTAAAAGTAATTATTAGATGAAAGTAGATCTAATGATTAAAAATGAGTGTAAGTCAAAAAAGACTTACACTAATGTAAGTTGATCCTCCCTCATATATATATTAGTTAATTTTTTTTTGAGAGGGGTTAATCCGTCCCCTACATGCTGTTTAACGGATGATTTAAAGAAGCACATTTTTCATGAACATTGAATGGAAGCAAATAATTCTTTCCTCTCGTAAACGTCAAAGATCTAATGTACATTATCTTATCTGCTAACCCGTACTTCAATTTTTGTAGCATATCAAAATTATAATCTCAACTTAAACATCATTTGACCTATCAAACATATTCATGGTTTGTCCTAAGTTGGGTCCGCTAACCTGAAAATAGAAAACGACGTAACTAGTGTGATCCAAAAATATAATTAGGCCGAGGCCAAATACTAAGGATAAAGCTACCTGGCCCAAATTAGGTTGTCATGGTTCTTCACTATTCCTTCTTCTATATGACGGTTATGCATGTCGTGGAGTTGACGTTGTACTTCCGTTTTCTTCGAAGCAGTGTATTCTCCTCATTCGCCAGGGAGACTTTGTCTTGCTCTTAGTTAGGTACGATGTTTGTTTACTCTGAATTCTTCTATTCACACTTCGATACTTTTGTTTTATTATTTTAGCCGCCATTTTTGACTGTTGCTGTTTTTGTTGCAACCTTCTTTGACTTCTTTTTTTGACTTCTTTTTTTTAATTATTATTAAATGTTAAATTTTAATCTGTCCCCGTTAATTTTTCTCTTTTACAGTTGTGTTCTTGTGCATGTAGAAACTGTGACAACCGATATATTTTTCCGAACAATTAATGCAGTTCCGAATCTTGCTCAATCGGGACTTGTTTTCCAAGTGTGGTTGCTATTCTTGGATTCCTGGTAATTCTTTCGTTGTTCGTCTGTTTCGTTTTAATGCCCCCTTCTGTTGTTTTTCATGTTTGCTTCTTTAATTCGAAGTTGATATCATCTTTTTTAATCAATCGGAAGTGTTTTTTTTTTTCCAGTTGTTATGTTTGTTGTCTTTCCTCGTTTCCTTTATTTTTGGCTCTTTTACAGATGGTTGTGCCTAAAGTTTTCTCTCTTCTTTTCAAAATTTGTGCTTTGGATTATATAGCCTGAATAGAGCTTGAAATTTTAAGTACCCCTTTGATGGTATGAATGGATAAGCATGATCCATTGTGCTTGCTTTGCAGCTTTATTTCAACACTTTGAAACCAAATCTCTAAAATCACTAACCCTTCCTAGTTTCTCTTACACCGTAGTGGTTCAGGCCTATACGGCACTGTTATTTCTGGGAGGAACAAGCGACCTGGGGAGGGTGCTTGACTCTATCTGGGATATTATGTTATGCATTTGATATATCTTTAACAAATAATCCATGTTTTAGTTTAGAAAAGTAAGTTCCTTCTTCGAATTCAGCTTTCTATAAATGCAATTAAATCATGGAGATGTTTTTTCTATCTAATCTTTATCAATTTCGATATTTTTACAATAAATAATATATATATATATATTTTATATTTTATTTAATATTAATTATCATATTTATTTTTTTTATTTTTTTTATTTAATCACATATTTAAAAAATATATATATATAATATCTACACCATTTTTTAAAATGTAAGAATATCTTTTTTTCAATCTGAGAGAGCATCTATTTCAGTAATTTTAGCAACGCTGTGAGATGCTAAAAGGATGAAAACTAAATAAAGTACTAGTGTTAACTATGCTTACCTCATCATCTGTCCTCTTTGTTTCACATGGAATGGGCCAAAAATTGATAGGAAACCGTAGGCCATCCAGTTATTAGGCGGGAGGAACTGAATTTTCAAATTTATAATTTAATGCTGGTTGGTTTATGCCTAATGATCATAAAGGACATTTTTCCATCAATTAGAAGTGTTCATAATTGAGAGTTATCTGAGAAAATAAATAATGATAGATTATTCTGTGATGTAACATGAGTGATGTGAGAAGTGAGAGGTGAGTACTTATAAAAAGTACTATGATATTTAAGTCAGTAGTTATTTAAAGAGGTTAATGTGTAATAGAATTAATGTGTATATTTATTCTCTTGTTGAGCCTTTATATAGAGATATATGAATATGTAAAAAATGTGAAAGTTCTGAGTGTTTCAGTATGTATTGTACGTTGTCCATTTGCAGTGCGAGAAATTATCATTTCGTATGCTCTGTCCTTTACATCAGAGTGGAGTAATGTCTCTTCTTTTATGTTAGAGGACAGACTCAACGGATGAATTGATTCCCGCACATGACATGTCCAGGGGCCAACATGACGAGTTTGGTTGCTCTAGGTCTATGGGCCTGTACCCGGTCCAGAATAGTTGCCCTCAACTTGACGTTTTAATGGATTAGCTAAGTGTCAATGTACAAATTCAATGGAGCACATGCCACGCGATGGGCAAATGAATCCAAGTCATAGCGTTTGTGTTGGATCTCTCGATATTTTCTCAAAAGGCCGAGATCCGTGACATACCAAGACGAATCCGAGATAAGTGAGTAAGATCAGGATCACTACAAGAAAAAGGCATTTTTGCTGCAGATTTTGCAGTGGATCCGTTTGTGGCGGATTTCCCCCCTCCTCCCAATTTTTTTCAGCGAAACATTTACCGTGAAAAGTTTTTTTTTATAGAAATTTGCAGCGGATAATTTTGCGACGAATTTTTCTTCACCAAAAAAATAATATTGTGGCGAAAATATCCGCCGCAAATTCCGCCACAAAAATTAAAAAAAAAAGTGTCAGATGCATATTGATCAAACTTTTTTTAATAAAAAAAGTTTACGGAGGAAAAATCCGCCGCAAATTCAAATTAAAGTATCAGATCTTAAATAGCCAACTAGAAGCCTTATCCCACCATTTCTTTCTTCTCTCACCATTTCTTTCTTCTCCCACTTTTTCTTCCCTTTCCTACCATTTCACCCATCTCCCACCATTTTACCCATGTCGTCCCTCGGCGCCGCGCATCATCTGCTCTCAAGCTGCCGAGGCGACCCGGCGCCCCTGCGCCGCCGCACCACGTCGCAGCTGCTGCACCGCTCCTTCAGAACCGCACCACTCCTCCTTTGTAATACATCGTTGAGGTAGAGGGAAAACATTGTTCTTGACTCACTTTCCTATTCCTTTAATCTTGTTCTTGAGTTGTGACTTGATGTGGAAATTGAGGTTTTGAGTTGCTTTTTCTTGTTTTGGCTTGAATATTGTTAGAAAACTTGAGAATAACATGATTTGGTTTGCTAGAGGCATGAGAACAATTTTTCATTACTTGTATACCTTGATTTTCCATTTGAAATGAGAATTTAGAGTTTTAGGTTTTGAATAACCAAGGATGAGATTTGTAGTGTTTTGATCCATTTTTGGCTAAATCTTTTGGTGTTTTATATTCCCTTCATGTTTGCGAACTTGTTTGATACTTAAATTTACCTAGAAACTGGATTGGAGTGAGATTTTGGCCAATGGAACTGTAACCACGATTCTACAAAACTTCTGTCCCAGGAACACAGTCTGTGTGCGAAAACACATGGGGGCCGTGTCCCTCTCTGCCAGTTCAAATATAGTGGAAACGTACAGACAGAGAAGGACACGGGGGGCCGTGTAAAACAACACGGCCCATGTAGAAAGATATAATGAGAATTAACTTTTGTGCTCTTCATGAAAGTTATAACTCTTTCTCTTAGCTTTCCAAGGACACCTAATTCACCTCGTTTCGATATATGTAGCTCAAGTATGCTCATTTTATTGAGCAAAGGTCAAGGGTTGAAATTGAGAAAAATGTCAAAATGTTGTTTTGGGAAAAACTAGCTTTCCTAAGTGTGGGGACCTTTCTTGTATGCCTTTATAAGTGTGATGAGACCTTAGTAAATGTGTTTAATAAAGTGTATTCATGATACATGTAAATCAATTGTTATCCTAATAGATAAGTGTATTAAACTTTGTATTTGAACAAACTTTGTTATGTTAAATTTGAATAATGAGTTATGTTGTATGCGATTTGTTATGTTTATTTTTATGAATTGGTTAAATGTATTGACAGGTTGAAATTGATATCTGAGTGGATTTTGTTATATTGTGAATTTTGAATATTTAATTTATTTTTTTTATATTAAAAAAAATTTGGGCGGATTTTGCGGCGAAAATATCAGTCCCAAATTTGAGTAGATTTTTGTGGCAAAATCCTTCGCAAGTTAAAAAATCTGCCGCAAAATCTACCGCAAATTAGTGGCAGAAAAATTCGCCGCAATTTGTGGCTGAAAAATCCGCCACAAATTAGCGGCAAAAAAATCCTTCGCAAATTAGCGGTGAAAAAATCTGCAGCAAATTAGCTCATTTCTGGCAACGATTTCGGCATGTTATCGGAGAGTTTTGTGGCGGATTTGTGGCAGAAAAATTTGCCTCAAATTTGTGGCAAAAATTAAAATCCGCCGCAAACTATATTGCATCGACTGTATTTGCGGCAGTCCCGAATCCACCACAAATTGTTAATTTGCGACAGATTTTGAGTGATTTGTGACGGATTTATCCTTTGCAAATCTCGTTTTTTCTTGTAGTGGATCCAGGTCGGATCATTCTACTTACGTTATCATCCTGTGGTCTGAGGTGTGCAATTGTTTGCCTCGATACTGTAGGGGATCTGATGCAGTTCTTTCTTAGCTCGAGATTTGGGGTGTTGTTTCACCGAAGAGTTTTACTGAAGGTTAGGTGTTCAGCTTACCTATCCCTTCGTGGTGCCACACGTCTCTTCAGTTTTGAGCATTATGAGTCTTGTTCTTTTAGTTGCCTTTGTACAGAAACTGTACGACACGTGGTTGAAGTGCATTGCTTGAGCTTCATATCGTCTTAATGGACCACTTTGAAATGGCGTATCTGCAGAGCAGTGAAGTATCCGCTCCTATTAATGGCAGTGATTTGTAACAGACTGCGCTTGCTCGAGAACTGTTAGTTTGTATTTACGGAGAATTAAATCGTTTTGATAACAATAACAACTATGCGTAGCTTCCTAACTACTCGCTACCCTCATGGCCAATCACAAAGGGGGGAGCATTAAAATATAGCTTCGGGAGTGCGGTCAACTCACTTTTCTAGGAGCCAATCAGAACATCTCATTCCCTCTATACATTTCGAATGTTTGCGGTGGGGCTATCATATATTCCTTTCATTCTTTGATCGTGCTCGAAAGTGATTCTTTTCTAGAGAATGATCCCTTTCTTGCCTCTTGTGTATATGTGGAGGATCGTGTCTCCCTTCGAAGCCATCTTCTTATTCTTTCCAAAATTCTTAAAAGTGTTTCTTTTTTCCCCTACATGTTCTTCTAATGGAGACCTTTCTTTCCAAGCGTAATGGCTCGGTGGGGACCAAGTAATTGCTCTACATGGCTTGGTTAACACGTCTCTAGGCGACATAAGTCTTTCTTTCTTGGCGTACGTGAGAGTGTGGAGCCTTTTTGCACTTGCTGGGAAGGTCTGTTGTTTCTGCCATAATTTTGTGAGGCGTGGACGTGTTTCACTTATATCCCTCCTCTGCTCTTCTGACTATCTTCCTTAATGCTTGTCGCATCGTGGGTGTGCAATTAGATATACAAGAGGCTCTTGGGGTGGAACAATCTCTTGGAGTGAAGCATTCTCCTCATATTGGCTAAGAGGAAAGGCGTGAGTGCTGGTTTCTAGAAGAAGCATGGAGGTAGTCGTGGTTAGTGTTCGCTCATCATCATCGTCACAAAGGCATGGGTGCTGGTTTCTAGAAGAACCGTGGAGGTGGTCGTGGTTAGTGTTCAATCATCATCATCGTCATGTCTGACTTCCTTTCCGTGTTCTTCTAATGGGCGTCTTTACCTTAAAGTACTTTTGTAGGTCCTTTTTGTAAAGTTCCTTATAAATTAGGTGACGTTTGGAATAAGAACAAAGACTTACTTTTTTTAATATTATTTTTCTCATTGTGCTATACAATTGGACTGCCACTATCTTGTGTAGTTGTTTTCATAATTTTGAGATTGGTCCAATGCCAAATCTCGATGTACGCTTGTATAAGGAACGCTTGCTTCACCAGATTGAGGTAAATGCAAAACTCGACCTTGGAGGTAGGGTTCATTTGATTAGACAAATACTCACTTCACCAACCGAGATGAATGTGAAACTCGATATTGGTGGCAAGATTCGTTTGATTGGACAAACATTCACTTCACCAATCGAGATGAATGTGAAACTCGACCTCGGTGGTAGGGTTGTTTGATTGGACAAACATTCATTTCACCAACCAAGATGAATATGAAACTCAACCTCAGTGGTAGGGTTCGTTTGATTAGATGAACATTCACTTCATTAACCGAGATGAATGCAAAACTTGACCTCTGTGGTAGGGTTCATTTGATTAAACGTGGTAACCCTATGGTGTGGAGTCCATTGTCCCGGGCCACGGTCGATTATTCTTAACCACTGCAAACCACATCGGTCAGTGCTAAGGTGCGACTCAAATGGGCACGAATTAAGACCCTTAATCGCGTTGCTTGACCTCGGAGGGTGATCAAGTGACTCTCCCCAGTTTCGTCATCTTACATAGATGTCGGAATAATTGATCTTTTTCAAATCTTTTATTCCTTAGACCTCGCTAAGGCATGGTGCCCTTGGGGGATATGTCGCGCTGGGGTATTCATGGACTTAAGGTTGCGGCTGAAGTACTTGTTTCAAATGGGACAACAATTAGAGAAAGTTAATTTACTAATATCGGGAGCAATGTACATAACCGAAGCATTCAACTATAGTACTTTATCAATTTGTCTGCACTCTAGAAATTTTTAATTGGCTTGTTTGATAGGGTTTCTAGGGTGTATGTCCCTTTATGTCCCTTTATTGGTTGTTGACGTAATTCTATACGGTCCTTCCCAATTAGGCGTTAGTTTCCATTCTTTTGCATTTTTCCCTCCAATGTCCACTCTACGTAGTATGAGATTGCCAAGGTTGAACTACCATAAGATCACTTTGGAATTGTATTGCATGGCAATTTTATGCTTTAGAGCTGCTTCTCAAACATGGGCAATGCGACACTGTTCTTCCAATAGGTCAAGTTTATAGCAGATGAGGTCCGGGTTGGTCTCTTCGAAAAAGCTTTGCTTCCTCTAATTTGGTTCTCCTATCTCCACCGGGATCATGGCTTCGCAATCATAAGTTAACTTGAAGGGAGTTTCTCCTATGGAGGAGTGTGGTGTAGTTCGATATGCCTATAGGACATGATTAAGTTGTTCCACCCAGCTTCCTTTAGCATCATCAAGT
Organism: Ormosia emarginata; assembly: GCA_029884605.1. NCBI lineage: Eukaryota > Viridiplantae > Streptophyta > Magnoliopsida > Fabales > Fabaceae > Ormosia > Ormosia emarginata. The sequence goes on from JAQQTP010000048.1 coordinate 8,333,295, forward strand.
CTTTTCTTTATCCCCCTCAATATGACTTGATTGGCGGTCTCAGCTTACCCTTTGGTTTTTATGTACTCCATTGAGGTAAAATGCTGCTTGATCTTAAGGCCCTCTAGGAGATCTTTAAATTTATTATCAGTGAATTAAGTTCTGTTGTCCATAATAATCGACTCCGGGACTCCAAATCTGCTCATGATATTCCAATAAGTGAACTTCTGGATTCGCACGGATGAGATTATGAACAACGACTCTGCTTCAATCCACTTTGTGAAATAATCGATGGCCACTACGAGGTACTTGACCTGCCTAGGAGCTTGTGGAAAATGGCCTAAGATGTCTATTCCCCACCAGTGAAAAGGCCAAAGGACGGACATGGTTGATAGCTCTTCCGATGGCACAACATAGATGCTAGAGTGGTATTGACATTTATCACATTTCTACACATGTTCTATGTTGTTAGCTTCTATAGTAAGCCAATAATATCCTGCTCTCAGCGCTTTCCTCGCCAGGGATTTTTTGCCGCGGTGGTGTCCTGAACTTTCTTCATGGATTTCTACCAGGATGTATTCTGTCTGCCCAAGACTAAGGCACTTGAGGAGAGTACAAGAGAAACCTCAGCTATATAACTGGTTATCGTAAGTGGTATACCAAGCCGCTGTCTGCATCACTTTCTAGGCTTCTTTTTTGTCCTTGGGGAATGAGCCGTCATGGAGGTAGGCTAAAATGGGCGTCATCCAAGAATCTTCAACCTCCAAAAAGAGGACTTCATCGCCCATGATGCTGGGACTGAAGAGTGTGTCCTAGATTATAGACCTATTATTGCTTGGGCTCTTGGTACTGACAAGTTTTGACAGGATGTAGGCTTTAGAGTTTTGATCCCTGGGGATATGCTCCACCCTGACTCTGTCAAAGCTCTCTATCAGTTTTTTAACCTTGGCTAAGTATTTTCGCAGTAAGGGTTCCCTTGTCCGATACTCTCATTTTATCTAGCACATTGCCAGTTGTGAGTCACTGCATAGGACCTCATCTCTAGCCTCCATTTCCTTTGTCATAGTAATACCTGTTATGTATGCTTTGTACTCGGCTTGGTTGTTGGAGGTAGGGAGCTCAAATCTCAAAGAATGCTCTAGCACAAGATTGACTTCTTTTTCCAACATGACTCCAACTCCATTCCCTTTGGGATTCGAGGATCCATCGACATATATGGTCCAGGAATGCACTTTGGGGTTATGGGAGTCTAGTGTGAGTTCGATCAAGAAGTCAGATAGTATCTGAGCTTTGATGGTTAGTCTAGGCTCATAGATGATTATAAACTCGGAGAGTTTTATAGACCAAGCAATCATTCTCCATGCGAGATCTAACTTGTGCAGTACTTGCCGGATAGGCTAGTCTGTCCTTACCATTGTAGGGTGGTACTGGAAGTATTGTCTCAGCCTCCTTGCGGTGACTACTAATATTAGAACCAACTTCTCAATTTTGTGGTAGCGGACTTTGGGACCCTATAGGACTTTGCTGACAAAATAGACTAGCCTCTGGCCCTCCTCTGTCTCCCTTATCAGAACTGAACTACCCGCTTCATTGTTGATAGAGAGGTAGATGTAATGCATCTCGTCGAGGTCTGGTCTTGTTAGGATGGGTGGCTTTGACATCATCCCCTTTAGTTCCTAAAACGCAACATCATAATCCAAGGTCACTCGAAGTTCTTTCCCTTCTTTAGAGTTTGAAAGAAGGGAATATACTTTTGGGTAGCCTTGGCCAAGAAACGCGTGAGGGTTACAATTCGGCCTGTTAGTTGTTGTACTTCTTTGATGGATTGGGGGTTGCGCATGTTGAGCACTGCTAGGTATTTCTCTGTGTTTGCCTTGATACTGCGATTTATTAGCAAAAACTTTAAATAATTATCATCTTGTACACCATTTTTCTAGGTTTAGTCGCATGTAATGCTTTTGAACCTCGATGAATACCTCTTCCAAATCTTGGATGTGGTCGCCAGTGTTTATCGTTTTGACTATCATGTTGTCAATGTACACTTCCAGCGTCTTGTCGACTTGTCCTTCAAAGACCATATTCATCATGCACTGATAAGTGACTTCTGCATTTTTTAGCTCAAACGACATTACTTGGTAGCAGTAACTTCCCATCTCAATTATGAAGGCTGCCTTATCCTCGTCATTTAGATGTATGTGGATCTAGTTATAGCCAGAATAAGCATCCATAAAAGAAAGTAACCTAAAATCAGACAAGTTGTCCACTAGCTTGTCGATGTTGGGAAGTGGGGAAAGGTCTTTCGAACATGCCTTGTTGAGGTCAATGTAGTCGACGCACATACGCCACTTCCCATTGACTTTTTTTTTTACTAAAACCACATTTGAGAGCCACATGATGTAGGGGACCTCCCTGATGAAACTGGCGTTTAGGAGCTCCTTCACCTATTTTTGTATCACCTTTTATCTTTTCAGCCCAACTTTCCTTTTTCGTTGTGCCAGTGGCTTGGAGTTCTTCATGGTGGAAAAAAAGTGGCAAACCAATTCAGGCGAGTAAGTCCTTGTTTTTTCGAAGGATCTCGGCCAGCCAGGCTTTCTCTTCTTGGTTGAGTTGCCCGTCAATTTTGGTAACTTAGCCTGGCTTAGTTCCTAGATGAAGAGACTGGAGCTCTTCGTCTGGCAGAGGACGCATATTTCGTATTTCTTCACGTACGTCTAACTCGATCAGGAGGATGTTGACAGAGTCTAAAGTGATCAAGGCTGGATCGTTGCATGGAATCGTTGTCCGTGGTCTCTTGACGATTTTTAGGCTTTCATTACAGCATTTTTTCACCATGACTTAGTCCCTCTTAATTGTCACAACCCTTTCTTGGTGGTCCAAAAACTTTATGGCCAAGTAGGGTGTAGAAATCATAGTCCTTAGGGCGTTGAGTGAGGTACAACCCATAATGATATTGGAGGTGGAGGGGCAATCTACCACTAGAAACTTGATCTTGACAGTTTTGAAGAGGAGTTTTTTTCCCAAAGTAAGGTGAGTCTCGATATACTTAACCAAGGTGATCTTGTCGCTTGTGAACCTATTCAACTTGCCAGCATGCATAATGAACTCTTTCTTTGATAATCCTAGCTTGTTGAATAAGTCTAGGAACATAATGTCAACTGAGCTTCTCTGGTCTATGAACATTCTTCGAACCTCGGTGTTGGTAATTATTCCTGTGATGACCACAGGGTCATCATGATCTGGGTTGGTGTTCCCATAGTCCTTGTTAGAAAACGAAATCGAAAGGGCCTTTCTCGACCTTTTTCCCAATTTAGATTCTGCAAGGGAGGTCACACTCATCACTGCTTGAATGACCCTTTTTCTAGCATTTGTCGACTCGCCACCGCCGCAAATCCTCCATAAATGGTGTTTATGGTTTGGGTTATTTTAGGGTGGCAACGATTATCTCTCACTAGGCCTCCAGGTAGAGGTGGAAACAGGTCAGACTAGGCTAGACTTTACCTTAAACAGGCCTGACCTGTATCCTAATTATAAGGCTTGAGCCTGACTTGTGAGCCTATAATAGGCTAATTTTTAAGGTCTGACCTGACCTTTTTAAAAGTTTGGCTTGACCTGAAAGCTATTTAAAAGCCTACTTTGCAATAAGGCTTTTAAATAGGCTAACGGACTTACCTTTAAATAGGCCAACAAGTTTTTACATAGGCTAATATGTATACCTTTAAATAAGTTAACATGTCTTTACATAGACTAACAAACTTACTTTTAAATATGTTAACATACCTTTACATAGGCTAATAGGCCTAAGCCTTGAAATAAGCCAATAAGCCTACTTAAGGCCAATAAACCTTTGTTATAACTTAACACTCACCTTCTAATTTTATATATGCTCACTACTTTCTTACTCTAGTCGTTGGTTGATGTAGGACTTGGAGATATACCAAGTTGTAAAATTTTGTAACTTGGTATATCTCCAAGTCTCACATCGACTAAAGACCAGAGCAAAAAAAATAGTGAACATCCATAAAAGTAAAAAGTAAATGTTAATTTATTATTTTTATTTTAATAAATATATTACATTAAATGTATTGATAAATATGATATTTCTATTCTAACTTACTAACTTAGTTTTTAGTTACTAATTTTTATTAAAATCTAATTAAAAAATATATTAATATATTATAATAAATTTATAATTATAATTTATAATTATTATAATAATATATATTATATATTATATAGTTAAACAAGTTAGGCCGATCTGTCAAACTTAACAGAACTATTAGATGGTCTGTGGCCTGAACTTTTTAGTAAAACATGCTTTTAAAAAAGTCTTGACCTAGCTTGTTTAATAAACAGGTCAAGTCAGGTCAGACCAGGCCAAACTTCAAGCAGGTCAAGTCATATACCCCTGACGGGTAGTCTAACCTATTTTCACCCTTATCTCCAAGTCTTCGCAGTGTTGACGACCACCGTTTAGCATCTTTGGAGCTCACCCTTTTAAAATTGAGCGTTGTCTCTCCAAAACTCTCTCAGGAAGAGGGGGTAGATTCTCTTCGATGGAGGGATTCTCGTGCTCGTCTTGCTTGGGTTCTGGTTGAGTTAAGGCTAGTTCGTGGGTGTTAAGGACCGATGCTGGATGAGGGGTCGTGCGCTACCGAAGCTTGATTTTGGTTTGTTAGAGTTTGTTTGCTCCTTCTGTTTATCATTATAGCCATGTTAGAGGAAGTATTGAGAGTGAAGTTGGGAATATAAATTTATTAATTCCCACAAATGACGTCAATGTTTAAAACTAGGTTTTGAGAGTTACCTGAGAAGGTAAGAAATGTTGGATTACTCTGTGACGCAGCAACAATGATATGAGGAGCGATGGGGCTGGTACCTGCAAAAGGCACTTCGACGCTCAAGTCAATGGCTGCTCAAAGAGGTTAATGTGTAATGGAATTAATGCGTACCTTTGTCCTCTTGTTGAGCCTTTATATAGAGGCGTATGAGCGTGTAGAAAGTGTGAGGGTTCTGAGCATTTCAGTGCATATTGTACGTTGTTCCCTTATAGTACGGGAAATCTTCATTTTGTATGCTTTGTCCTTTCCATCTGAGTGGAGTGGTGTCTTTTATTTTCTGTCAAGAGGGACAGGCTCAGCAGACGAATTACTTCCCGCACATGGTATGTCCAGGGGCTTGTACCCGGTCTAGAATAGGAAGCATGGCTGAAGAAAAATACTCAGACAGGGAGACAAGTTTTACTGCAAATGTGAATATGATTATTGGGCCTTCATGTGCCAGCTGTTTTTCGATGATAAACTAAAAATCCTTTAAAATTGTGTATGTGATCATCTTGGTAACCTTGCGCAAGCTATAATCGGTCGACCGCCTGTTTGGTATATTTGTTCAGTTTTATGGGAGGCCAACAATCATCCTTGGATTTGTGTATGGACACACATCAAAGATGCTTGACAACTTAACTTGTAAGTATGTCATGTGTGCACTACAAAGCCCCTCAGCATGTTATAGACATGGGTTATGTGCTGTGATAATAAAGAAATAGGATGCACCCTAAAAAAATAGTTATAAATTTTGGTCTAGTGGTAAATGCTTGATTCAACAAGTGTTATCAGAGCAAGGTTGAATGTTCAAGTCCCTTGAGTGGGGTGAAGGGTGGGGATTGTTGGTTTTGTGAGAGGCTATGAGTATGGACGCATATCAAAGGTGCTTGACAGCCTAACTTACCGGTGCGCTCTTACTTACAACATGTTATAGACATGAGGCTATGCCCTACCACAATAAGACAATAAAGTTGCACTCCAACTAACATCTATACATTTCGTGTAGTGGTAAGTTCTTGAATCAACATTTTGATTTCTTAATATTGAAAAAATCATAATTATTAGCCCATTAAGTGAGTTTTGTGAAAGTATTATTAATCTTGGATTTTCAGCTTGTGGAATACCTGAAAAGTTCAATATGAGTCGAGTTCTCATGTAATGAATGGATTGATTTTAAATGTTTCTAGTAATATGAATAAAGTTTTTGTCATGATAACAACTATGAACCATGGTCACAAAAAAGGAAATAATTTATGAGAGCTTTACCTTGAAATAGACTACTAGAACTGGACCCGTCTACCATGGTGGTACTAGAAGTATCCAAACTACCTGATGGTATATTAATTGCTCTCGAGTTGTTGGGTAAACTGGATGATTAGCTGAAAGAGGTGAAACTGGATTCCATTGTAGCTCTCTAGCAAAATCTTCAAGTGCCCTCTATTCAGCTCCTTTAGGAGGAACTTGGTTTACCTAGTGAAAGATCAATTGTTCTAGGGCTAGTCGGTAGACTGGCTAATTAGCTAAAAGAGGTGAAACTGAATTTCATGGCTACTCTTTAACAAAATTAACAAGTTCCTTGTATTGAGTCCCCCCATATACATTAGTAGGATAGTAAGATTTTGTGTGGCACCTTGTACAACTACTTATGGTATTGCACTTACGGCTAAATGGGTTTGGCACAATTTGAACATATGGTAAACCAAGATTATTTGAGGTATTAGGTGGTCTCTTGCCTTATGAACTTGCCCATACTACAAAGCCGATTGTGCTATTGGTTCCATTGATGTTTTCCCTCTAGCGTTAGCTGAAGTAACCATGATGGAGATATTTTATACTGGACTTGTCTACTGAACTGATGGGCCAATGTTGAAGGATGATGCAAAATGCTCTGTTGTCTATTGTATATGTCTTTGTTCCTACTCATGAATATTATGCATCTCATTGTGGACCATGGGCTTCACAATCTCAGCAAATTGATAAGATATATGGTACATTAAATCATTAAGATCCATGTCATGACCATTAGCTGTCTGAGATCAGTAATATCTTCAATATTTAGACTTAATTGACTCACAATAACTGGAGTTATAGTTGAGAATATGGCATAGTTGAAGTTGATGTCACTATTAGTTGAGAAACCTGAGGTTCAATAGGTCTCCGACTGCCATTCTTCTTTGTAGTTGATTATGTAGGGTCCATTGAACTTAAACTCCTACTAGGTAACTTGAAATCTAATTCGTATGACACAAACCTTATGGGAGGATCTTCTTCTGGTCCCACTAGGTGTTCTAAAAAACATGTCTGCAATTTTTTACTGATTAGTTGTGCATATCAGCCAACTCGTAACTTTTGATTCCCTCTATGTTCTAGCGAAACACTAAGGTGTTCCTTAGTTGTGGGTCTATAGACTACTAAAGAAAGTGCCTAATTCGAAGATCGGCTAAAAACTAAGTTTGTTAAAGACTAAAAATGAAAGTAAAGGCATAAAACCAATAAAGAAAATAATACATAAAACAATAAAGTAATGGCTGAAAAATAAAGGATAAATTAAATGTAAAGGCTTGTGTTTGATTGATTCAGTGGTGTTTACAATTGAGTTCACAATAACTATTTATAGAGCCTAAAACTAGCTATTAGCCCCCACTAAAACGGTTTACCATGTTTCCTAAGCTTTTGATCCAGTTTACAACATTGTGAAATCATGACCTATAATCAAAGTATTGGTTACTCCCTCATTAACTAAGTTCCTTCAGTTTTGAAACCAAATACATTGCATAAGTTAGCTGAAAGATTGATTCACAAACTGACCACTTCAACCTTATACTTATCTTCAAGGAAGATGGTTACCATGCAATTTCTAAGAGTACGTTTGGTTTCATGTTTGAAACCCCAAACGTACTTTCCAGGGAGACTAACATACGCTTGGTTTTGTTTGGTAAAATTCAATCAGTTTCAATGAAAAATTGTCTTAAACCTTAGTTGAAGTGAAAACTCCAAATTCTTGCTTTTTTGTTGGGCAAAATTCCGTTAGAGATATTTTCCCTTTCAATCTTACTTCAAAAGTGATTTCAATCTTTCATCCAAATAACATTTATTTTGTCAAACTTATTTCTGAGATAAAAGTTCTTAAACATAAATCACGTTACTCGAAACTCACTTTCAACCAAACTTAAGTTTGTAAAACCAAGTTGACTCAAACTTAAGTTTATAAACTCTAATCCAAACACACACTAAGTAGTTAAATGTTCATTGACCTAGTCAAACCCACGAATTTATGTTGATTTTCTAATTGAATGGCTCCAATATGTTAAGTGCACAACTATCCTATAACCATAAGTTGCCAACCTTATCAGCTTATTCTGATGAGAAGTGGTTATCATGTAGATTATATCCAGTTATAGCCACTTTGACTTGTTCAAACTCATAATTTGAACTTGATCTTCAACTAACTAACTCTAAACAGCCCAATAATAGAAAATTTGGCCCAAGTATGTCTTCATTGTTGGATTTTTCTCCTTTAGGCCCATTCTAGACTTAGCCCATTGCAGTAGCATGCAATCTTAACTCATTAGCTAAATATTAGTGAAGTATGGATCTAGTTTAACTGATTCAAGCCTCTTTTTTTTTTTTAATTCTTTAGTGTTAACACGTAGTCGTTTAATCATTGAGATTGTAACACATTAGCTAAATATTAGTGAAGTTTGGACCCAGTTTAACTGATTCAAACCATTTTTTTCAACTTTTTAGTGTTAACACATAGTCATTTAATCATTGAGATTGTAACTAAAAGAATTTGATTTTTATCAAGTGTGAATGTAACATTTTTATTTAATGATAACATATCGATATAAACTTATCAACTTTTATAAATTATCCAAACCCTCATCATTAACTAATTTCTAATGGTTAATAAGAATTTGAGTGTTGACATTTCATATATTTGTTATCATAGCTCAAGAGACTTAGCTCAAATAACAAGAATTACTTTATGATATATTTTCCTTTTTTCAAACTAGGTCTTATACCTCCTTTATATATAAATTAAAAAAAAGTGTAAATGACATCAAATCAAAATAAAACTCATAACTAAATGATTGCTTCTTTTGATTTTTATTATAACTCAGACGATTGGCAATATTCAATTTATATGTATATATTTTTTCAACATATTTTAAAATGAGCATTTGTAAAATATATTTTTTTTCTTGGGGAGGCTGGGGAATGTAAAACTAGATTTTCTTGTTTAGTTTATAATTAAGCTACTCTGCACAGGAATTATTGCATGTAAACAAATGTACATGCAAGAGATGACCTAGATGCGTAAATTCTTCTGAGGACCACTTACGATTCAAAGAGAAGTGTTGTTAGGATTGGGCCACATGGCACGTAGTTCAGGCTTGACTTGGGTTTCCAACCTAAACCCAAGCTCCAACAAGATACTAAATCCTTTTTAGTACCATGATGATCTCACACAGTTTGAACCTTATGTATGACCTTTTATAAATTATCTTTTCTCCTCACCAATACTTCAATTTTAGTGACTTAACAAAATTTTAATCTTAAACTTCATTAGACCTATCAAACATGTTCATATCTTGTCCTTTAGTTGATCGAGATTGGAAACCCCAACCTGAAAAAGGGAAAATTAACTTATCCATTCAAAAAATATGTTAATTGGAGCCCAAATACTTAGGGTGTAGCTAACTGGCCCAAATTAGGTTGTCTCGGATCTTCACTATTCCGTCTTTTTAGTTTCTATTGTGACGGTTACAATTCTCAAGAGTTAAGACAAACGAAACTCAAACTGAAAATGAAACTGAAAGTGTGCATGTCGTGGAGAATAACAAGAGTTAACTCGTTTTCTTCGAAGCAGCATACTCTTCTCAGTTGCCAGAGACTTGGTTTTGCTCCTATATAGCTAGGTACGATTTCTGTTGAATCCGAGTTCTGCTATTCATACTTCTCTACTTCTGTTTCCTTTTTCTTAGCCACCATTTTTTACTGTTGCTGTTCATGGTGCAAACTTCTTTCAGCTACTATTTGACTTATGTACTAAGTGTGGTTGCTATTCCTGGATTCCTACTAATTCTTATGTTGTTTTTCTGTTTCGTTTTAATGCCCCCTTCTGTCGTTTTTCATGTTTGCTTCTTTTTTTGGGTACGTATGTTTGCTTCTTCAATTCAAAGTTGATATCACCTTTTTAAATCAATCCACCGTTTTTCTAGATTTTTTTTTAAATTTTTTTCTTTGTTATATTTATTGATTTTTGTCGTTTCTTTTATCCTTCTTTTTTACAAAAAGTTGTGCCTAAAGTTTTCTCTTTTATTTTCAAAATTTGTGTCTTGCATTATTTACCCTGAAGCCCTGAATAGGGCTTGAAATTTCAAGTACCCTTTTGAATTTTGATGTTATTAATGGAAAATAAGCATGAACCATTGTGCTTGCTCTGCTGCTTTCTTTCAACACTTTGAAACCAAATCTCTGAAATCAGTAGCCCTTCCTAGTTTCCCTTACTCTTTAGTGGTTCATGGCCTAGACTACACTGTCATTTCTTGGGGAAGAAGCGACCTGGGGAAGTTGCTTGACTTTCTATCTGGGGAATTATGTTATGCATTTGATATATCTTAAACAAATAATCAATGTTGTAGTTTAGAAAAGTAAGTTCCTTTTTTGAATTCAGCTTTCTATAAATGCAATGCAATTAAATCACGGAGATATTTCCATCTAATCTTTATATGAAAGACCATTTTAGAAATTTTAGGATGTTGACTATGCGCTTATCTCATCATCTGTCCTGTTATCTCATGCCATAAATTTGGACCTTCTCCATGTTTTGTAACCATTTTAGGTCTCGTTTGAATCCTTGTAACTTGGACAGATCAAAGGGTATGGAGTACCTTAAATTATGGATGGATGACAGATTGGCAGTGTCTCTTATTATCGCCCACTTGTTCAAGTGTACAGTTTAAGGAGGGATCTTTTCATTTAAAATACTATTTGGTTGAATAAGTTTCTTCTAATGAATTCCATGCATGAAATTTAAAAAGAAGCTACCTTCCAATGCAATAAGGCAAACATAGACAAGAAGACTTTAGCAGCGAAATGGCATGCTAGCTCAGTAGAAAATACAACATAATGCTAGTGGATCTTGCTATGATGTTTTCCAAACGTGGAATGTCAGCATCAGAAAAAAAATATTTCAAGAATACAAAGGGCTGGTACAATGAAAGGATCAATTTCACTAGATTTACATAATTTACCATTAAGATGAGCTTGGTAAGATTTAGAAAATGAGAGGTGTGGGAGCAGCATATCTATGTATGCATTCTCTCCAGATATATTGGTCACATTTTCATTAATTCCATTTACTTTGATACCAAACACACTGCACGCTAGAAGGTGAGTTGCAAATTGGAGCCTTTATATCTGAAGTTGTAAGTTTCAGTACTTGTTGCAGATTGTTAGCAATCTAAACGACCCAGCTGCTCAAGTTAAAGAACAGAAAAAGTAAAAATTGTTTAAAATGGTAACCTTGCTATGAAACTTGATATTTTAAATTGCCTTCCTAATTCCAGCAAATAAATGCACTGCTGGAAGCTTGGGATAGAGAATTAATGCAGCATAATTAGTTGGATAACTTTATATAGAAAGTAAGTGAAAGGGATTGAGGCTTGCTCCAAAACATTGAGGAGGCCTGCCCCTCAATGGAGGGATGGATGACTCCAAGATTTTTTTGTTGCATCTTTAAAATCTTTGGAACGTTTGGAGTTATTTTCTGGCAATATTCATATTTTATTTGTAATGCTAAACTGTATGAAATTACACATGTGCTTGCCAGTGGAATGATATAGGATGCTGTGAGACCTTGGGAGCAGACAAGAGTAACACTGTTGACACCTGAAATTTATGTAGAAATTATAGTGTTCCCTGAGTCACTAATTCTGTTTGAGTTACCAAGGTTTGCAATGTCAAATACCCTTTGAAAACCTAGATTATAACTCAATCCTGCTTCTTTCTTTCTTTTGGGAAGGTGAGTCCAGTTTCTGGTGGATAGAGAGAAAAATAGGATGGAGCCCCATGCAGTACAAAGTATAGTTTGTAACATTCCAAAGGAAGGTATTGAAAATACAATGAATACTGAGTCAACTTTAGCAGATGAAAGAAAAAATGACACAGAATTTTCTTCTTATACTGATGAAATGAGGACAGTTTCTGCTTCTGTCATAAATGAAGAGCTTATGTCAGAAGTTATGAGAATTTCTTTGGCTGGAATACAAGTTGGATGCTTGAAGAAAAAACTTCTTGTTCTTGATATAAATGGGCTACTTGTGGACATAGTGTCACCCCCTCCAAAGGATCACAAAGCAGATGCAACCATTGCGAGGCGAGCAAGTGAGTAAAGATTGTGCTATTCTACATTTTTAATGAATCATCCATACTTTACTGATTAGGTTATGTTTCATTTCAGTATTCAAGAGGCCCTTTTTTCCTGAGTTTCTGAAGTTCTGCTTCGAAAAATTTGAAGTTGGTGTATGGTCTTCAAGAACAAAGTACTCTTCAACTATAATGAATGTGACTTAATTAACTTCTCGTGTTCAGTTTATTTGTCTTCATTTCTGTTTCAGAAAGATTACACCTGCCCTCTTTTCCTTTTGGCATCTTGCAGTTGTAGATTGTTAAAAATCAGCTGTAGTATAAACTTAATTCTGGACTTCGTGTTTTCGTAGGAAAAATGTTGACCTTGTCATTGATTATTTGATGGGAGACATGAAAAACAAGTTTCTTTTCTGTTGGGTAAGCATTTGTTGAGCTGTTTTCTGACTTCCAAAATCTCTTATTATTTGTTCCTCATTGACCTCCAGAAATCTTGGTTTAGTTAATTTTGTATAAAGGATACATATTCAGAGATGTGAGATTTTGGACAACCATGTTAGGTAATAGGTGGCATTGAATTATTGAGTCGTATTTATATTGCTTGGTGATCTTCTCATTCAATTTAGATGTGAATTTTCCTTTTTTCTTCCTTCTCTTCTTGTATCTTCATTTTATACAAACCATGAATTCTATCAATTCACAACTCTACAGGTCTGCTACTGCCATATTATCTTATCATGACATTGATGCATTTATTATTTTTTTAACCTACTTTCTCACTTTTGTTAGAGGTTGTTAGAGTATAAGCCTAGATGGCATTAACAGCACAGCTGGCAGTGTTAGTTACTAATGCAGTTAGAGTTTAGTTACACTTAAGAGAGTTAGTTACAGATTAGCACTATGATTAACTGTGTATAAAAACCATGTATAGCAGCTTACTCTGGTAATGGAAATCGTTCTCACTTTCCTACAGTTTATATCTTTTTCTCTCTTTGGAATCTTCCTAGCTACGTTTGCTCTCTTCATCTCTATTATTTCAACAGAGGTAAACGTTGTTCTGCTTCCATCTGAATCTACATATTCTTGACTTCTGCAGGATCTTTCTCATTGTACTGAAACAAGTTTCAAAACTCTTGAAAACAAGCACAAGGATCTGGTTTTTAAGGATCTGAGGAAAATTTGGGAGAAGCACGATCCTAATCTTCCATGGGAGAAGGGATATTATAATGAATCAAATACATTGCTGTTGGATGATTCTCCTTATAAAGCATTGCTTAATCCTGTAACTAAACTAACTTTTCTTTCTTTCTTTCCTTGTTTAAATAGGCTTTCTTTAGCAACACCATATTATAATGCCATTTCCTAACTTGTTTTTTGAATGTTTTGATCAATTATTTTAGCCACACACCTCAGTCTTTCCTCATACATTCAGTTATCAGAATAAGAGCGACAACTCACTAGGTATGGTATCTTCGTAAAGACCTACTAGTATCTTATTCATAAAGTCATATGGATATGCTTGAGGCTTGGCTAAATCCTGCTAATGGACTATGGCAGGCTTGATTGGTTCTCTTCCTTTTGTATTTTCATTTGCATACTTGACCTTTATTGGCTTGAATCTCTCAGTGGTCAAGGAAAAGGAAGGCAAAGCAATATATATATATATATGGAATGCTTTCAAACATAATTAAGTGGTTGTTTATACATCCAGATTAAACTTAGCTTTTAGTGTGAGACTTACTTTTTTGGCACAAATTATAATTTTGCAACATCTAAGATGCATTAAATCATTCATTCATTCTTTTTTTTGTTTAGTTCAAGGGCCAACTTTTAGTGATTACTACCTTTATGCTTTCTAAAGCTTATCCAAATTGTTTGATCAATAACAAAATTATGATTCATGACAGCTGCTGGAGGTGATCTGCGAGAATATCTAGATGGATTGGCAAATGCTGAAAATATACCAAAGTACGTTGAGGAACACCCATTTGGCCAAGAAGGTATCAGTGAAACAAGTCAATCTTGGAACTTCTACCTCCAGGTTATTGGTAGTCTTTATGCCTGTCAACCTGAGGACAATGTGTATGTCAATTTGAATATCAGTGTACATTCTGCCTGCTGAAAGAGCCAGAGCAGTTTTTCTCAAAGAGAAATGGAGATTTAGAAGAATTTTCATTTTTTTTCTCATCAAATATACAAAAGTCGTTTTCATCATTAAAGTTTATTTAAACATTGCTGTAAAACCATTCATGAAGAAGAAAAGCTGTAACAACAAGAAGCTGACTATTGGAAGGCAAAAAATGAATCTAGGAGGGTGAGACTCAGGAACTTTATTACAGGTTATCATTCAAATTATCTAGGAGGGTGAGTCTCATGAACTTTATTACAGGTTATCATTGAATTTGAATGGTGTTTTTATCAGAAAGCTTATCAATCACGATATACTTGCTATATATCTAATATGGTTGTTGCGGATTCCTTTAGGAAGCATTGATGACATTTATGAACAGTTCATGATTATCGATTTAGTTTTCTTATGAGACTAAATGTATAAGGGCTTAGTATCTTTAAATATTTTTATGTGGTTTAATTGCTCAAAATCATGGGGTTTCTCTATCATTCTATGAATATTATTAGTTAGTTTGAATTGCCTTTCAGAATTATTATTATTTTTTTAACCTTTTAGATTTGTTAGGTCTGTTTGTAGAATTACTGCATTAGAGCTACTTAAGCTAGGATTGGCCAAATTGATTCTGGCCACAAAATTTCTCTCTCTCTCTCTCTCTCTCTCTCTCTCTCTCTCTCTCTCTCTCTTCTTTTCTTTTCACATGGAATAGGTCATTCAGTTATTAGGCTGGAGGAACTAAATTTTCAATTTTAAAATTTAATGCTGGTCGGTTTATGCGTAATGATCATAAAGGATATTTTTCAATTAATTGGAAGCATGGCTGAAGAAAAATACTTGGACAAGGAGACAAGTTTTACTGCAAATGTGATTATGATTATTGAGCCTTCATGTGCCTGTTTTCTGATAATAGACAAAGAGTCCCTTCATCTTGGTAACTTTGTGCAAGCTAGCCGGGCGCCCTGCTTGGTTTCTTGGTCATCTTTCAATTTCTTAATATTGACAAATTCTTAATCATTAGATAAATTTTGTGAATGAATTATTAATCTCGGATTTTCAGCGTGCAGAATACCTGAAAAATTCATGATGAGATGAGTTCTCATACAATGAATGGATTGATTTAATGTTGCTAGCAAAAACATAAAAAGTTTATCTGTTTATGTCATGATAACAACAGAAAACCATGAACCATAGTCACAAAAAAGGAAATAATTTACATGAGTTTAACCCTTAAACAGAGTGCTAGTTCCACTATTGAGCATAAGGAGAATAATTTTCTGATTGCAGCGAAACAAATATATTATTAAATTGCTGCTCATGTAGTTAAAAGTTAAAACTGCATATTTCTTATGTTGTAAGTTCTTTATGAATCATAATCTTGTTCAAGGTGATCAGGTGCGTTGATCACACGGACATACTTAGATGAAAATTGATACTAATTATGAATTAGGAGGAGAAATTTATTTTATATTTATATTAAAGTCAATAACTCCACTTATGGTAAATAAGGAAATTATGGGACTAATTAAGCACCGTAAGTTCAATCATAAATAATCTTATCGCTGTATAAAATTCAGGTATACTACACTAGCATAGATTTATTTATTTATTTATTTTTTCTTGCACTTCCATTTATCGAACGGTTGGTTGCACTATAACAATATTATAACATAATTGAGTCAGATAGTTAGACAAGTTTCCAAATGAATAACAAGGAATAGTCATTTTCAGGGAAGAGATACATTGGATCACACAAACGCTTAGAATAAAGCTGTAAGGTTTTCTAACTAGGTTTGTGGGGTTTGCAACGAGGACTTTTGTCTCTTCTCATTTTTCCTGTGTGTCAGATTTTTCAGAGAATATACGTGAAGAAACCCATTTTGTGCGTTTCAATTAACTTTCTAGCAAAGCACTTATGGCTTTTGAGCATGCCATTGTACGTACTTGATCATTATTGATCTATTCTGATGCAGACATTATAGTGACTACTCTACCCCATAACCACTCTACTCTATTTTCGTCGAAAAATGACTTCAGCACCTTTCATTAACAACTCCATATGATATAACACATGATAGCAATCATTCACCTACAACTAACAAGTAATCAATCACATTGGTCGTTTGCATACAGAGCCATGTTCTTCAAGGCTGGCATCCATTAGTTCCAGATCAATTCTGTGGATGAATTTGGGATACATAAAATTCTGTAGGGCAAAACCATTTTGTTTCACCCTGCAATACACATGTAATCTTACATAAAAATATTCTTTTACACCCAGATATTTGTGACAAATAAGATGTCATATGAGCATTGCATTCGTGTACTTTAGAACTAGCATTTTTTGAGTAATGATTGTTAGGAATCACCTAAAGTTACACTACTCACATCTATATAAATATAAGTTTTAATTTTACGTGTGAAATTCGTCCCGCGAAGATATACACAATCCAAATCTATTGCCACAAACGCACATATATAAGTAGTCCGATAAAAAACCGAATCTCCAACATTATTATATGATTCATTTCTTAATTTTAAAGACTGGCTGATGCTAATTGAATTACAAGTTGGTTGACACTACCTACTTTTTAACAAGTTTAAGGGTTTGAGGTACGCATGATTTTCTTTTTACGTCGTGATACACATGCTTTTTGGTCTTCTTGATACATATTATGATTATTAGGAGTAATTCTTATGTAAAAATAATCAATTATAAACATTTAAATTATTATTTGAGATGTGTAAAATAATAAAAATTATCATAAAATTATATTAATTATTAAAAATATTTTTATATGTATTAAATAATTATTTAAATATATAAATAATAATGTAGTAGATCGTGTTCATTTAAAAATTTCTTTTATTACTACATTGACATTTTCCAGAAGTCCATAAGCATTATGGGTCCAGTAATTTACCCAAATAATGTTTTCAATAGAGATTAAAAGGTGAACAGTCGTGCTATGCCTGCTATCTCGGTTGTTTAGGAGCAGGACGTATGAAGTTCAGATATATTATTTTGGTGTCGTATTTATGTGTTAAATATATGTGTATTATTATTAGACACACAATAATATATGTACAATACACATATTATATGTGTCCGATTACAACATTATTTTTTAATTTGAACATGTCTGAAGTATCGCATGACACGATCAATTTAAAATTTAAAAAAAAATTTAATTATCATTTAAAATAAAAAAGTAAAAAAATAAGTGATATACTTAATTACTAATTATTTATCACTCAATTCTAATTACTCAATTATTAGTACCACTTATCTTAACCAACCAGACCACAATGGTTTTTACTAAGGCCACCCTTCCCATATAGCTATATACCCCTATCTGCGATTAAGCCATCGTGCCAATGGTGGAGAGCAAAATAGAGTTAATCCTTAGATATTCTACTTAATTAATTTTTTTGTTGTATATGTGCCTAGTTCTATTAGGACAAGTTGATTTTAAAGAATTTTTGAAAAATATCAATAGAAATGATGTTCTATATTTTTTGTAAGTAGTTTATCAAGTAACAAATAATATATGTCAGATATGATATATATATATATTATAAATCTTAATCATATATATATATATATATATATATATATATATATATATATATCTCTCTCTCTCTCTATATATTTTATATATATATATATATATATATATATATATGTTTTATAATTTTTTTTATATTTGGTGTGTTCTTATATTTGTTTTATTGTTCCTATATATTCGTATTTGTATCATGTCCCATGTTTGTGTCAGTGTCTATGCTTTATTAGGCATGCCTATTGCCATGCAAACAATTGAATATCTTGATAACAAAATACTAAAATAGAGAATTATATATATATGGCTTGTCTGTATCTTATAATATTTTAATTTTAATGTAGTTCTATATTCATGTTTGTATCTTATCTCGTACTTATGTCAGTGTCTATTCTTCATAAGATAGGACTATTGCCCTGCAAACAATTGAATATCTTGATGACAAAATACTAAAATAGAAAATAATAAGAAAGAAAGAAAAATGAAATCTTATTGTTATTAGAAAATGTTAATTTCACTATATTTTTTATTATATTTTTATCACTTTTTTTTA
Organism: Ormosia emarginata; assembly: GCA_029884605.1. Classification (NCBI taxonomy): domain Eukaryota; kingdom Viridiplantae; phylum Streptophyta; class Magnoliopsida; order Fabales; family Fabaceae; genus Ormosia; species Ormosia emarginata. The sequence continues at coordinate 8,351,709 of JAQQTP010000048.1, forward strand.
TGGTTATGATTAAATAAAAAAATGATGAAGAAAAAGTGATATAATTAATAATATAAAAAATATAAAAAATGATGTAAAAAAATGTGATAAAAAATCAAAGTGGCTTATTATTAGCCAAAAATATTGAAACTCTTATGATATGGAGGCATGTGACACTGTGAGGTTTAGATCCTGATGGTCTGTCAACTCAAATATTTTTTACTTTTTAAATTGAATAAGTCATTATGATTATTTTTAAATTATTTTATTTTTTGGATCAACTCACTTATTTTTTTTATATTTTTTTTTATATTCTTTCCGACATTAATTATTATATTTTTTAGTTAAAATTATTTCTATACATGATATTAATTATTAATTATATATCTTTTTAAAAGTTATTATATTAATTATTAGATTCAAGATACTATTAAATATTTCTTAAATTAAAAATTTTTCTTTTTAAAAGTTAATATATTAATTAATCAAGATACTATTATATTTTTATACATATAAATCTTATTTTTATATTATCTTAATATTAAATTTAAAATTATATGTTTAAGAAATTTAAACATTTTATATTCGAACTAATTGATTAAACAGATAAGTTGAATATTATTATCAGTAATTCTTAGTACACGTGACAGCTATTATTGAAATCCACTTTATGCTCATCTTTTTTACATAAAAAAATTGTCACTGAATTCTAAAGTTATACACATATACGTATGCAAGTGTCCATTAGCAGGGACCACAATCTTCCATTTAGCCAAATTTTTTTTCCAACTTATCAAGTTATTCTTCTTAAAATATTAAGAAAGAGAAATAATATCGTTCAATTATTGGAATTCTCTAAGGAAAGTGATAGATAACCAAGTACTATGACCTCCAATTCAATGTGTTATCCCACCAAACAAGCGCAAAAAAAAAAAAAAAAAAGAAGTTGGTATTGAATGGTTACATATATGTATAAAGTCTTTTTTTCTCATGTGACAAAGGGACAAGACGGAATCAAGACTTCATTCCCAATATTGAATAATAATAATCCACTCTAACTCTAACATGGTCTGTCTGTTGCTTAATGGTCACTCCATCTTGGGACCCTTTTGGGCACTTCCCTGGTATGTGAATAAGATTATAGTTTTAGCGCGCTTTGGAATTCTCTCTTTCTCAATATATATCAATCTCTTTCCTTCTTAATTTTTAACATTCAATAGATTTTTTATTGGTAAAATTTACAAAATTTCATTCAAGTTTATTAGTCAATAAGCAAATAAATCTGTCACATGATGTTCATTCATCAAGTTCTTAATAAAATCATCATATGTGGCTCACATCCCCGTCTCACTAGATAATTATTTATTATTTATTGTAAAACTACGTCTGATCAATTTCAATTGTATAAATTTCCAAAAAAATAAAACACAACGAAATTTTTAAAAGCAATACGAGCATAGAATGTGGAGAGCTAAATTGAGTTTTGTTGGAAGTAACATAACTTAAAAGGAAAATGGCATATCTTATAAGCAATTTTTATTTTTATTTTTTATAAAATTTGAGAGTGATTGAGCCATTTGTATTGATTATGTTATGAATTTAAAAAATTAGTGTTAATTATTATAATTGATAACATTAATTTATTGGCTCAATATATAAAATTGAAGGAAGTTTTGTGTATGATTTTGTTTGATTAGATATTAAACTATTTGTGTATTATTCTTAATTCTTAATAGGTACAATTATTAGATAGGAAAAGAGAATGTGACTTAATAAAGGACTGAATTTCTTTATCTCATTATTTCACCTCAAATTCAAAGACTAGGATTAAGCTACAAGCATATATATATATATATAAAGACTTACACTCATATATCGTTAGATCCACTTTGAGAAAAATTTTTATTAAGTAGAAAGTGAAATGAATAAATCTTGATCCTCCCTTATATATATATATATATATATATATATATATATATATATATATATAAAGTATATCTAATGAGAAAAATTTTTATTATGAGAAAGTGAAATGAATAAATCTTAACCATACAACTATATATAAACAAGATCAAAAGTTATTTAAATGTCATGTGATTCACTTAAAAAAGTTATATGCATTTATATTTTATTTTTGACTATTCATGTAAAATCTAATGATTAAAATTCACTCATTTCATCTCTTACAATAAATTTTTTTCTTGTTTAAGCTATATATATATATATATATATATATATATATATATATATATATATATATATATATATTATACTATCCTTTTTATTTTCTAAAACTCTTATATTTGGTAAAGCACATGGTAATTGGTGCGGAATTAGATCGAAACATCACGTGCCAATCATACACCAATATAATGGGGTAAAGCTTCTTCGAACTTTAGTTTGGGAACTAGGAGATGACTTGCTTATAATAAGTTGGTCCATGCTCAAAAGTAAGGCACCTCGTGATGCTTCCACTTTTCCCATGTGATCGTGTATCCCCCTTTTCAAATTTCTACTTCAACAATCGATCACCATCGGCCCCCTTTCTTTAGGTATATGCAGCAATAATCAAATGACTTTGACCTTTCCATGCAGGTGGAGTACTATATCTTCTTTCAACCTATTATATGGTTAAACCTATTTGTTTTGCTAAGATATTCTACGTAAAACCTATTGAAATCAAGATCATCACCATAGAGTCTATTATGCAATACTTCATCATGAAGATTAAAAAAAAAACACACACACACACATTTTAATATATGGATTATATAGCACAAACTTGACCTTTTCTCTCTTTCCTTCTTTGTTTCTTGTTAATCAAATTAAAATGATACCAAAACACTGTACATACTGAACCAATTAGGAGCTTTGAAGAAAATTATGTGCTTTTCACTTTCTTGATTTATATTTTAGATTAGGAGTGTGGATCAACCTATCCGTGTTTATATCACCCTAAAAAGAAATAGATAAATGAAGGAAGTGGAAGTTTTTTTTTCCCCGGGATGCAGAAGGAAGTGGAAGTTTGCGCAAATTGCTACTTCTAGGGAGTACATATCTTGCAACTTATAGAATTAACATATATATGATCTAGAAGGCCACATTCATCACAGTTTCATTCAGTAAGTATATATATCCCTTGTTTGAGAAAAAAAATGATGAAATCTCACATTAAGATTCTTAAAAAAAAAAAATGTATTATTGGCAAAGATATTCTGCTCGAGTTCGCTAAATCTATCAATATAGGCCAGATAAAATATTTCATTGTACTCATGGCAGACTATTGCTAGTTTGCTACTTCCCTTCCCCCCGGCCCCCCTCTCCACCTTTAATTTGTTTTGGCACACTGCAAATTAACATATTTCCACGTTGAATGATAAAAAGAAATTAAAACAATCAAAATAAAATCATGTGATCTTAATTAATAGTTTCATATATTGTGCACGCATCTACACCTTCGTAAGTTATTAATTAGATAATAATATTCTAGATTTCATTATAACTTTTTTTAATTAATTCAAATAATTATATGTAAAATATTCTATTTTCATACTAATATAATTTCTACGTGCTTTTATTTGCTTTTGTATAATTTGTTGTTTTCAGTAACCTTTTTTTTGGATGAATTTTTCTCACAATAAAGTTACATTTCATTGCACTTATTATATCCCCTACATAATAAATATATCATAAGCAATCCACTTGCACATGATATTTCCTCCTGCCTGGTTGTGATTCTGACAAGATTTCAACCGTCCCTATCTATTTGTACATCATCTAGGTTGGAGCAGGTTAATCCGAATCTATATGATGCTAAAAACGCATAAGACCTAGCATTAATTCTAGTAGCATTTATTAGTGAAACACTATCATGTACATAGTTAGAAGATTTAAGGGGACCATTATTGTCTTCAAGGAGTCCAGCCTGCAGAAATTTGCCAATTAACACTAGATACCAAATTTTATTATAGTAACATTTATAATTAAAGGACATTGCCATGCAGGGATATATTAATGCTTTCATGAACTCCGCTCCAGTGTGCAGAACTTGGCTTATATATAGTTAACCTATATATACTTGATGCGAAACCTAGAATATCATAACTCACCAATTAGGAGAATGCAATCCAATTACTAAGTAATAATCCAAAGCAAGCAATAAGTCACTCTTTTATTTGTTATCCAAATTTAATTACCATTACATTAAAATGAATATGTTGACAGCATTTTTAGTTAGCGACAAAAATTAAAGACCAGAAGCAGACTTTGATTTACCTTAAATGGACAAATCACTCATATATGGCCCTCTAGCACCGTGTTCACCCAAGTATTAATATCTATTATGAACAATTTTGGGAAGCTAATAAGCGGTCCAATTAACATTGTACCACACTGTACCTTTTAGATACAATGTGAGGAGCTCATGGATCTAAATTAGAAACAGCAGATAGTCTTTTATAGGACCACAATTCTGTCAAGAATTTATCAACAACTAATGAATGCTTAACATAAAGTTAATGTTTATCTAATTAAACAAAGGGTATTTTAATAGGGCAAGAAAATTTTAAATGAAAAAATAAAACTTTTTCAATTTTTAATGAATTAAAGGTTTTATTTTTATATAATTTTTTTTAATTTGACTTTTTTAATAAGTCTTTAACGGGAGCAAAACTCTTAAACAAATAAATAAATTGTACATGAAAAAGGGATGGATGCTTGAAATGTACCTTGCTGATCGATGTGATTTCAATTATTGTCCTTAATTCAATTAGCAATTCCCAAGGGACAAAACAAGTATATTAAAACATTGCAGAAGGTCAGAGCTCAGAACCCCATTAATTCTACAACTGTGCGCGTGAGGCATAATATTGTGGCTAACAATTTAAAAAGGTAACACACTTGTATACCTTTCGAATATTTCTTATTAGATGCATGTGAAACAAGGCTATATATTTCAACTGGAGGCTGTTACGTGATACTCTTTTGAATATGAGATATAGAAGTAACAAAATGATGATGGTTTATACATATTATTATTTTAGGTTAGGGTATATCAGCCACTTAATGCAAGTAGTATTTTAAGTAATTAAAAAAATAAGAAAAGATGTCGAGTTTGATTCTATAGCAAGTCTAGATTACGTATTATCTCTCAAATAGAGATATTGATAATGGATGATTGTACATTAAAACTTCCTTGATGTTATTACAATCAATCTTATCAAAGGGTATGCTCCTTTGGTTTTTCCTATATATTCTCTTTTTGGTTCAGTGTTGTAAATCTATAACTTAATTAGGAACACTCCTTTCAAACTCCCAAAGTTTCAGCTAAATTATTGTAGCTGAGGCCTAATTATTTTCTTGTTCTAAAAGAAAAATATAATTTGAATGAGCAGGAGGGAATGTTGGAGGTTCAGCCGAAAGAAACATTAAATGTAAGGTTAAAAACTTTTTCGACCTCCAACAAATTACGGTGCATTTAAGAGAATTGGATTTGTTCAACCTCCAACCAATTACATTCATGCAATGTCTCTATAAAAGGAGGCCTTCAGCAGATGAAGAGAGGCACCGAGCCTCACAAGAGAAAGAGAGTGAGAGAAAAATTAGAGAGAGTTTTTTAAGAGAGAAAAATAGTGAATTAATTTGTGAGAGTGTTATTTACAAATTGAAGATACAATATTATTGTATTTTTGTATTCCCATTATTTTATAGTGGAGATTTAAGTGACCTACGGATCCCTTGGTTTTTCTTTATTCACATTGAAAAGATTTTCCACGTTAAAAATTTGTGTTGTTGTTACACTTGTTTATACATATTATGTTACACTTTCACAGAGGAGAGAAATTATGCTAGCACTTCCCAACAATGGTATTAGAGCTCTTAGAGCTCTCGGATACTAGGTGCCAAATTCATAAGAAAATTCTTAGTATGCTCTATGGTTGCAGCATTGTCTGATCTTCCACATCAGAAAAGAATTATTTTCGTTGTTGGGAATAACGTGTGGTGGTGTGAAAGTGCTGTCTAGGAAAGTTCTGACTAGGAAAGACTTGGTACTTAAGTGTGTCCATTAGTGACTCACTTCTCTTTCCTGAGAACTTACCTGGTACATTATTTGCATACTACAATTATTGTTTCAGTAGACAGTTGTATGATACTATTCACATATACGGTATTGGCCTGTGTAACTCAAGATGGAGGGAGCTGTCATTCATGATGGAGATATGTTCAAGCTAACTGCAGATAACTACTCCTATTGGAAGCTGATGATGGAAGACCACTTATACTGCAAAGATTTGCATGAGCTAATCACCCAGAAAGATAAACCAAAGGGGAAGACCGACAAAGAATGGGAGCTCCAGAATTGGAAAGCAGTAGTTATGATCCGAAAATATATTGACAGGAGTTTGTTTGAACATGTATCAACTTATACCAACGCGTATGATTTGTGGACGAAACTTGAATCCTTGATTCAAAAGAAGACGCCCAGGAATAAAGCCCACCTTGTTAGACGACTGGTGAAGTTGGAGTACTCGGACGGTCAGAACATGATCGAACATTTGAATACCTTCAAAGGTATTGTGAATCAACTGACGAAGACAGAAATGAAGATAGATGATGAGTTGCAAACTCTTCTACTCCTCAGTTCTCTACCTGAGAGTTGGGACACTCTAGTTGTCACTCTCAGCAATTCTGCTCCAGACGGAAAGCTTAGCATGGATTCTGTTACAGACAGTTTGCTGAATGAAGAGTCAAGACGGAGGGAAAGAGGCTTGAACAACCAGTTTGAAGCCAACGTTGTTGACAACAGAGGAAGGAGTAAGAATCGTGAAAAAGGAGGTCGTGGAAAATCACAAGGTAGATCCAAATCTCGCACTAGACTAAGTTGTTATTACTGTGGCAAACCGAGCCACAGAAAGTTTGAGTGCAGATTCTTGAAGAGAGATCAATAGGCTGTAACAGTCCACCCTGACCAGATTAACCCAAAGAAGAAGAAGGAAGATGAAACAACTACTGCAGTGGCCTTGAATGATGAGAATATATTTTTTGTCGGAGAAGAAAATTATCTAAACATTGCATCCGATGATTGTATATGGATAATTGATTCTGGAGCATCCTTCCACGTAACTCCTCATGAAGAATTTTTCTCATCATACCAAAAATGAGACTTTGGTACGGTGAAGATGGGTAACCATGTCACGAGTAAAATCGTTGGCATTGGTGAAGTAACTTTGATAAGTGAGAATGGAACCAAGCTTGTGCTGAAGGAGGTAAGACATGTACCTGAGATGCATCTAAACCTTATCTCAGCAGGAAAACTAGACGAAGCTGGGATAATAAACCAGTTTGGTGCCGACAGATGGAAACTCAGCCAAGGAAGCATGATTATTGCTCGCGGCAGAAAGGAAGGCTCTCTGTACATTATGCAGGGAAAGATATGTAATGGGGAGATGAATGTTGCTCAAGACGCAAGTAAGGAATTGTGACACAAACGATTGGGCCACATGAGCGAGAAGGGTCTGGAAATCTTAGCAAAACATTATCTTCCAAACACAAAGGGGCAGCCACTTGAATCCTGTGAAGACTGTCTAGCAGGCAAACAATACAGAGTATCTTTCAAAAGATCAGATGATGCAAGAAGAAGAAAGCAAATTCTAGATCTTGTTCACTTAGATGTTTGCTCAACATCTGAAAGGTCCTTTGGCGGTGCTCAATACTTTGTTACCTTCATTGATGATCACTCTAGGAAAGTGTGGGTGTATTAATTGAAGACAAAAAATCAAGTTCTTCAAGTTTTTAAGGAGTTTCATGCTTCTGTAGAACGAGCATCTGAAAGAAAGCTAAAATGCTTGAGAATTGACAATGACGGAGAGTATAGAGGTCTATTTGAGGATTATTGCAAGACTCATGGGATAAGACATGAGAAAGTACTCCCTAAGACACCTCAGATGAATGGACTAGCTGAGAGAATGAATAGAACGATTGCAGAGAAAGTCAGGAGTATGCTTTCTCATGCAAAACTCCCCAAGGCATTCTGGGGTGAAGCAGTAAAATCTGCAGTTGATTTGATCAATTTGTCTCCTTCAAGACCTTTAAATGGAGAGATTCCAGAAGCAGTATGGTCTGGAAAGAAAGCTTCTTATGGTCATTTAAGAGTCTTTGGGTGCAGGACATTTATCCATATTCCTAAAGATGAAAGAGCAAAGCTTGATGCAAAGATGAAGGAGTGCATATACCTTGGTTCACAAGTGATGAACTTGGCTTTAGATTATGGGATCTTGTAAACAAGAAGATTGTTCGAAGCAGAGACGTGGTATTCTATGAAGATTAGACAATCTAGGATATTCAACAATCTAAGAAGCCAAAGACCATTGTGGTACATAATTCGGGAAGAGAGATTCTTTAAAGGAATGAGCAACCTGATCAGACAATACAACCTCATCAGATGGAGCAAGCTGATCAGACGGAACAACCTAACCAGACAGAACAAAGTCAGACAATGTAGGGAGAACAAATGGAGATTGATCAGGTAGAATAAGAACCTCAAGTGAGAAGATCAACGAGAGTCAGACAACCATCAAGAAGGTATTTCTCAGATGATTATGTCACTCTTACTGATGAAGGGGAACCTCAAAGTTTCATGGAAGCCATTGAGATAAATGATAAAGAGAAATGGATGCAAGCCATACAAGAAGAAATACAATCCTTAAAAGAGAATCAGACGTATGACTTGGTGAGATTACCAGATGGATGAAAAACATTGAAAAATAAGTGGGTATTCAAACTCAAGACTGAAGAGAACAACCCAAACCCCAGGTACAAAGCAAGGATTGTAGTGAAGGGGTGCAACCAGAAGAAAGACATAGATTTTGAAGAAATCTTCTCACCAGTGGTGAAGATGACATCCATTAGAGTGATCCTTGGTCTAGCTGCAAAACTAGACTTAGAAATAGAACAGCTTGATGTTAAAACAACATTCTTACATAGAGACTTAGAGGAAGAAATTTATATGGAACAACCAGAAGGTTTCGAAGAACCAGGCAAAGAACACCTAGTGTGTCGTCTGAAGAAAAACCTCTATGGTCTGAAGCAAGCTCCAAGGCAATGGTATAAGAAGTTTGATCTCTTCATGACTCAACATAATTTTAAGAAGACCTCCGCAGACCATTGTGTGTTTGTGAAGAACTATGGAAATAGTGAATCCATCATATTGTTGTTGTATGTTGATGATATGCTGATTGTTGGGAAAGATAAGACAAAGATAGCTGCTCTCAAGAAGGCATTGAGCAAATCATTTGCCATGAAAGATCTGGGTGTAGTAAAGAAGATTCTTGGAATGAAGATCATTAGAAATCGTTCTAGAAGAATGTTGTGGATGTCACAAGAAGATTATATCAATAAAATTCTCAAAAGGTTCAACATGCATCAAGCTAAAATTGTGCATGTTCCATTACCTGGTCATCTCAAACTGAGTAAGACACAATGTCCAGGAAATGACGAAGAAAAAGAAGAAATAAGCAAGGTGCCCTATTCTTCTGCTGTTGGTAGTCTTATGTATGCAATGGTCTGTACAAGACCAGATATTGCTTATGCTGTAGGAGTTGTGAGCAGATTCCTATCGAATCCAGGAAAGAAGCATTAGAATGCTGTGAAATGGATACTAAGGTATCTGAAAGGAACTACCAAAAGGTGCTTGTGCTTTGACAATGAAAATCTAATGTTCATTAGGTATTCAGATGCAGACATAAAAGGAGATGTGGATTCAAGAAAGTCTACATCAGGATACCTGATTACTTTTGCAGGGGGAGCTATCTCATGGCAGTCAAGACTACAAAAGTGCATTGCTTTAAGCACCACAGAAGCAGAATTCATCGCAATCACTGAAGGTTGTAAGGAGATCTTGTGGATGGAGAAGTTCCTACAAGAGTTAGGTCAGATCAAGAAAGCTATGTTCTTTATGACGATAGTCAGAGTGCAATCCATCTCAGCAAGAACTTAACCTTTCATTCAAGGTCAAAACACATCGACGTAAGATATCATTGGATTTGTGATGTGTTAGAAAGTAAACTGTTGCAAGTTGAGAAAATACACACAAAAGACAACGGGGCAGATATGATGACAAAAACGCTACCAAAAGAGAAGTTAGAAATCTGTAAAGAAGTTACAGGCCTAGCATCAACCCTAAAGCTGATTAAATGATATTTTCATTCGGCTGGAGGGGGAGAATTGTTGGAGGTCCAGCCGAAAGAAACATTAAATGTAAGGTTAAAAACTTTTTCAACCTCCAACAAATTACGGTGCATTTAAGAGGATTGGATTTGTTCAACCTCCAACCAATTACATTCATGCAATGCCTCTATAAAAGGAGGGCTTCAGCAGATGAAGAGAGGCATCGAGCCTCACAAGAGAAAGATAGTGAGAGAAAAATTAGAGAGAGTCTTAGAGAGAGTTTTCTAAGAGAGAAAAAAAATGAGTCAATTTGTGAGAGCGTTATCCACAAATTGAAGATATAATATTATTGTATTTTTGTATTCTCATTATTTTATAATGGAGATATAAGTGGCTTACTGGTCCCATGATTTTTCCTTATTCACATTGGAAAGATTTTCTACGTTAAAATTTTTTTAGTGTTATTGTTACACTTATTTTATGCTTCTGCATAGTAATTTTTGAGTTCACAGAAGAAGAAAATTATACTGACATTTCCCAACAAGAAACGGAGAAGAAAATTTTGAATCTTCTTAGTGGTTTAAGAGAAAACAGTGGGTAATAGAAGAGGTAAAAAAAACCTCCTCTTTCGTTCAAGTATTCCAAGAATTCTTTATTAAAGCAGTTGTTACAACAATTTGGATTCTTATCTTCACCATGTTGACACTTGTGCCTTTTGGTTCGTTCCCCTACTCTTTTCATTTTCCTCCTCATTAACTCTCTAAGAAATCCAGCTTTGTCACTAGAAAAATCTGCATAGATAAGTGAAATCTAACCCATCAAGTATTAATGATTGTGATGATGCACTAAATAACATGTGGCACCATCTGGCAGAAGTAGAAGTAAGGGGCCAAAAGTTTGCGGCGAAAATGATAGTGAGTTTCCAAAAGACTCCCTCTAAATTTGATCATAATCTTCAAAAGGGTTTTGTTAGTGAATAATTATAAATCATTTTACTCAATTTTATATTAATTTTTTTAATTATTAAATAAAAAGTATTAAACATTTTTTAAATTTTAAAACATTAGATGTATTTATTTTTTTATTTAATATTTTTTTATTTAATATTAAAATAATTATTAAAAAAATTATAAGAAAATATAGTAAAACTCTTTACTATTAAGTTTTTAATGAAAAGTAAAATATTCAATATATTAAGGATTAAAAAACTATTTTTTTATTTTAAACTACTTAACAAATTTCTTAAAGATACTTGTTAGTAAAACTTTGTTTTTAATTCATTATTTTGGAAATGCTAATGGTCCAAACATAATTATTCAAGAGTTAGTACCTGTCTGGGCATGATAGTTGTGAATTGTGACTACACATTGGACCACACCTCTGAAATGTACCTACAAAAAGCACACAGCCAACCATATTGCCTTGGGAGTGAACCTGTCCTGCTGATGGCTAGAATGGTATAAAATACATTAGAGCAATTAATAATCCATTTCCTATAAAAATGTCCTTCATTTCCCATTTTTACAATTGTTGTTTAAGGTTAAACATTGACCTTCAGAGAAGTACAATAGGAATATTTATGCCACTGTGCACCGCAATTTACGAACACTAAGGTAAAATGCAATATAAGTATTAGATTCTGCACTGTTAAAACAATACAAGGTTCTTCTGCATCTCAATGGCAAAGTGAAATAATATCGTATCATCTCCATTTTGAGGTCAGGTCCCAAGTATGGAAAAGAGGTTGAGAACCCATCAAAAAGCAATTTGGTGAAAGTGGGATACGTATGGGAAAGGTTGAACAAGGGCTTTAAAACCTGCAGGCTTCCATTGAATATCTCTATCTACTTCTTTAATTTTCTTTACTTTTGCTACAAAATCCACTCCCTCATTTTATTTTTCTTTCCTATCTCTGACAAACTCCACATGCTCCCGAAGTGAGGTCCAAGCCACAGACCCACCCACGTTGTTTTGTCTACATGGAAGTGCTAGGAAATTACCACAGCAGATCTGAGTCATCTGACCCACACATTCAGACACACCTATCCCATTTCCCCTCTCCCTCCCTCCCTCTCCTTTTTTTGAAGTATTTATATTGAATAATGCTGGTGACATATCTCTATAGCTCATATCCTTTCATATTAAAATTATGTGATAAAATTAGAGTATAAATAAAATATATTAAGTTATAATTAGATAATAAAAATTGTATAAATATAAAATAATGTGTGTAAATATATATGAATAATATTATTTATTTATATTTTAATGAATACATCTACTTGCAATTATTTATTGACATATCATTTTATATTTTTATACAATTTCTATGATTTGATTATACCCGGCCCTATCTAATCTTTTACCTATTTAAATTGAGCATATGTGCATGGAAATGTGTGACCTCAACATTTTTCTATTTAAACGACTATATCTCTCTCATAAACTCAGATTTTGACACCCCAAATTCCACCCATCTTTCCCTCTCTCTTACGTAATGTAATTAAAAGGTTGTCACTGGGACTTGTTATATATTCTAAGAAGCCTTATTTTCAACACTAGCCTTCAGATATAATACACTGCAATTCGTCTTTCACACACAATAGCTGCCTCTGCTAGAGAAAACAAAAGATAAAACTATTCTTTCTGTGGGTTAACCCAGAAAAAGAAAAAAATGAAAAACATCTGTTCTTGGGTCTATCAAATTTCCCTATAGTTTGTGCACTAGCGGTAGCACTTTGGAATTGCTTCGTTTCCACTTCTTTTTGTTCCTTCTGCTTTTGCAGGAGATATTCTCTCCGCTGTTATGTGAAAACCCAACATCTAATTTATTGTAATTTACTGTTTTGTATCTCTTTCTTATCTCTTTGGTTCTATTCATATGGTCATGGACAGTCTCTTCTGTTCACATGCATACACATGTAACACACACAAAAACAACTCACTATGAAATTTGCATGACCAAGTCTTCATCCAGTTTATGCAAGTTCTAGTCAATGCACTATTATTATCTTCTTTAAAAGCTTCTGATTCTGAAGGCCTGAATCACCTTGAGGAAATCTCAAATTCTTTTCACCTTCATTGAAGCCCCAAAACAGGAGATCTTTTCCTTCTACATTTTGTGTGAGAGAGAAATAGGGACATGGTAGTTACTTAACTGAGGCAAGTTGAAGGGAAGTAACAAAAATGTCTAAAAAGGTTTTGAAATCCATGAAGGATGAAAATCCAGATTTGCAGAAGCAGATTGGGTGCATCAGTGGATTTTTTCAGCTGTTTGACCGCCACCGGTTCCTCACAGGCCAACGCAGTGGCAGCAGCCACAGTCAGAACAGACCTACTTCAGGTATTCTGCAATATCTTTGTAACTTTGTTTCTGTTATGCATTTCGATTTTTGAAGGTGATTTTGATAGTACCATTGTTAAAAAAGTAATTTTTACATATTTTTGATTAATCATGAAAAATTGATTGACATGCATATTAAAATCACTTCTTCCAACTGCAATGGACTGGCCCAATTAACTTACAATATGTCAGTAATGTGTCCTCTCACACAGCTCTCTTTTTTATTTTATTTTATTTTTGGTGGGATGAGGGGTTTGATATGAGACTATGAATTCTCTAACTGCAGGTAGTTACAAGACAAAGCAAAGCTTTTTATCAATTGCCTTCAAATTAAATCATTGAAGTCTTTTTCATCCTGGTTTCTTAATCTCTAGCTTGGTTGGCAATGTAAAAAAAAAAAAATTCATAATTTTCATGTTCCAATTATTACATACAATTTAGTAAACTGCTTTAGATTTAATGAAAGCAGTTAATTGGAGTTATTATTTTTTCTGTATTAATTGTAATTAAATTTTGAAGCTGAAGAAGTTTTGCTTTTATCTTTTTCCGAATGTATAATCATTATTTTAGTTTTGAATTTGGCTGACAAAAGTTCTGGGGAATTTTCTTTGTATTTTTCATGTAAACGGTTTCAAGGTGTGAAACAAATCATTTTCATTTTATAATAAAGTCTGAAAATTCTCAAGATATGAAAATTTCAAATAGATTTTCTGATAATTTTCTTCTTCAGATGCTTGAAAAAAAAATTCTGAAAATTTAATGTTTTAGAATGACACATTGTAATCTGCGGCAGTGTCAGAGATACAAATATTTTCCTTTTATTTGAGTTTGTACCTTATGGCTTATGATTCGCCTAGAAATATTTCGTTTTCCTCATCTAGCACATGTTGGATGCTTTAAGTTGCTATAAATTCCGGAAGAATTTACACATTCCAAAGTGGCACATGGTTCTCTAAATTATAATAATTATCATTATTCATGTAAAACATTTCAGGTTTCAGATTGTCTATAAATATTTTAAAGATTCTCAGTGCCATAAACATCCTTATTTCTATGACACAGAATCATGATCACGCGTTTATGCTCAACTCAAATCCTTGATCATTACATTGTCAATTTCTGTGCTTTTCTGTGTAGCTTAACATGTGTAAACATGCCAACATAATTTTTAGAATTTAAAAAGAATGAACGGCTAGTTGAGGCTAAGGATTTCACAAGATATTTCAAATTACTTCCTACTAAAATTTCCTTCCTTTCTCAGGAGGAACCAGTAATCACATCAAAGAGCTGAATAGTACGATGCAAAAGGCAACGGTAAGATACGCAGATAACAGTAGTTTAAATCATTAAAGAAATTTAGCAGAATCAGTTACGAATCTCAGTGTATGATTGCAGGCAAAGAATGTGAAGGGTGCAAGAGAGAATCAACAATTCTCCACAGAATCATCAGTAACTTCTATGTCTTCATCATCTTGTTCATCTAGCATGTCATCCCTCGAGTTTAACAGAACAATTCAGATAGAACCACCATCTATCAGTCAAATCAAAATTCAAGAAAACTCCAATTCAGGAGCAGAAGTGAAGCAACTTGACACCCCAGGCCATCAATCCCTTGATTTCTATGATATTGTCAAAGACTCAATGCATAGAGAAGCCAGAGGATTGTCAGTGAAAACTTTGGCTAAAGAGGAAAAGAAGGGTCGTATCTTGAAACACATAGACTCTCCCCGGCCTTTGCAGGCCCCCAAATCTGTCAATACAGGAGTTATGGTTGCCAATGAAACCTTCCATATTCTTGCCAAGTCCCAGAAAACACCTTGGGATTCACCACGGCTTTCTTATGATGGGAGAGATATACAAGATACATTGAAATCTGCTATAAAGCACAAGGAACTCCCAAGGCTTTCCTTGGACAGCAGAGAAGGATCCATTAAAGATTTCAATGAAGGAACAAAATCTCACAACCTTTTGAAGGGTTCACATAAAGGGTATGGGAGCTCCAGCACTATGCTTAAGCAGCTGCAAGAACCAGAAACTTCTAAAAGACCATCCGGTGTTGTAGCAAAGTTAATGGGATTGGAAGCCTTCCCAGACTGGACACAAACTTGTGATACTCCACTGGGGATCTCTAGCTGCACCACCAACAGAAATGAGACCTTAGCAAGATCTAGCATGAGTGATGAATACAAGCAACACCGAAGTTCTGTATCCCCGAGGACAAGTAAGGGGACTACCTTGCTTCAGTCTAGGAGGGATGATTCAATCACAAATGTGTCACCATATTCACGATTTTCACTAGAACCAACTCCATGGAGGCAACCTGATGCAAGCCAAGGTTCTCAATTACAGGCTTCCAAGGGAAGTGAATGTTCAATAAAAGCCTCAAACCCCTCCCTATCTGTATATGGGGAAATTGAGAAAAGGATGGCAGATCTTGAGTTCAAAAATTCTGGAAAGGATCTCAGAGCCCTTAAACAGATTCTTGATGCAATGCAGAGATATAAAGATTCATTAGATATTACAAGAGATCAGGCTTCAAATTCTCCATCTGACAAAAGGAATAATAGTAGTCTCAGTGAAAGCTCGAAAGTACAAAGCCCAAGAATACGACAGAAGGACCCAACATCTGTCACTGTTGAGAAGTCAAATTCAACCGAGGGTAGTAAATTGCCAATTGTCATCATGAAACCAGCAAAAATTACAAGAAAAACCAATAATTCTGCTTCCACAGAAATGCCAATTCATGGTAAATCAGGCAAGTCTTGCCCTGGTAATCCCACAAATGGAAGATTGATTGACAAGCTTGACAGGCAAACAGCAAAAGGTATCAATCCAACAATCAGACATCTCAAGGATCCTTTTAGTCAACCCTTCCATTCTGCGGATAAGAGTAATAAGATGAGAACTTCAAAATTGATGCAATCCTCAAAAGTTCCTCAAGTCATTAATGGAGAAAACACCACCAACTCCAGCAATACAGCAGAGACCAAAAGCCCAAGACTACAAAAGAAGTTTGGTTTGGAGAGGCATTCTACACCAACCAGCCCATCATCAGATTCTAGCAGTAGCAGAAGACAACACAACAGGCAATCTTTGGAATTGTCTTCCCCAAGTGCAACACCCAGACAAAAATTCTCTACTTTGCAGGAAAAAAATGAACGTTTCAGTGAGATCAGCAGTCAAAGGAGGGATTTTAAGCATGAAGTTGATGTTATTTCCCCTGATTTCGACAGCAAGAGAAGCATGGACTCTCACAGTGACATAGAAGTCATTCATGTTGATCATTCTGAAAAGAACAATAGCACTTACATCCAGCTGAATAGCCTGAATAAAAATGTAAGTATTTCTTCCTCCCATAATTAGATTCTTGCATCTAAATCACCTGGTTTAACATTCTTTCATTGATCAGAATGAAGCAAAAGAGTTGAGCAAGGAAAGCTTTATGGTTGAGACAATAGTTACTGCAGAACAACCAAGTCCTGTGTCTGTTCTTGATGCTGCATTCTGTAAAGAAGACCCACCTTCTCCAGTTAAAAAGAAATCAGACATCTCAAAAGATTTAGGTATATTGTACACTTCATTTCTAAGCAGCATAGATTGAATCTCGAATTAGTCTAAAATCATCTGTCAAAGGAATCACAGCACCAAATACACTTTTTTGTGCCACTCACAAAAATCATCCAGGAAAGGAGTTTGAGTTATATTTTGATTCTCTTCAAATTTATTTCTACAGATGAACCTCTAAACGCTTATGGTAGTAATGAGGAGAACTCAGAAGATCTTGCTCTTTCATCCAACACCACAAAAGCCAACTTCAGCAATGAAACCAGCGATATTGACTTGAAAACTCAGAATTTGGTTCAAATTCTTCAACAAATTGACTACAATGACGAGAAATTCACCAATTTCAGTGACAGTAAAGATCCTGACCACAAATATATATCAGAAATACTGTTAGCATCAGAGCTGCTCAGCGGTCCCAGCTCTAGCCATGCATGTCATTCACCAGGTCACCCAATTAACCAAAAGTTGTTCCTTGCACTAGAGCAAATCAAGACAAACAATATGCATTTCAATATTGAACACAGTGCCAAGAAGATTGCCAAGATTAATAATCCTGAGCAAATGCGAAGAAAACTCATATTTGATGTCGTTAACGACATTCTAGTTCAAATGCCAATATTGGAGAGTTCTTCCACTCTGTGGTGCCTGCCAAATCAGCCGGCCGGTAGAGAACTAAAAGGACAGCAGCTTTTGGATGAGCTTTGCAGAGAAATTGATAAGTTACAACATAAACATAGAAATGCCATCCTGGCTAATGAGGATGAGTATTTGACAAGCCTCCTATGGGGAGATTTGATATATCAACCCACAATTCGGACAGACTGCTACAGTGAGATACCAAATATTGTGTTGGTTATTGAACGGTTGATCTTTAAAGATTTGATAACTGAAGTTGTGAGAGGTGAAGTAGCTAGCCATCCTGGTCGGCATTGCAAGCAATTGCTGTTTCCCAAGTAGGAATTCCGTCTAAGCAATTTTAGAAGTAATATTTAGTCTTAATCTGTCAATTTTCTTTTCTATCTACACATATACTTAGAAGGGGTAATAAGCGGCTTAATTGAAAGTTTAACCTTTACTGCGTCTATAAACTCATGAACACTTGTGTCTACCTTCATCTTTCTTGCATGTCCTTATACTATATGTTGATGAAATACATGTAGAAATGCAGATAAATGTATATATCAGTGACATGATCTCTTTTAAGTTCAATTACAGATGTCTTAAATTTATTACGGTCAAATCCCCTTCTTTATATCTTGTTAAGAATAATTATATGTGATTAATGTGTTAAATGTGTAAAGGTCCTTTAATCTTTTGGATATCCTATGTTTTCTCCGTATATATATCTGCCTGACACAATTGTGTTAAGGCCTTCTTTTCTAATTCTCTGTTAACATGGTATCAAAGAGCTAATTGAGAGAAAAACCCTATTTTTTTTCTTTTTTTTCCTTCTCCCTTTTCACAAAAAGAAAGAAAAGAGAAAAAAGAAACCTAATTTCTGTTTCTCCTGAGCATCACAAGTCCTCTCCCATCATTCCCCCTCTTCCTTCTTTCCCTTTCATGGTGATTGGTGCTTGAAGACCATGTGGAGGCAAGTACTGAGAGGCATGGGTGGTCCTCTGTGAGAGTGGGTTTACGTCTACAAGCACGCACACAGTGCAGTTGGGGTTATAGGTTGTCGTGGGTGGAACTTTCTGGAACCCTCTGTGTCCGCCAGCGGTGTTTCCGACGACCAGCTGCATTTTTCCATTAGCTGCTTCAGTAAATTCTCCACCCTTGACTATCCTTCTGTCATGGCGTCCATCCTTTTCTTCATCTCATCGACCTCTAGTCCCAAATTTCTGCCTGGACCTGATTCTCCGAATGCCATTTCCCTTAGCCTAGTTTACAACCTAGTTTCATAGGTCTGGGTTTGCACGATGTTTGTCTTTTGAGGACGAACAATTGTTACAGAAATTTCCCCCCTGAAAAACAGACATGAACAAAAACAAAAGGTGTTAAAAAGAAGCTTTCATTTATTACCGTTTGGTGAGATTTTTTCGCCTTCGTAGAAGAAGTCAGTGTGATTCTTCATAGCAAGAACAAAGCTCTCCTCACTTTTCACAAAAGGGCACACTGCCCTATGAGTGGTCAGTGCGGTTGAGCACAAATCCAAGGGGAAATTCATCCCACAAGATTGTCGTGGGTGAAGACAAGAGGTAGAATGTTGCAAGCACTTAAATAGATTGAGCTGTGTTCCTCAATAATCGGTGTCAAATCCTTATTTGGGAATTCAAAGCACTTCAGGGATGAATTCCAATACTGTGTTAGAGCACTAAGAGCAAGAACCTCAACAGAAATGTGTAACAAGTCCAAGAAACTCCCGTAATTGTCTTCAAAAAGACTATTGGATCTCACAGGTATCTGCTGACTCAATTCCCTTAGATTTTCTAGCAGATTGACAACCACTGTCACCTTGACATTCTTCCTTGAGTTGCTTTTACTTGTACTCCCCTTCTTGTGAGCTTCCATTTCTTATTACGACGTAATCTTTGCACTAACTTTCTTCCTATTGCTAGCGAAATTTCACCTACAAGGTAAAAAATAATCTAATTAGAAATTAACAGCAAAAACACATGCACCCTAAAAGTACCTCAAAGAGGTTTTTTATTTCTACATACTAATGAAAGATGAAAACAGAAAGCAAGATGCTTCTTTTATTGATGCTAATGTATGCATGAACCTCTGCAGGGTCATAGACCCATAAGGTAAGGTATTGGCCATTAATGCAAAGCCTTCATCATGATCCACCAAATATCAAGAGTGCAATGATATTTTGGTATGCCATCAGTCCTGAGGCGGTGATGATATAGGTTTCCTGTATGCAAAGTGGTGCACAATTTCATGTTATGATATCAAATAGATGAGAGAGAGAGGAAGAGATATAATATGCTCCCCTTGTCCTAAACAAGGTAAAGCCTAATGGTTAAGTGGATAACATTCCTAATCGAACAACAAGGACAACATCTAGACGTGTTATATTAGTGCATGGTTTCTCATTGTAGTTCTATTTTCTTATGGGAAAATATCCAAGATAAGGACCTCATCTCATAATTTGATCAGTAGGGTAATATCATCCACACAATATGACCTCATATAAGACAAGTTACAATCTAAGTGGAGGAATTCACGACAGCCAAGGAAGTATAAAGCCCCACCATAGCTTCACTACAAATCTCCTTTCTAATTCTAGAGTCATACAAGTTCGGGTATAGAGCCCAAAATTGTGTGAAAGATAAGTGATAGTATATTATGTGTAAAGGAGCATATAAATCTGTATAAAACAAATACCACAACCAAAATTCACTATCACAAGCTTGACTCTTTAACGGTCTCCTGTAGAGTCATCATTTGTCACGACCGAGATCGCAATGGTATTGGCAACAAAGAAAGAAGAAAAAGAAATGTTTTGAAAACATTTTTTAGAGTTTAGGAATCGTCATCAAATTTTATTTGAAATAAGAAAAATATTTGAAAAAATCTCTTTTTAAAGAAAAAGGTCTGCAAAAATAAGGTTGAATTCGAGAGTTTATTTATGCGCAGAGCAGGACAAAAACTTAATCTTACTACACCCATGACACATTTGTCTTAAAACGAATACTTTAAGTTAATCGTGTAATTTTTAATAACTTTAAAATTATTTGTTTTACCCTTTTTAAAAAGAAATCTTTAAATTAATTGAACAAATAAATAAACAACAAAAAGAACAAAAACATTGTATATTTGGACCTAAAGAAATACACACAAAATCTAAGATAATATCGAACTATACAATAAATTCTTATGACTTTGAATGACAATAAAGATAGCATAAAGCTATACAATTATCACCATTATCCATCGCACAAAAAAAAAACATTCATTTATTAACTCTTGTTTATTCTTTTTTATTATGTCAATTTTATTTTTTTATTTTTTATTATATTTTATTTTTTTGTTTTCTATGACAAATAAAAAACTTCTTTAACTCAAATTGAAAACCACTTATCGCACAAAGTTTAAGATAGAATTAGACTATACAATAAACCTTTATGGCATGAACAATGTTGAAAACAACATAAAACTATACAATCATTATCGTTAGTCATTGCGTGGGTTAAAAATATTTTATGGATTTTAAAAAAACTTATGTGAGTTAAAAATAATTTTTTTTATTACCTTTTGTTATTTTGTTAAGATTCAAGATAACATTAAACTATACAATAAATCCTTAGAAAAACTGAGTAGCATAGAAGATAGCATATAGCTATACAATCAAGGTCACTCTTTTAACAAACTAAAAATTGTTATAGATTATTGGGCATAGGCTATTCATGTCAAACGTAAGTGGCATTGGACCATTGCGATAAAAGCCTAAAATCCTCTCAACAGGATTGAAAGTTAGCAGAACAAATATGCATACATGTCCTTTTATATTCACAATACAATAAAAACAAAAACAGAGAGATGAAAAACTAGACATGAAATATCTCATTCACATTTTATCCAAGCAAGGATATTTTCAAACACCCAAAGGTATATGAATCACCAGACCTCAACCTTCTTGGATGATGCGTTATTCACTTTGACTAATCTTATTGACCATCAAGAAACAAATAGGACGACAAGGTTACAATAAACCACCATGTTATTGAAAATTTTAACAAAGGAACTAAAAAGTAAACATGCAAACCGAAAAAAACAACAACCATGAAAACTGAGACAGCAACATCATTATACCAGTTCCATACATTTCATTTCTACTATGAACCCCATTAATTACACACTCATTGAAACTTAAATAGAAAAGGAATGCAAAACATATTCAAAGAAATTATGCAAACAAGACACTTGTAATCAAACTAAACATACCCTAAATTGGCAGTAGCTAAAATCTGAGATTCCTATAGTTGAAAGCTTTAAGTCCTAGGTACCTAGCAAGGCATATGACACTTAGAAATAACAAGCCTAACTCCAACTATAAACCAGCAAAACAGAAGCAGGGGATCTCAAATCCGACTTGACCTCAAGTCACTTTCATGATTCAAAATTTAAAACCCAAAACAGATTCCATCACAGCACAGCACATGAACATCATAGCACTTATGGAAAATCAATCTAATTAATAACACATCACATGAGGGAAGCAGACAGAAACTAGAACTTTCTCAAGTTCATTCCATGATCTTAAGGTGCTCCCACATCTCAAACATCTCAGTATATAAAAACATGCAACTCTATTTTCAATATTAGAGATCATATGAGTTTTAAAAAAGAATGTACAGATTCCATCAACGAGAGGGAAAAACAGAAATACTACCATGTGTGAAAAACTAAATCTTTATAAAGACAGAAACAGAACAGGATCAAATAAATGAAAATCAATCCAAAAATTTTTACACACTCCAAAAAAATCCTCAAACTCTCGAATCCAAATAATCCACAAATAGATCACAATTTAAGAGTCCAAGGCCATAACCAGCATGAGCCTTCCAAATCCAATCAAGAGTCTCCTTAGTTGCATAGTTTACAACATCCTAGTGTACTGTTATGTTGAGAACCACACACACGTAGCTCTCCTTTATTTTGTTACATTATAAGCTCTTTTCACTCAGGATGAAACGCACTCATAAAGCAAGATACTGTCACCTCAATGGATTCTTCTTTTCAACACTTCAAAGAAAATCATTTCATTAGCTATTCTAATCATTCAAAACATTGGCAGTCAACAGAAAAAAAAAATGTACTCATAAGAAGCAAATATATAATAGATCAAATTTCATCTTCAACTACAAGTACCCATTTAACTCAAGAATTCACATGAATCACAGCCTTCTTCCACATTGAGATTCTCACCAAAGGACCACAATCATCATGTTTTCAGAAGAATATAATCCACAAGTTTGGTTAAGCTTGGCAGCTATGAAACCAGAGGAATTTACCACAACAAGAGGCATGCAATGTTAAGCATCTTATATTTATAAAGGCTCTAGGGAAGGTGAACTGCAACATTTTTATTTGGATACAAGTTGGTAGTCATAAAAACACTAAAAAACTGAGAACCTATCCAACATTTTTTACAATACTCCAAATAACAAAACTCACTCCAAGACACTATGTAATCCTTATTCAACAAGAAATTAACCCATTCATTTTTCAGATCAATCTAGCAACAAAGACTGTTCAATCTAAGCAATTTGCAATATGGCAATCAATCCTAAAATGCTTGTACATCCTAAGGTCCCTTTTTCATTCAATTAACACTATTGCTATAACATGTCAATCCTGAGTTTATGAGGATGTTTAAAAACATTAAGATCAGGCCATACAGACAAGCAAGAATACATGAAACATAAACAAAAACACAGCAAAAACAAAAAAAAAAAAACTTACAAGAGACAAAACACTTGCAGGGTACAGGTTAGTACAACTCTACTACTAACCCATATTTAACAATTTATGGTCAGTGTTAAATCTTTGATCAGTTCCAGACACTTTTTAACACTATTTTTCTCTACTAATATTATTTATACAACTTCAAGCAATAGAGACAAGTGGCAGGTTCAAAAATTGATCATTTCCACTTTCTCAATATTTCGCTTAGTCAAAAAAAAAATCCCCAGAAAAGCAAACCATATCCTAGACCAAATCCAAAGCCTTAAAGCAATAATTTGACATTTGATCTAAAAATACTCAACATTGAAAATGGCAGCAAAATTCAATTCTATCCATTAGTTTTCCATCTCAGCAGAGGCATCTATTCAAGTTATTCTACTATTTTCAACATATACAAACACAAGCCCCTTTATCAGCATCCAGAAAATATTCATTTATCACCAAATCAAGACCAAGGAATCAGGAATTTAAGAATGACACCACTCATTCTTTCGCACATTCATTGCTTAGGAAGGGGTAAACTTCACCAATTTAATAGGAATTACAAAGCAGAAAATGATTTACAGATTATCAATCTTTATATCGAGGAAATCGAAAGTTCAGGGTTTACCCCTTTTCCGCAGAAGTTCACCCCGCTGATTTCTAATCGCCGAGCTTCACACCAAAATCCCGGGGTCTTTACCTTGAATTTCAGATTCCCTTTTTTTTTTTTTCTGGAAATCTCACTCTCTTAGTCAAAGCCTCGTCCTTTCCTACGTCTCTAACCCTTCTTCACTTTGTTTCTGACCAGACAATATCCCCTTTTTCCTATCGGTTTTCCTTCTTCAGTGTCTCTGCTGCAAAACCTTCTCCGCCTTTTTTTTCTTCAATCTTTTCGCTTCCTTTTATAAGAATCCTCGGTTCCAGAGTTGCACTTTGTTGCGTCTTGGATGGAGTTTTCGTGCGTGAAGCGAAGCTGTGCAGTGGAGTGGGTGAGCTCGTGAGTGTGGAGAAATTGCGTGAGACGAGGGAGAGCGACGAGATAGACGCGAGCAGCTGAGAGCTGAGAGTCTGACTCTTCTCTCTTGTTTTTCTTTGTTTCTTCAATTTTTTTTCTTTTTCTTATGTTTTTTTATTTGTTTTCTTTTTACGTGTGAAATAAATTTATCAGCATGAGAATTTAACCGATAAACACATATGAATTTTGATAAGAAATAAGCGATTTGATCTAAAGGCAAAATCCAACATTTAACAAAGGTTCTCAAATTCACTAAAGAAAGTATTTGGTATCAAGGTAAATTTTAAGAAGTCTAAAAATTTGAAGTTAAAGTTGTAATTAGTTGGACAATAAGCTTGCGGAAAATAAATTGTATACAGTAAAAAGCAATATAGTAAAGGACTGAAAAGTTAAGCAAACTAAGTAAAGCTTAAGAGTTGTATTGATTGTCCATCTTTCAATTGATACAAATGACATTTATAGATAAAAATCTAACCCTCACCATAGCTAACCTTACTAGCCAAAACTCCTAAAAATAAGCAACTAACCCACGGCTAGCCTACCTACGTCTCTTAACCATTTTGGCCACAATGGCTACTCCTCAACTGCTCAACTCCTATTTTCTCGGCACGTTTTGCAGCATCTGTTAGCAACAACTTCAATTCTTAGTACTCTATCAACCTGCAACCAATTATGATTCAACCTTTTATTGTTTCAATCCTAGTCCACTAACAGCAAGGCCTAGCCTATCCTTAGCCGAGTGCTCTTCTACTCATCGGCTATGAATAACCACCCTTAGCTAGCCGTTATATCAGCTTACTATTTTGAATTTAATTTTCTGGGTGATAACAACCTTTTACATTTTGAATAAATGTAATTAAGTTATGATTTTCGAGCTCCGTACCTAATTTAATATTTGCTTTTCTCCTTCAATATGAGAGATACTCGGCCGAACAACCCAAACGGTCAAAACCTATTGCCATTCCTCTGCAAAACAATTATAAATTCAGCCGAAACCTACTTCAATCAACTCACTCCTGCCATTTCTTCTTCAAAGCACTTAGCAAGCTATTCTTCTCATTTCTTCGATCATGTCTGACATCTCCGATTCTCAAAACAAAACCTATTCTTATAGGGATGATGATTCTTCGTCATTCTCATCTGATTCAGCTTTCGGCACCCAACAACCTTTGAACCAAGAACAAGATGCTAGCTTCCCCGTGCTTGTTCCGCATTTGAATTCTTTTACCATTACCCTATGTTCCTCTAACATTTACGAGGGCAAGATCTTTCTTGACTATCACCTATACCCCAAGCATTTTGAGCTTCCTATTACTGCCAACTGATATTCTATTAACAAATGCCTTAACGACATTCGGACCTGACCTCGCCTTGCTCCTCAGTATGCCGATTGGCTAAAACGAGTTTCGGCTAGCTAAGGAGAGGATTGGAAATCTTGGGGAATTTATGACATCATTATGCTTTCTCACCACGAGGTTCCCCTAAATCTTGACCTTCTGTTTGGCTTCCTAGGGTTTTGGTCTACCTCTGTGAATGGATTCATCATTCCTTCAGGCATCATGAGCCCCACCTTGCTGGATGTGGCAGCTATTACTGGTCTTCTAATAGTTGGTGAAGATGTGAATTCGCTTTTCAAGCTTTCCTATCCAGCCTTAAAAGTACATTTTTCTAAAAACACCTCTTCCTACTCCAATTTCTTGTCTGCCAATGCCAAGGCCTCCCACCAAGTATCTGATGGGGAGCATCATGCCTTCCTTCTTTACTGGTTTTGCAAATATTTTATTTGCTCTAGCTCGGTTGCCGTAGTTCTTGAAATATCCCACCTCGTTTCTTTAGTTACTTCTGGTAAACCTCTGGCTTTAGGTACTCTTTTCCTTTTCTCTTTGTATAAGAGTCTTTTCACCATGGTTACCAGACTTCAAAACAATGAGAAACTAAACAATGTAGCAGGGCCTCTCTGGTTTCTTCAGCTCTGGGTAACCCTTTACTTCCCAGAATTCACACCTATCTCACAAGAATTTCACTTCTTCTTCCTCAGCTCCAATTTCTCTAGGTCGAGTTTTGCTAACCACTCCCCTTGTTAAACATTCAGCCTTTAATTTTGCAACTGAACTCTTTACTTCAACTCGGCATGCCAAGGAATTTTTTTCGTTAGCCGATAGACCCCACAGTCTTCCCTGGACGAGTACCCACGTGGATTCTCCAAATCCTCAGCTGGCCAACTACATTTCTCTATGTTGGGGTAGTGCATTATCGGCTAGGGATCTGATGTGCGGAGTAAAGCCATCCAACCACTACAATAAGACATCGGCCGAATTTTACTGTCCACACCTCCTAGCTCGACAATTTGGACTTATTCAGAATATTCCCCTGGCTTACCAGTCAGTGGCAACTGCTTTCGGAAGACCGACATTGTCTGACAAAGAAGTGGTATCTTTGGCCTAGCATAACCTGCAAAAGCTAAATGCTTTTGAATTTAAAGCTTTTAGGTATCTTTCTGAAGAGTCATCAGCTTTTACCAACTGGTGGCCTTCAGTATCCAGCAAGATTTTCTCTGCTCCTACTTCCAGTTACCTTTCCAAATTAATCATCGGAAACATGAGTCAACCCACTATCAATGCTCAGCCCATATCAACCAAAAAACCCAAGCCTACAAAAGACAGACCTACAGCCGATATAGCAGGTATTCTTAAATCCACTTTTCTAAGTCGTTGACTTCCTTCAACATTTTCTAATGCCTTTTCTATTTTAGGGTCTTCTCAACCAATGACCATAAATCTTGACGCACTGGAGGATACCCCTATTTCCAAAGTTGTTCGCCCTAAGCCTACTAGGCATTCAGCTAGACAAACATGAATTGTCATTCAGGAATCTTCGTCTATCGCTCAATAATCGGCTCCTAAGAAAAAGAAACTAAGAAAGGTATACGATTTTAAACCTTACTGCTATAAATTCCTGGTTCTAACACTTTTTCCTTTGCTTTACTCTTATAAACTTATCAACAGTCTCCCGAGACTCATCCAGAGGTTGCTTCTTCAAGACCTCCTCTCGTAAGATTCCCTTTGACACCTGTAATTCTCTTAACTTTTTAGCCAATTAGTATATCTTCACCTTTTTTCTGATTATCAGCTAAGCTTATCTTTTACACTTCATCAAGAATATGAGTCACCTCATCTTACAACTTCTCCAGCTCCTGTGCTGCATGCTCCAACTACCCGAACTTCTGATGTGCTTATTTCTGAGGAGGAGTTGGCTCTATATTTCTCCTCTCCAGTTCCCAAGACCATAGTGGATCCGAGTTCTCCTTCAGGCCAACATCTGTCTTTTGTGGAAACTTTGCTCGATCAAGATATCCTGACGGAGCAGCAAACAATTACTGAACTTCATATCACACTATCAAAGCTTGCTAAATCTTCCAATACTGATGAAAACCAGAGAACCATCTTCAATCGTATTGCCGCTCAAGTTGGTGAAGTATTCTACAATTTCCAAATTTTTAAAGGTCGTCATGACCAAACTGCTAAGGATCTTGCTTGGCTGGGTGAACTACAAGACCATAAGCTTCATTTTCAATCCTCCTTCCAACAAGCTGAAGTTGAAAAGAAAGCTGACCTCAGTGAAAAGGATAAAATGTCTAAATGCCTAGCTGAGCTGATTGCTGAGAGGGAAAGAATCAACAAGGAGATTGCCGAAACAGAGCCTAAACTGGCAGTTCTTACTCAGAAGCTAACTTCTAATGCTAGTTTTCAGATGCAACTGTATCATCAATCTACCGCTTTAGACGTCGAGATGACCCCCTTACTACAGCAAAGGGATGCATTTGAAGAAGATCTAAACGCTGCTGATCACGGGCTTTTCCTCACCAAAAAAGCTTGGGCAAATTTAAAAGAGCTCCTGGCCGAGGCAAAAAGGACATTGGCATCATCTTCGGCTGATACAACAATTAATCAACCAGAAGTGGAAGCCATTCCTGTCCCTGAATCTGCGACTGATCACATCACCCCACTTGCTGTTAGTCCTATTGAGCCACCCCCTTCTTCTGATGCTCCAACCCTTGATCCAACTCAAGCACTTACTTCTGACCAATCAGCTGCCATTCTTGTCGATTCGTAAACTACTGCTTTTAAGTCTTAATTTGAAAAAGCTAATTGGCTGGCTTGTAGCCAATATTTTGGACTGACTCTTTTCCCTTTAATCATCCCATATCGAGGGATAATAATTTTTTAGATATTTTCACCATTTCTTCACTATGCATGTTAACTAGCCGATAAGCTCCATTAATCATAACTTGACTAATTATATAAGGTCCTTCCCAGTTTGGTGACCACTTTCCTAACTTTGGGTCTTTAGCCCCTAAAGGCAAAACGACTTTCCAAACTAGATCCCCTTCAACAAAACTTTTAATTTTGACATATTTATTATATGCCTTAGCCACTTTGTCTTTATTCTTTCGAATATTTTCCAAGGCCATTAACTTATCCTCATCAGCCGATTCCAACTCCATGAACATGGCTTGCTGGTACTCATCCATAGTCAAGCAATGCTGTTTGGCTACCCTTAATGATTTTACATTAATTTCCAATGGTAACACAATATCCTGACCATAAGTGAGCCGATAAAAGGTAAACCCCGTCGCGGTAGACTTAGAATTTCTGTAAGCCTATAGTACTTCGGCTAACGCTTCATGTCATCTTTTAGGTTTGTCTTCTATGGTCTTCTTAATCAAACTGATCAATATTTTATTTGTAGCCTCGACTTGATCATTTGCCTGTGTATAATAAGGTGTAGACTAGATTAACTTGATCCTATATTCTTGTGCAAAAGCAACCATCTTTTCTCCCGTGAACATTGTGCCTTGATCTGTTGTAATAGTTTCTGGAATGCCATACCGATAAATAATTTGATTTTTAATAAACTTGATAACATCCTCTTGAGTAACATTAACCATCGGCTGGGCTTTCACCCACTTGGTAAAATAATCAGTAGCAACAATAATAAATGAGTGTCTTTTGGAGGATGAAGGGTATATTTTTCCAATTAGATCCATTACCCATCCTCGGAATGGCCAAGGCTTAACAACAAAATGCATCTCCTCAGCTAGTATCCTCTGGATTGGTCCATGCTTTTGACACTCTTCACACCCTTTGGCATAAGCATGATAATCAGCATTGATAGTTGGCCAATAATATCCATACTTATGTATTAGCCAACACATTACAGATCCTGACCTATGTGAACCACACATCCCTTCATGTGCTTCCCCCATGAGTTTCATAGTCTCGGCTTTGCTAGGGCATTTTAATAAAATTCCCTCCAATCCTCTCTTATGTAATTCTTCATCCACCAAGGTATATTTTAAAGCTTTTTGCCTCATTTGGAAAGTGGAAGAAGAAGAAGGATCTTGCAAATACTTTGTTAGCTCAATTCTCCAATCATCAATTATATTTACTTCACCAATAAGGAACTCCTTGAGCCGATTATCCACAGGCTGAACATCTTCAAAGGTTTCCTTATAACCAGAAGCATGTTGTGCTAAATCATTTGCTTCTTCGTTATATCTTACATCGGCAAACTGTTTTAACAAACTGCTAGCCGTTTCATGATATTCTACCAAGTTCGGGTTAATGCATTTATAATCCCCAGCTAACTGTTTTATAACTAACTAGGAATCTCCCATAATCTGAATTTATTTGGCTTTCATAAACAATAGGGTCCTCAACCTTAATATTAAAGCCTCATATTCAGCTTGGTTGTTTGAACATCCTATCCTCAACTGATGCATGAACTTCCAGCTTTCTTCAGCAGGACTTGTGATTGTGATTCCAACCCCAGCGCCCTTATTAGTTCTAGATCCATCAAAAGTTAATACCCAAGGTTTCAAGTTAACACAATGGCTCACTTCAGCTAAAGGATCTATAACATCTACGCAAGGGTGCTGAGCCAAAAAAATCAGCTAAAGCTTGTCCTTTCATTGCCTTTAGAGGCACATATTTCAAAGCATATGCACTTAGCTTAATGGCCCATTTCATTAATCGTCCTTGCAAAACAGACCTATGTAATAAGTATTTTACTATGTCAATTTTGTGTACTACTTGAACCTCCCTTGGTAAGAGGTAGTATTCCAGTTTTGTACAGGCATGAAAAAGAGATAAGCATAGCTTTTCTATGGGAGTATATCTAGTTTCAGGATCATTAAGCAATCGACTAAGATAATAGATGGATCTTTCATTCCTATCTTCATCATCCTATGCCAACAGGCAGCCGATTGATTCTGGGGCAGCCGATATGTATAATTTCAATGGCCTCCCTAACACTGGGGGAACTAACACTGGAGGACTAGCTAGACATTGCTTTATTTGATCAAATGCAAGCTGTTGTTCTTCCCCCATACCAATTCATCAGCGTCTTTTAATTTTAATAATGGGGAGAAAGCTTTTAGCTTACCGGCTGAATTTGAAATAAACCTTCTCAGAAAGTTAATTTTACCGATCAAACTCTGCAATTCTTTTTTATTATGTAGGGGTCTCGCATCTAATATGGCTTTGATTTTATTTTTATTAACTTCAATCCCATGCTTATGAACCAAAAAACCCAAAAAGTTCCCAACCAATACTCCAAAAGAGCACTTGGCAGGATTCATTTTTAAATTACGATGCCTCATCCTCTTAAGAGCTTGCTCTAAATAGGCTAGATGTTGGTTAAAATCATGTGATTTTACTATGACATCATCAATATATACTTCTATGTTTTTTCCTATTAACTCATGGAAAATAGCATTCATAGCTCTTTGGTACGTGGCACCAATATTTTTCAATCCAAACGGCATGACTAGCCATTCGAATATCCCAATGGCACTAGGACACCTGAAGGCTATCTTATGGACATCTTCTTTGACTATGAAAATTTGATTATAACTAGAATACCCATCTATTAATGTTAAAATGCCATTTTTGCCTACAGAATTGACAAGCATATCGGCTATAGGCATTACATACTCATCTTTGGGAGTGGCAAGATTCAAGTTTCTATAGTCAGTACAAATCCTAACCTTCCCACTCTTCTTGATTAAAGGGACTATGTTCGACAGCCATTCTACATATCTGGCTGTACGAATGAAACCTGCTTTAAGTAGCCGCTCCATTTCCTCCTTAATTTTGGGTATTAACTCTGGATTAGATCTTCTAGCAGCTTGCTTGTGAGGTTTAAATCTTTCTTTGATCAGCAACCGATGCTCTACCAATTCTCTAGAAAGACCTGGCATCTCATGGTAGTCCCATGCAAAGCAATCTTTGTATGTCTTTATTAAATCAATTAAATGATTTCGTTCTTTCTTGCCCAACAAGCTACTTATTCTTGTCATTCTCGATTCTTGTTCAGTCCCTAGGTTGACATCCATCAAAGGATCTTCAGCTGAAAAGGTAGGGGTCTTCCTGCTGATTGGGGACTCCCACCTCTCTTCAAGCTCATGCCCCCTAGGTATCTCAGCTGAACATTCTTCTTCTACTATCTCCTCCAACTCCATAGACATGGCCGCACCAATCTTATGTTCAACTTCCAAGGATGTCAGCCTGTGTGTCAAGTCTTCAATTATTTGGGCCTTGTTATTCATCTAAACACAACTGTAGAGGCCGTAAATTGGCCTGGATATTGACAGCAAAGCCATCAGCAGTTAGGTTGCAAGACTCCCATGATCCTTCTTCATATCCTTCAGGGATAGGAATAGGCTCCAACCGGGGCGAATAGAATATAGCCTCAGCCATCTTGATGTCAACCGTAAACGGATTCTTATCGGTTGGTACTGACTCTACCTTATCTCGATCCCAAAACATTAGCATCTGGTGCAAGGTGGAAGGCACATATTAACTAGAATGAATCCAATCCCTTCCCAGCAATATGGAGTAAGTGGACTTAGAATTTACCACAAAGAAGATAGAGCTCAAAGTTTTGCTCCCCACAGTGATATCGGCTACCAAAATTCCTAGGGCAGCTGTAGTATCTCCTGTAAAATTGGTCATTTTCATATTCATGGGAATCAAATCCTGCTTAGATTTAACCAGCTTCTTCATTATAGTTGAAGGCATTATGTTTAACACTGCTCCTTCATCCACCAAGACTTGGCTAATAGTCTTACCATTAACCTGAGCCTTGATGTATAAAGGCTTCAAATGCTTTGTCATATCCCTTACTGGTTTAGGGAATTCCATTTTGGGTTCTTCTGAAATGGGAGCTAACACAGCCCATTCCACTTCCTCGGCAACCATATCAGCTTCCAATTTCTCAGGTTATTTCTGCCGAGCTGAGAATTCACTAGGGATTAACCCCACCATATTCGTTTCAGCCGAGAGGTGATCTTCGTCTTCCGCTAGTATGGAATTTAACACAGAATCTTCTAATAGAAGATCTGACCTGAGTTCCTCTTCCATCTCGTTGACTGTTAGAAGAACTCGTTCTTCTGCTGTTATGACTGGTACCTCTTCCAATTCAGCTGTCTCCAACTCATTAATCATCTCCTAGAAATCATGTTTTTCCTTTCCAAGACAATCTTGGTTTCTTGATTGCACTGGTTCTTACTTTCTTTCTTCAGTAGTTGTTTCTTCTTTTGGTTGCCCAAAAGCAGCCTCTAGAATTTCAGCCACACTAGAAGATCTAATCTCAGCACGGTCAATTCTTTTTGCCTCGGCTAACATAGCCAAGGTTTGTTTCATTCGCTGTATTGATTTATTCCTCTGGGCCTTTCTTTTCTGAGTTCTAGTCATCATCCCTGGTTCTTTTACTACAAAATCCTTCCCTTTTGCATATTTGTTAATGAACCAATGTCCTTTTTTCACCTCGGCTGGTGGTTTAACCATACGTTGGGGCCTGATAACTTCCTCATTCTTTACAGTAATCTTTAATGTGGTCATGCCCTTTTTCACATCAAAACGAGCTACTCTTTTACCCTTGTCTGGTATAGGAGTCTTGTCCATCATGGGTAGCCTTGCATCGACTAAAGTATCATAATACTTACCAGCTACATTTCTTCCTATGTTTCTTCCTGGAACCTTCTTTGTAGTTTCCCCAAACTTGATTGCAGGCTTTCTTGTCCCTTCAAAATCCTTTCTCACGCCTGAAAAATTCAATCTACTAAAACCCCAAGCTTAACCTCATCTATTCTGTCTCTAGGGACCAGAATAGTCTTCCCATTCGGGCCTCTGTATACATCACAATCTGCCGAATGTTGTTTGATTTTAGCCTGTCTCCTCGGCTGATTTCTCTCCAACCTGCCAAACACCGCGGGCCTATTGTATTTGGCTGGTGTATCTTTCTTGACATATTCATTCTTTACCTGGAGTCTCTTTAGTCTGTCGAACACAAATGGTTTCTGATATATTGTTTTGGATTGATCAGACATAGCTAGAGCTCTCCCAGCCCCATTTGGTTCATCATACACTCTCCTTTGTCTCCACTAGGGACACATCGGTTGTTTCCATCTTTTAGATGGTGAACCAGATACTGTCTCCCCACAGAAGGAAACCAAATTAACTCCAGCTAAAGGAAATGGATCTGTAATGATAGCCATCTCTTTTTTGGCTAGTTTAAACCTTCCTTCTTTCATAGCTTTTTGTATAGCCTTTCTAAACACTATACAGTTAATGGTAGCATGAGTGTAAGAATTATGCCACTTATAATATTTCTTTCCCTTCAACTCCTCTGCTGGGGGAATTTGATGTCCTTCATTCAGTCTAATCTGTTGATCTTTCAGGAGATAATCAAATATTTAGTCTGCCTTGGAAATGTCAAATGGATAGTCAACCCTACTCTCTGGAGTTTGGACTTCCTTTCCTTTGGGGGGTCTTAAAACTGGGCATGAATATGGTTTTCCTCTCACTATCTCTGCAGCCATGATATCTGTCGATTGCTCGGCTGACTCATCTGACAGATAGTCTGGATCTTCAACTTCAATTACATTAATTAGATTAGGCCCCATGTTCTTGCTAGACCTCTTTCTTTCTTTTTCTAGGATGTACTGTTCAATTCTGGAAGCCCTGGAAGCCAACTGACTCAGGTCAGTACAATCTTGCCCTACTAACTTCTCCCTGAGCAGAGGGTGCATGTTACTAACAGCCATGGAAGAATATTCAGCCTCAGGCAGCTACGCGACACACTTGCTTCTTAACTTCCTGAATCTCTCCAAGAAATCAGCTACTGGTTCATCCATCAATTGCCTCAGATTCATCATGTCAGCCACAGTCACATCTGGCTGAGGCATATATAATCTATCATGAAAGTAACGCTCCATGTCAGTCTAGTTTTGTATGGAGTTAGGGGCTAAGGAAGAATACCAAGTAAAAGCTACCCCAGTCAAAGACAAAGGGAACAACTGGAGCTTATAGAACTCATTCTGGTTTGCTTCCCCACATTGGGCAGTGAACCTGCCAATGTGTTCCATAGTAGATTTATCATCCTCCCCTGAGAAAGTGGTAAAATCAGGAGTCTTAAATCCTCTAGGCAAAGGCATCATCCTGTCTACCCACTCAGGATAGGGCTTTTTATACACAGGCTTATCCAACAATCTCAGCTAGATCCCAAAATGCCTTATCATGGTCTCGGCTATCATCTCTAGGTCTATCAGCTGAGGAGCTCTGCCACCTGGAAAATTTGGTGCTGGTGGCTAAATAGGCCTCACTGGCCTACCAGGAGCACCTCCAAGTTGATGGGGCACCTGATATTATTGATCCTAGATAGGAGCTGCCCCCTGGTTATAGCCTGGATGTAGGAGATTATTCGTCCATGGCTGAGCAATCGGCTGATTTGGGGCCACCTGAGGTACATTAACCCATGGCTGATCGACTCTAACAGGAACAAATTGCCCATAAGGAAATCCCTTGGGAGTGCTTATTGGAGTAGGAAAGATGTTGGACCATGGTGCTTCTCCCACATAGTCAGGAATATACCTGGGAGGGCCCGGAGCAGCTGAGAAAATAGTACCACCAGTTATGGCCACCTGTGCACTAGCACCTATCACAGAAGTGTTAGGCACCAGATACGGCAAGCCAATTGTTCCTGTTACCTGGGGAGGTCTCTTGGGTACTTATACTTGCCCATATTGTAAGCTTGACTGGAAACCACTGTCAGGGTGAGGAGGCTAGAACATGGGAACTACTTGCGGTATGCCCAAACTCGGCTAAACCATAGATTGTGGTCCTGCCTGACTCTATCCGCCAATAGAAGGTCCCACAATAGCTGAATGAGCTGAAGTCTCACCTGCATTGGATTATTTTTTCTTAGCCTCTCTAACAAAATGCAGCTCATTATGTACCATGGGTTTCACGATCTCTGAAAGTTGTCTTGACAATTGATACATCAAGTCATTCATCCCTTGATCAATTTGGTCCCGAATAAATGAAGTGGTCATTACTATCGGCTGAGGCTGATCAGAGAGCTCTACCGCTGGGGTAGTAGTTGTGGTGGAAGGTGAGGGAGTACCCACTAGCTGGGGTGAAGCAGGCATTCCCAGAGTAGACTGGGCACTTTCCTCTGAAGTCTTTCTGCCCTCGTTCTTCTTACTAGGTTGACTTGTATCCATACTGCTAAGGTTTCTACCGGACCTTAGGTGCATACGCCAATAATGATCTGAACCGGAAGATGGAAACTTCTCAATTTGCTCACCTTAGAGTGTCCCACTGGGTGTGCCAAATTTGTTTACGTGTGAAATAAATTTATCAGCCGAATAAGAATTTAGC
This sequence comes from Ormosia emarginata, assembly GCA_029884605.1. NCBI lineage: Eukaryota > Viridiplantae > Streptophyta > Magnoliopsida > Fabales > Fabaceae > Ormosia > Ormosia emarginata. The sequence continues at coordinate 8,387,893 of JAQQTP010000048.1, forward strand.
CGATAAACACGTATGGATTTTGATAAGAAACAGGCGATGTGATCTAAAGGCAAAATCCAACCTTTAGCAAAGGTTCCCAAACTCACTAAAGAAAGTGTTTGGTATCAATATGAACTTTAAGAAGTCTAAAAATTTGAAGTTAAAGTTGTAATTGGCTAGACAATAAGCTTGCGGAAAATAAATTGTACACAGTAAAAAGCAATATAGTAGAGGACTGAAAAGTTAAGCAAACTAAGTAAAGCTTAAGGGTTGTATTGATTGTCCCTCTTTCAATTGATACAAATGACATTTATAGATAAAAATTTAACCCTCACCATAGCCAACCTTACTAGCCAAAACTCCTAAAAATAAGCAACTAACCCACAGCTAGCCTACCCACGTCTCTTAACCATTTTGGCTACAATGGCTACTCCTCAACTGCTCAACTCCTATTTTCTCGGCACGTTTAGTGGCATCTGTTAGCAACAACTTTAATTCTTAGCACTCCATCAACTTGCAACCAATTATGATTCTGCCTTTTATTGTTTTAATCCTGGCCCACTAATAGCAAGGCCTAGCTTATCTTTAGCCGAGTGCTCTTCTACTCATCGGTCATGAATAACCACCCTTAGCTAGCCGTTATATCAGCTTACTATTTTGAATTTAATTTTTTGGGTGATAACACTTTCATTTTTCCTTTTTCGCTTTTTTGCTCTTTTTCTTTTCTTTTTCCTGAATTAATTTTTTTGCCCTTTTTCTTTCTTTTTTTCTTTTTTTTCTTTTTTTTTTTCTTTTTGCTTTGCATTTGGCTTATTGGCCACTTAGGTTATGGGACTCTAAAATTGGGTCAAAGTTGTTCCTAAATTATGGCACAAAAACATATTTTATTTTATTTTTTAAAATATCGTTATTTTTTTTCTTTTTTTTATTGATTAATCTTTTTTCTTCATTTGAAATTTAACATTATTTTTATTACTATTATCATTATGATAATAATATATTTTATACATTTTATAATTCTCTCACTAGACTTTTTAAAGTTCAATTAGATTTAATTTAGTTTTGTCACATTCTATAATATTGAACTTAATTGGAGCATTGAAAGTATTATTGCATGAATTAGCCTTAATTTATCTTTTCGATAATATTCAGTAAATTGGCTATAATTTAAATTAAATATGTCAGATTCATGTGATTTTGGTCTTGTAGGAAAGCTAAGACAATTCCTACAACTTTCATGAAGACTTCAAGAGTCATATCACAAGCTTGGATAACTCAAATTGGAGTTGAAGCAAGAACTAGATTGCTGATCCTGACAACTTGACATCTGTGTACTCATCAGACCATATCTCGGGCTGTAGGAATGATGATGAACTGAAATTTTGACAGTTGATAGTTAAGACCCAAATCTACAACTTTCATGAGAACATTCTTCGATATTATCAAGTCTAGTAGGTCATATTAGGTTTGCAAGTCAGACCAAATGAGCTGGAATTGGGCCTGAGCAGTTACAGTGATTTGGTCATATCTTATGCTGCAGGAGGTCAAATTGGATGGTTCAAGTAGGCATTTGATAACCAAGACAAAGACCTACAATTTTCATGAAGGTCACTTTCTGAAAATCAATCGACAAGCATGAGTTTGATACCAAATTATTTCATGCAAGTGAAGACAAGCATTTTTTGGTAATCATCCACCTACTCCTTAATCATCCACTCATTCCTTGACTATCCACCCACTCTTTGACCCACACATTGTCATCTTTTGCTTGTGATGCTCTATAAAAGGTAGCCTTGGCTGTCTATTTGGGTAATCTTAGTTCTAGATCAAGATCATGCTTATGTTATTTACTTGTTATAATTTTCTTTTGTTGTAAATAGAAGTTATGATCTTCTTCTTTTTCTTCTCTCTTTCTTTCTTCTTGCTCATGGGTAACTAATTTTCATCTTACTTGGGTGAAAGGGTGAAGCTTTTGGTAATAAAATAGTGTTAAATTAATTTCTTTCTTGTGCTTAAATGATATATTATCAAGTGGTCATTATATGTATTGTATTTTGTTTTCAATCAAATTAGAAGCTCTCCTTGTAAAGTGGAGTTCTTGATTTATTGTAGACAAGTGGTTTAGCAGAATAAATGCTTGAACTCATTTACAAGTGTTGATATTGGTCAATAATTAAAGGAACCATAATATAACTACGTATATATTTCTAAATGGACTTTGAATGTTTTATTTTCCGATTGGAACCTCCGTTTTGCGTGGATTTTAATTGAGTTATAAAAGAATTAATCTTATCCTTAATTTATTATCAAAAGTGGATCTCATAACCCAAACAAGTTCTTTAATTTAATTGTGAACAAGTTTTAATATCTTTATTGTTGTGACAAAGCATTTCCTTACCTCAAAGAATTTTTCTTCATTAATTCCCTGTGGATCAACCTCGAACTCCCGAGAAATTTATTACTTGAGACAATCTACACTTGGGTTTGCATCATTTAATCCACATCAAGTTTTTGGCGCTGTTGCCGGCGACTTGATTTGAAGTTTTATTTATTGAGATTATTTTTCTTTAATAAAATTTATTCTCTCTTTTCCCTCACTGAAGCAAAAGATCGACTTGTCAGTCCTTCGATTTCTTTACTAGCTCTTTAACTTTCTAACTTACTGACTTGCTAACCTACTAACTTTCTAACTTTTATATTTATATCATTTATTTATACTTACTAACTTTTTAATTTATGTCATTTAATTTTGCTTTTCGACTTACTAACTTATACATTATTTTTTTTATTTTTAAGTCATTTATTTATGCTTAATATTTAATGGCTGGTATAAACTGCCGACTTGTACATTATTTTTTTAATTTTAAGTCATTTATTTATGCTTAATTTGTATCATGATTTAAATTCAAGTCGTTTAGTTAAAATTAATCCTGATACTTTATATATTGATTTGTTTGAATCACAATCACACACAATTGACACAATGACTGAAAATAAAAATGTACATGATGAACATGAAAATCAACCGTTGTGAATCATGCGTGAATATTTGCAACCACCTCGAAATTCTAGTTCATCATGCTTTATCTTTCTACTCAATGCCAACAATTTTATATTTAAGCTAGATATGATTTCTTTACTTCATAATTTTCATGGTTTAGAATCTAAAAGTCCATATTTACATCTAAAAGAATTTGAGGAAATATGTATTGCTTTTAATAATCAAAATTGCACTGAAAAGATTGTTAAGCTTAAATTGTTTCCTTTTTATGTAAAAGATAAAGCAAAAACTTGGCTTAACACTTTGAAATCAAGATCAATTAGCACATGGTAAGAAATGCAAGGTGAGTTTTTAAAGGAATTTTTTTCAACACATAAAACTAATGCTATGAAAAGACAAATCCAAATTTTTTCCTAAAATTCAAACGAAACATATTTTCAATATTGGGAACGATTTAAAGATTTGCTAAATTCTTGCTCACATCATGGTTTTGAAAAATGACGCACTATAAGTTTCTTTTATGAATGTTTAACATCTGAAACCAAATAATTTGTGAAAATAATGTGCAATGGTGAGTTTCTTGATAAAGAACCTGATGAAGCTTTAAACTATTTAAACTAGTTGGCTGAAAATTCTCAATCTTGACATGATACTAATATTTCAGAAAATTCAATTAGATCTAACCTTACAAGTGCTAATAAAGAAAAATATCACCTTAATCAAGAGGAAGATCTAAATGTTAGGTTTGTCAATTTAGCTAGAAAGGTTGAAGCCATAGAATTAGGAAAAACAAAAGAAATCAAATCTGTGCAAAATGAAGAAATTTGTGGCATTTGTGATGACTTAGGACACTCAACACATGAATACCCTAAGATTCCTATTTTTAAAGAAGTTGTACATGAGCAAGTCAATGCAATGAATAATTTTAAAAAGTCATTTACTTCTTCTTTTTCAGATTCATACAATCTGAGATGGAGAAATCATCCAAACTTTAGCTGGAGGAATAATAATCAAGTACAATTTATGCAACCACCACCTCCTCAGGCACAACAAGATTCTCAAAATTCTCAAGGATATACACCTAGTGTCCCACCATATAGGAAAAATCTTGAAGAAACACTGTATGCATTCATAGAAAAGCAAGAGGTCATTGATAAACAAAACAATCAAATCATGATTGACATAGAAAAAACTATTGCTAAACTTTCTACTATGCTCACCATTCACGAGAAAGGAAAATTTTCTTCTCAACCTCAACCAAATTTCAAGGGTCAGTACAGTCTAAATGAGGGTAGTTCAAAAAACTAACAAATAGATTAAGTCAAGTCAGTGATAACTCTTAGGAGTGGAAATGTTGTTGAGAAACAAATTCCTGAACCTTGTGAGAAAGATGATGAACCAATTCCCCAAAAAAATGAAGTTGACCAAAAAGAGACCAAACTCTCGCTTGCACCCTCATTTCCTCAAGCATTAAACAATTCAAAAAAATTGAACCATAACACTAAAATTTTTGAAATTTTGAAACAAATGAAGGTCAATATTCCTCTGTAAGATGTTATCAAACAAATTTCTTCTTATGCCAAATATTTGAAGGACTTGTGCACTATTAAAAGGAAATTAAATGTGAAAAAGAAAGCATTTTTGGCTAAACAGGTAAGTTCTATTCTTCAGAATAATAATGCATTGAAATATAAAGACCGTGGTTGTCTTACAATTTCATGCATTATTGGAGAACATAAAATTAAAAAAGCTTTACTCAATCTTGGTGTTAGTGTCAATTTGCTTCCATATTCAGTTTATCAACAACTCAACTTGTGTGAATTAAAACCAACTTCTGTAACTCTTCTACTTGCTGATAGATCGATTAAATTTCAAGAGAAATAGTGAAAGATATGTTGGTACAAGTTGATAAATTCATATATCCTATGGATTTTAATGTCTTGGATACTGAACCTATGGTTGATAGTTGCAAGTCAATTCCTGTTATTTTAGGCCGTCCATTTTTAGCAATATCTAATGCTTTGATAAATTGCAGAAATGAAGTGGTGAAGCTAACATTTGGAAATATGACATTGGAGCTCAATGTTTTTAACATGTGCATGCAACCATAGAAAGTCTTTGATGAAAAGGAGGAAGTTGAAGGAATTGAAGTCATTGTAGATGATCATCTTCAAACAAGGAGTTTTTCTAACCCATTAGAAATTTGTTTAGTTAATTCATTTGATTCAGACATACAATTAAATGATTATATATCTGAAATGTGTTCTTTGCTTGGTTGCACACAGGTAATGGAGTACAAGGGATAGAAGCCAAGATTTGAAAAACTAAAACTCAAGAGTGGTAATACCCATGAAGAAGTACCGACATTATAACTAAAGTCATTACCTGCTGGGTTGAAATACACATTTTTTGGAGAAGAGCAAAGCTTTTCAGTGGTAATTTTCTCGTTCCTTACTGAAGAACAAGAAGATATGTTAATATAAGTACTTAAAAGGCATAAAAGTGCAATTGGATTGACATTAAATAACATAAAAGGCATTAATTCATTAATTTGTACACATAGAACACATTTAGAGGATAATGCTAAAACATCTCAACAACCTCAAAGAAGAGTAAATCCACACATGAAATAGGTAGTTAGAGTTGAAGTTCTTAAATTACTTGATGTTGGAATTATCTATCATATCTCTGATAGCCAGTGGGTAAACCCTACACAACTTATGCCTAAGAAATCTGGAATAACAGTGGTTGAAAATGATAAATGTGAATTAATACCTACGTGAGTCTCATCCAGTTGACATATGTGTATTGATTTTAGAAAATTAAATGCTGCTACTAGGAAAAATCATTTTTCTTTACCATTTCTTGATCAAATTCTAGAAAGGGTAGCAGGTCATACTATTGTTTTCTTGATGGTTATACAGGTTATAATCAAATACCAATTACATTTGAGGATTAAGAACAAACCACTTTTACATATCCCTTTGGTACTTTTTCATATAGAAGAATATCTTTTGGCCTTTGTAATGCTCCAGTAACATTCCAAAAATGTATACTAAGCATTTTTAGTAACATGATTGAGCATTATTTAGAGATTTTTATGGATGACTTGACAATTTTTAGAAATTCTTTTGAAAATTGTCTTGATAATTTGAAAAAATTTCTTAAAATATGAGAAGAAAAATGATTTGTGCTAAACTGGAAAAAATGTCATTACATGGTTACCTCAGGAATAATGTTAGGTCATGTGATATCTTCTAAAGGAATTGAAGTTGATAAGGTCAAAGTTGAATTAATTGCCCCATTTGCCTTCCCCAAAAACAGTTAGAAAAGGTCGTTCCTTTTTAGGACATGCAAGATTTTATAGAAGATTTATAAAGGACTTTAGTGCCATATCTAGACCATTATGTAATATTCTGTTGAAAGATGCATCATTTGATTGGACTCAAGAATGTCAAAAATATTTTGAAAAATTAATTGGTCTTCTGACATCTGCTCCTATCATGCAATCCCCTCACTAGTTTTTACCTTTTGAGTTGATGTGTGATGCAAGTGATTTTGTTGTGGGCACTGTTTTAGGCAAAAAAAAAAAAGGTAAGCCTCATGTGATTTGTTACATAAGTAGAACTTTAAATAGTGTACAAATGAATCACACTACTACTGAAAAAGAACTACTTGCTATAATATTTGCATTAGACAAATTTCAATCTTATTTAATTGATTTTTCTATTGCGATTTTTACTGATCATACTGTTGTTAGATATTTAATGTCAAAGCAGAATGCTAAACCAAGATTGATACGGTGGATCTTGTTGCTTTAAGAATTCAACATCACAATAAAAGATAAGAAAGGAGCAAAAAATGTTGTCGTAGATCATTTATCTAGACTTATAACAGGTTTATCTTTTGATAACACACCCATTATTTTCTGAATGAATTTTTATTTTGTGTCAATTTCATGCCTTGGTTTGCTAACATAGTCAATTTTCTTGTCATTGAAATTTTTGATTATTAGGAAATTGATTTCATGAGCTCATTTTCATCCTCATTTGGATTTGTGTATATTTTGGTTGCAATTGATTATGTCTCAAAATGGATTGAGGTGATTCCATGCCTATACAATGATCACAAATCTGTTCTCAAATTTTTTTAAAAAAATGTCTTGTGTCAATTTGGAATCCCTTGAGCTATCATCAGTGATAAAGGAACACATATTTGCAATAAATTATTTGAATCTTTAATAAAGAAATATGATATTACACACAAAATTACCACCTCTTATCATCCTCAGACTAATGGATAAGTTGAATTGACAAATAGGGAGATTAAACAAATTTTGAAAAAAACGATTAACCCAAATCGTAAAGATTGGTCTTTAAGACTAAACGATACATTTTGGGCTTACCGTACTGCTTTCAAAACATCTTTAGACATGTCACCCTATCAGTTAGTCTATGAAAAACTTTGTCACTTGCCTATAGAATTAGAACATAAAGCATTTTAGGTCATTAAAGCTTTCAACCTAAACCTTGATGATGCTTTCAAGATATGCAAATTGCAATTAAATGAACTTGAGGAATTGAGAAATGATGCATATGAAAACTCAAAGATTTATAAAGCTAGAACAAAAGCCTTTCATGACAAGTCAATTTTGAGAAAATCTTTTGAAATTGGTCAAAAAGTTATGCTTTATAATTCTCATATGCATCTATTCCCTAGCAAATTGAGATCTAGGTGGAGTGGTCCTTTTGTTGTCAAACATGTATATCCTCATGGGGCCATAGACATTAAGAATCCTAGAAATGGTAATGTATTGAAAGTCAATGGACAAAGACTCAAACTATTTCTGGAAAACCAAGTTAATGAGGTAGAATTCATCTCTTTTTCTGATCCTTGTTATGAATAGAATTTATTCTAATTTTGTTACCTTTTTTTTACAGTTCTTTGTGTTCTCGGTTAAATGGCGGATAATGGTACTCCGTGGCTCTCGAGTTAATTTGTTTTTAGTTTGCCATAATAACTGAATCCTTATCCTTTAAAATGGATGTCATTTTCTCAAATTTAAGAAAACATTTTCCTTCATCCCTCAAAATGCTCTAACAAAAATCTACAAAATTAGATGTGAAAGATTGAGATTGTCAATGCGCAACGGTATGCCGGAAGATGTATACTGGATAATTAAAGAAAAGGTCCGACTAACAGGTGAGTCTTCAATTTCATTTGACTCATACATGTCAGGTCTTGATAGAAGTTCGTATTCTAAAAGGAGAAGAGTAAAAAGGTTACAAGTCTGTCGCAAATATACACGATGGAATTATAACAAGTGATGTCGTTCTTTGGGGATAGTTTCTGCAAACAGAGAATATAAAATATTTTTCATTAAGAATGGACTGAGTAAGGAGTCATTAGATGATATCTTATTGACTCTTGAGACACATTCTTGTGGATTTGTGCATCGTAAACTTCTTAATTTGTGGAATCTCTTCAAAGATGAACAAAAACGTTACAGTCTTGGGAATCTAACTCTAAAAGGCCATGTTTGCCAATTTATAAGAAAATTAGATGGGAATCTTATCCTCGACTCATAGAAGGTATTTAAGTCGTTACTGGACGTTAAACCAAAGGCAGATGTGAGTCATATCCACAACAACATGTACATATTATCTTCTTCTTCTTCTTCTTCTTCTTCATGTTCTTCTTAAAAAAAATAATTTTTTTTTTTGAACAAGGGTGATCTGGAAGGAGTACTATGACTTTAATTAGTTATGGAGCCCCAACCTTTGGCTGACCCTTCATTGACTCGGGTGGACCTTTGCACGTTGGTTCTTAAAAAAGGTTCGTGTATCATGCTCTATAAAGAGCCACACTACATAACCCAATGTTTACCTTCTAGGCATTATGGAGTTTATGGACAGACAAAAGTGTCCCACTCTGGTTATTAGTGAGAAGTAACCCGCGGCTGCCAAAACATATAAGGCATCTGAGCTTGATCTTCTCTTTTATTAGAAGGGGCTCTCAGCGCCCTGAGATGGGATGTTCTAGATCTTGAACATTATGGGTTTTAGATTTTAACATCTTTATTGATGTTACAAGCCTAAGTGTGAGCTATCCAAGTTCCAGACCTAGGATGGAAACCCACAATGGTTTCTTCTTTCTCCTTTCTTTGAATAAACAGACGTGAGTACTTACTGCACTGATGACACGCAGTATAAAGATATGTCATTATTGCACTCATAACGTGCAGTATAAAGATACGCCATGAAAACTGTACATAAAGGTATGTCATCATTTGCTATTATATTTTATTTATCTTTGTATGATTTTATTGTATTTTGATTTTGGATAGACGATCCTTTGAGTAGGGTCCTTCAGGGGTTTCTAGACTTCTTTACCCTGATGGTTTTCTTGAAGTAAAAAAAACAAAAAAAAGTAAAAAAAACCAAAAAAAAAATTCTTAATTTCAAACTTTTCTGACAATAGCCAACTTACCCTTATAGGTGCTATTATTTCTCTTTCCATTCTTTTTCTTATTTAAACACTCCATTTTCTTCACTTTCCTTTAACTCATAATCATTCAAAGGGAAAGTGAGTATAGAAATGGAAGATGTTTCTATTCGTCAACTTAAAAAAATTTGTGTATTTTGAAGGTCTAAGTATGGGAAGGGTTTAGAGTTTGTAAATGCAGCAACCACTCTTAGTCAAACACTTATTGCGAGAAATATTCATGTTGTATATGGGGGAGGTTGCCGTGGATTAATAGGGGTTGTATCACTTGTTGCTTATATAAGAGGCAGTCAGGTTTTAGGTATTATTCATGGACCTTTAACTCAACAGAACATCAATGGAAATACAATTGGGAAGGAACTTAAGGTATTATCTATACATGAATAAATGAAGATAATGCTTGACAACTCTGATGCATTCATTGCCTTACTAGGTGGTTTTGGTACTTTGGAAGAAGTTTTTCAAATTGTCTCTTGAGCCCAACTGAACATCCACCATAAACCCATAGGTTTATTGAATGTAAATAATTTCTTTAATCTTTTGTTACTTTTTTCTTAACAAAGTTGTGAAATAGAAATTTATCACACCTGTTGCAAGACTACTTCTTATCTTTGCTTCCACTGTTAATGAGTTAATTGACAAATTAGAAGCTTTTGTTTATAGACCTGATCTAGCAATAGCTTAGATAGATTGGTCACCGGAAGCAGTGAGGGAAGCAGCATGAAAAGTCAGTCAGATCTGACACTTCGTTTATAACTTTTCTTTATTTTTTATTTTATTTATCGTACTTTGTTTCTATTTAAATTTGTGTCAGATTTCTCTAACAGGTAATATCTTCTATCATTTACTCATCTATATTTTAACATTGAGGACAATATTGTGATCTGGTTGGGGGGAAGGATAAGGATAGTTAACCAAAAAAAAAAAGAAGTATGATATGATTGTCATGAACTTACTAAACTAATGAATGATGACAGAGTAAGGAGTAATTTTACTCCTGAGATGCATCTAAATTGGGAAGTATGTTTAGTGATATGATTATCAGAAACTTATTCGTAATAAAACCAATTAAGGATGACAAAGTAAGGAGTAAATTTTGTCTTGGAGGCAAGTTTACTCTTGAAACGCATCTTAGTTGAGGAAATAATTATTTTGTATAGAAGTAGTAAATAGATTCTTGGATCTTAACATAAATTGTCTTCTTTCTTAAAAATCACATGCTTGGAAATGAATGTTGGTATGGTGGATTGAGAATGATAGAAATATGTCTTGTGAGATTTTGAGCCTATTGATGAATGAATTGAATATCTGTATCATTCTATTCTTTCTTGTGTGATTTTCACTCATGGAATTGTTACTCTAGAACCTGCTTTGATTATTTTTTTACATTTTCTACATTTTTTTTAAGCTACATTTTCATATATATACATAAACATAATTGAGACATTTTTCTTGAAATAACTACTTTGACTTCATTCTTGCTAAATAAGGCATTGGAAATGACCTATTTTGCTCTAGCCCCTTTGAGATTATTTGACTATTCCTTGTTTCTATATTGTCTCAATATGATATCAAGCACTCTTAGGACTTCTTGAAAATTGTCTTGCAAAATGGTTGGTGAAAAAGAAAGAGTAGCTAATTGAAAAAAAAATGTGTGTATATTTATTATTTTAAAAAAAAATAAACAAACATGTAAAGAATGGTCAACAAGGCAAAAAGGGAAGGGAAAAGAATATGTAAAGGGAATTTGTATTAGGTAGAGTTGAGATAAACTTTCATACTTGTTAATTGAACTCAGCTTTCATGCTCTTTTATTCTCTTTGGTTTGTAACTTGTCAAATCCATATTACCACCCTCATTTACCTTGATCCCATTATAACCTTGAATAAAGTCCTCATAATTTGTGTGTGCATGTGTTTTGAGTAATGGAGAAGTAGAAGATAAGCAAGCTTATGGTAGTGCAATTTTTTATGAATTGAATAGAGTGAAATATTTACCTTTTAAACACTTGAGGGATTGAGAGTGAATTCTGTGAGAATCTATCATTCTTGATTCATTCTTTTCAATTGAAGTTTCCTTACTTGTTGGTTTGAGATGTGAAGAAATGTTACCTCATTAATGGTTTGATCCCTTGAATTTCTGGTTGTTCTTCTTATTTCATCGAGTCTTTTAGAGTTTTTAGCTTTTGAGTCTGTGTCGTTTTTCTTTGTTTCCTAACTTTGGTCTTATGTGTTTTGCTCAGGAGTGCAAAATTAAGTGTGGAGGAATTTGATAACAATATATTTTATACATTTTATAACTCTCTCACTGGACTTCTTAAGGTTCAATTAGGTTTAATTAAGTTAATTTTGTCATATGCTATGATATTGGACCTAATTGGATCATTAAAAGAATTATGACATGAATTAGCCTTAATTTATCTCTTCGACAGTGTTCAGTAAATTGGCTATAATTTGAGTTACATATGTCTGATTCATGTGATTTTGGTCTTGTAGGACAACTAAGACATTTCCCTACAACTTTCATGAAGACTTCAAGAGCCCATATCACAAGCTTGGATAACTCAAATTGGAGTTGAAGCAAGAACTAGAGTGTTGATCCTGATAGCTTGACCTCTGTGTACTCATCAGGCCATATTTGTGGCTGTAAGAATGATAATAGGCTGAAATTTTGATAATTGATAGTTAAGACCTAAATCTACAACATTCATGAAGAACACTTTTCGATATTCTGAGGTCTAATAGGTCATATTAGGCTTACAAGTCAGAACAGATGAGCTGAAATTGGGCCTGTGCAGTTGCAATGATTGGGTCATATCTTAGGCTGTAGGAGGCCAAATTAGATGGTTCAAGTGGATATTTGATAGCCAAGACAAAGGCCTATAACTTTCATGAAAGCAACTTTCTGAAAATCTATCGACAAGCACGAGTTTGAAACCAAATTATTTTATGCAAGTGAAGACAAATATTTTTTGGCAATCATCCACCTATTCCTTAATCTTCCACCCACTCCTTAATCATCCACCCACTCCTTAATTACCCACCCACTCTTTGTCCCACTCATTATCATCTTTTGCTTGTGATGCTCTATAAAAGGTAGCCTTGGCTACCTATTTGAGTAATCTTGGTTCTAGATCAAGATCATGCTTATGTTATTTACTTGTTGTAATTTTCTTTTGTTGTAAATAGAAGTTATAATCATCATCTTCTTCTTCTCTCTTTCTTTCTTCTTGTTCATGGGTAATTAATTTTCATCTTGCTTGGGTGAAGCTTTTGGTAATAAAATAAAGTTAGATTAATATCTTTCTTGTGCTTAAATGATATATTATCAAATGATCATTATATGTGTTGTATTTTATTTCTAATCAAATTAGAAGCCTTCCTTGTAAAGTAGAGTTCTTAATTCATTGTAGACAAGTAATTTAGCACAATGAATGTTTGAACTCATTTACAAGTGTTGATGTTAGTAAATAATTAAAAGAACCATAATATAACTACTTATATAATTCTAAATGGACTTTGAATATTTTATTTTCTGATTGGAACCTCCGTTGTACGTGGATTTCAATCAAGTTATAAAAAAAATTAATTTTGTCCTTAATTTATTATTAAAAGTGCATCTCCTAACCCAAACAAGTTTTTTAATTTAATTGTGAATAAGTTTTAATATCTTTATTGTTGTGACAAAACATTTCCTTACCTCAAAGAATTTTTCTTCATTAATTTCCTGTGGATCGATCTTGGATTCCCGAAAAATTTATTACTTGATACAACTTACACTTGAGTTTGCATCCTTTAATACACATCATATTACACACACAAAAATAATAGCAAAATAAAAGGGACTGGCTCTATTCATTCTTTTCCAATCATTGTCAGATTCATCACTAAGTTGAGCAGGGTTTTCCTCAACAAGATCACACAAGTCTTTGTTGTATTGTCCTCTGCTATGGTCTTTCAAAGTATATAATTTGTGGACTTTAATTTAATCATATTTAGTCCATAACTTTCCTGTATTTAAATGTACAAATCAAAACAATCAAAGTTTTAGATACTACTTTGTTGGGAAAAACTAAGTTACGCAGAAGCAAAATACTTTCTCCTACTTGTGCAAATAAATAAGTAATAGAAATACTTTTTATCGCAAAATATCAATCACACAAAATAAATTATCTCAACAATAACAATAGCATAAAAATAAATACTAGAGATATCATAATTTTAACGTAAAAAATTTTTTAGTGTAAACGAAAAAACTATCAGACCAAGTGTAACAAAAACTCCACTAATAAATCAATAGGTATATCAATAAGTCCTTTTAATAATATTAAAAATATCACAATCATCAATATATTATTAAATAGATTGATCAACTAAATAATAAGATAAAACTCTACAAAAATAAGTATTATAAATCTATTAAAAAAGTGAAATAAAAAATTTATATTAAAATATAATTTTAAACACCAAAAATAATATACTATAATTTTATCATAAATAATAAAAATTTACTTATTTAATATTGAATTTGAAAGAAATCAAAACTCATTTCTCTCCTCTTCTCCACGATTCTCCCTTCTCTCTCTATTTTTATCTTTTTCACTTTCTCACACTCTCTTACTTTCTTTTTCGTTTCCTTTTTCTAAACCTTTAAAAGATTTTTATTTTTTTTATTTTTTTTACCTGTCACTTAATGGATCCTACTAAGAGGAGGGAACCCACCTAACATAGTAAAATGATTAAGAACAGAAAGAGAGAACAACAAGAGAAGGTGCAGCAAGGATACAGGACTTTAGAATAGAAATGGCGTTAAAGTTTTGACAGATCTCATCATAAATGAGGTGTCATTTTTTTCCTAGTCGGCAAAATTTAATTGGAAGAACAGATGATATGTTTGATGGGGAAAAGAGGTCAATGTACTAACAAAATCGCGTAATTGAAATTTAATCCCGAAATTAAGCAATATATTTTACTTGAGTTAAGATATTAATTGAAGTACAGCACTTGGACATGTTTTCTTTTTAACAATATCTCTAATTCTAGGATAAAAATCCTTTGTCCTATGTTCCTGTCCCATCATCTGTTCTTCCAATTAAATTTTGCCGACTAGGAAAAAAAATTGACCTCTCTTCTTCTTCCGTGCAGTTTTTCTTTATATTTTTCTAAAAAAATACAAATGATTTAAATTTAGATCCTGCCACATTTGTAGCATCAAATCAAAATGATTCGACAGTATTTTATCTAAATTTGGCTACAAAGCAAAATTAGAACATCCTAATAAAAGATAAAGCAAGAAAAAAAGGGGGTCAGTTGGCATATATATAATGCAATCTGTATAACTTTAATTTCTTTCACAATTTGTACACAAGTTCACTTAAAAGTTAAAAGAGTAAATTAAACCAATGAAAGCTTTCAACTTTTTCTCAGCTTAATATAATAGGATCACTTACACAAGAAATATAGGCATTGGCTAAAAATTTATTATTGGACATGATCTCATGCGTTCTATGCCATTTTTTTTTATTTGCACTCTATGCCATATTTAATTTGGTGCCATTGTTTTTTTTTTTCTTGTATTTGACTTTAGACTAAGCATATTTTTAGCTAGGGAATACTCTCTAACTTAATCGATTTAGCTATGAAATTTACTTAGTTATTACAAAAAATTGTAATTAATTAGACGTCTTAAATCATTAAGAATATTTATTAAAGATAAACATTAAAAAAAAACAAATTAAATCCTTAGCAAAATACATTAGTCAATTTCCAAACAAAACTCCATGGACTGTACCAAGAGAAAGGCCTAACTCAACTGTGACCCTCTGTCAAAAGCTCAACTTGACCCAAATCCAATGACACATCTCACAGCCATAAAGGTTGTAATGACTCGCTTCCCAAGGTCTTATCCGACTCGACCCAACAAAACCTAGTTGTCATCACTTACTCAACTTGCCTCGACTCATTAACTTGTACTCGACCTATGATTCAAGGATCATACACCTGATTCGATCCCTGTCTAGACACTTAAAATATCTCCTAAAATATCCGTAATGGTCGAGACACGTGTCAACACTTCTATGGAGAGTTTTTCAGCCTATCACTAGCCTAGCTGTAATCTATGGTGCGTATTGTACCCCTTAATCCTGCTATAAATAAGCATTGCCCATTTGCCTGAAACATTTTTTTCTTTATCTCTGCCCTTTTTACTTTCCTAATATTTCTTCTTATATCTCCTATTGACTTGAGCGTTTGAGCCCTTGCAAGTACCCCCACTCGACGGATTTGACCCACTTGGGAGCTTTCTAGAGTAGTACCATCATTTTTCCCCACCATCCAAGATAAGATAAAGAACATCGACATCGTCTGTGATAATCTGAGAAAATAATTTCCTACCCTTTCTATACTTTTTCACACTCAAAAACCCTAAACATAAGCCACAATTCCAACAAAGCACCAAACCATTGTCTATGGCCATCACTAGGAGTTGTGTTACCAGTCTCAATTCAGACAACAACCAACCAAACCCCAACTAGGAGAATGAGGAAAAAATGCGAATGGAGAAATTATCCTCCAGGAGATACGATGACTTAGGCAACGCCTGCAACAAATGGAAAATCAAATCAGTCATTAAGAGGGTGAGAATGAAATAGACCAAGGAGACTCTACCCAACCTCAAAACTCCCAAACAACAATTCCAAGCCTCAAAAACATAATACCACCCTTACTACCCCCTACCACCATCGATTCAAACTAACCCGAGCGATCCATTCTTTGAGTTTATCATGTCAATACCTCTCCTAGCCAATTTTCATCCCCCTATCACGATAGAAACTTATGATGGGACGGTTGATCCATAGGAGCACTTGGAAGCATTTAATTCTGTAATGTTATTGGCAGGAGAAACGGACCCTATCAAATGTTGAACATTTCCTGCCACCTTGAAGTGATATGCCTTACAGTAGTTCTCGTCACTACCACCTCTATCAATCCATGATTTTTGCGAGCTTTCTAATTGTTTCCTTACACACTTTGCTACTTGCCGGGCTTACAAAAAAACCTCTACTAACCTGATAAATTTCAAACAAGAGCGCATAGAGTCTTTAAGAGAGTTTATGACTTGGTTTAACCAAGAAGCTTTACAAATCATATGTTTAAACCCAGCTATAGCGCTTTATATTATCTTAACAGGTTTACGTCCTGGACCGTTTGCTGATTCTTTAGCAAAACAACCCCCAACCAACCTAGATGATCTTCTAGCCCGATCATCTAAGTACATCAACATGGAGGATGCTACCAAAGCTAGGGAAATAACAAAAAGTTCTTAAACATATCGCCCAAGGCCGGTTAGTCCAAACCGACATCCCAGAAAGCATATTGGCCCAAGAGGAGGTGATAAAAGTGGTTAGAACAAAGATATTTTGCCAATTACCAACCCACCACCCAGGTCCTATCAATACACCCCACTCACCTCCTAAAGAGAGGAGATTCTTAGGGATGTTTACAATAGTGATTTAATCTGTTTCCCACCACTCCAATCGATCAACCATCCTACATAGATTGGTCACAAAGATATGAATTCCATAGGGCGTACGAACATACCACAAACTACTACCTCAGTTTGCGAGATATAATGGAAGATACCACACGAAGGGGGTTGTTGGATAAATATTTAGCTAGAACAAGAGAAAGAAGCAATGAAAGAAGGTAAAATAGGAACCGGGGAGCTCGTGACCAACTAAGACCTCAAGAACAGTGGCGTGTATAGGGAAATCAATGAGAAGGTAACGACCGAGCCACCGACCATAATGGAGTAAGAGGGGTCATCAACACAATATCGAGAGGATTTACATATGGAGGAGAATCGGCCAATGCAAGGAAGAGACTCATAAGTGCAGTAAAGACCATAATGGTAGTTAAGCACTAACTTCGACCAAAGACTAATAAGAAGGTACCCCCGTTGATCTTCACGGAGGAGGATTTCCATGGAGTACAACACAATCAAGACGATCCGATGGTTATAACTTTTACCTTAGCAAATTTTGATGTAAGGAGGGTGTTGGTGGATCAAGGAAGCTCGGTAGACATTTTGTATGAGGATACTTTCAAGAAGTTGGGAATCCCAGAGTTTGACTTGAAACCTTTTGATAGTAACTTGTATGGATTCTCGGGAGAACAAGTGGAAGTTAAGGGCTATATTGAATTGTGGACAACTTTTGTAACAAAAAAAAAGAATCAATATCATATTTATGGTTATTTGTTACTAAGCCCCATACAATGTAATCATTGGAGGACACCCTTCATTGAATAATTTAAGAGCACTTGTGTAACATCCTAATACCGATACCGTAGTATATTTGACATATACATAGATAAATAGTATCTGTTATACTACTTCTAACTTAATCTTTAACTAATCCATAACATTAAAACAAATAATTATGGAGAGTCATAACTAAAGTTATACATATAAACTTTATATGTACAACTTTTATATTTTCAAAGCAAACATAAATTAATACATAAGCTTTGAATTAAAAACATAAAACTAAACTCTTCTAGTTCTTCTGTTATCTTCATCTTTTTACCCTCTTGTAGGGTCTTGACCTGCTAACCATGAAACATAAAGGGGTAAGAATATAAAATTCTCAGTAAAAACATATATCTTATAGTATTAAAACTAAATATATACAAATATATATTGCTAAATTAAAACTCGTATATCTAACTTAATTATACTTAGAAATTGTATTCTTTCATTTGGCATTAAGCCTACTTATCCTTAGCCTGATCTAGGATATGTTCATCCTTAGTCTAGCATATGATATACTAATCTATAGCCTTACATAGGATTTCTCATCCACAGCCTAGCATAGGGTATATTGATCCATAACCTAACATATGATTTCTCATCCATAACCTAGCATAAGATATATTGATCCACAGCCTAGCACATGATTTCTCATCCACAGCCTAGCGTAGGATATACTGATCCACAGCCGGGCATAAGATTTCTCATCCACAACCTAGCATAGGATATACTGATTTTCACGGTCTGGCATAGGATTTCTCATCCACAGCCTAGCGTAGGATATACCTTGTTTCTATGGATCAACCTCATTGCATAAGGGTTCCATTTCTCTATAGATCAACCTCATTGTATAAGGGTTCCATTACTAGGGCTCAACCTTACTTGCACGAGGGAACCAATTTTCTAGGGTTTAACCTTATTGCATAAGAGAGCTAATTTACTATGGTTCAACGTTATTACATAATGGAGCTAATTTACTATTATTCAACCCATAGGGGAACCACTTACTAGGTTTAACCCATATAAGAACCATTTGCTAAGTTCAACCTATAAGAGAGCCACTTGCTAGTTCAACCCATAGGGAGCCACTTTCTAGGTTCAACTCATAGGAAAACCACTTACTTGGTTCAACCCATAGGAGAGCCACTTACTTGGTTCAACCCATAAGGGAGCAACTTGCTAGGTTCAACTTTGATAAACAAAGGAACCACTTTTACTAAATGATAATCACATATTTTATTCATTAAGAAACCCTCATTATTAGTCATTTACACTCTTCATGTACTTAATTGACTGAATTTGATTATGTTTTGTAAGTTTGAACTCGAATCGGACTTAATTGATTTTTCAGCATTATTCGAGTCTTACACTGTTTCTGTATTTTGGCCATATCTTGAGTTCTAAATGTCTAATAATTATGAATTTTACCTTGTAGGAAAGATAAAAGAGAGCTCTACAACTTTGATGAAGAGCTCAAAGTCAAATTCAGACATCTAGTGGAGCTAATTGGGCATGGAAATCAGAATACGGGATTTGTGACTGGAACCCGAACAGTGTGTAGTAACCAGAACATAATTCGAGTTTGGGTTGATAGAATGGGCTGAAAATTGGTGATCTGAAAGTTAAGACCCATATGTACAACTTTCATGACAAACACAAAACTTGATTCGGGCTCCTTGATGGAGATATTGGGTCTGAAAGTCAAAACAGAGGTGCTGAAACTGGTCCTGAGCAGTCTGTAGTAATTGGGTCATATCTTGGGCTGTAGGACGAATTTTTGGGTGCTTCCAGAGCCATTGGAAAGCTTAGACAATTTCCTAGAACTTTCATGAAGACCATTTGGCTCAAAAATGACGAAATCAATGAGTTCAGCAATGAATACTTTCGGAGACAAGGAAGCTCACCTACCAAGTTCACCTACCAAGCTCACCTACCAAGTTCACCTACCAAGCTCACCTACTAATTCCACCTACTAATCTCATCTACCCATCTACTACTACTCTGAATCCTCTATAAAAGGAAGCATGTGGAGAGCTCTAAACACAACATACACTTGGTGTTAGAAATAGCTTTTCATAGTTCTTGTATATTTTTCCTTCATTGTAATGGAGAGCTAAGTCACTTCTAGTCAATTCGGGACTCTTGAAGAGATTGTGGCTTGGATTCTTGAGACCTTGGTTATGTAATGTATTTGATTTATATTTGAATTCCTCTTCTCTTCTCTTCTGTTCTCTTGATCTTGAATGCATGAATGGTGATTCTGTTTATGTTTGATCTGATTTGATCTTGGTTTAAGATTAAGTATTGTGATGAACGAAGATTGAGATTTGTGATGAAACTTAGAACTGATTGATCTAAACTAATCACGTAATTGAAGAGGTTAGGTTACTGATTTGTGCCTAGGTTAATTGAATTCGGTGCTTTAATTGACATATATTTACATGAATGGTGCGATTGCAGATTTGTGTTTATCACTTGTCAATTGAATTCCGGACGATTGTCTAGTATGAATTCGGATCGATGCGAGAGATCTCGGTTAGATCCAAGTTAACCATTCAAATGTATTTCAGGTGTTTGTTGAAAGGTCTATGATTGAATCCACCCAATCTCGGATAGATTTCGAATTGACTATTCTTTTAATTGTTATTTCTCTTTAAATCATCGTCATGCGATTCTTGAACCATCAAAACCCCCCTTTTTCTAACTTTCACTTGATTTGATCAAATTGCATCTACGATCCTTGAGGAGACGATCCGGTGTTGTTCACTATACTACAAGTTTAGGTAATAACTTCGGTTATAATTTTGACCGAGTTCTAAATTCGTCGAATTTTGGCGTCATTGCCAGGGACCTCATAGGTGTAATCTTTTCATTTTAAGTAACTTTACTAATTTTTGTTCTTTCTTACCTATTCTAACAGTTATTTTTCATTTACTAACATTGTTCATACCATACTAACATTTTTATCCTAGCTTTTGAATTTTTTCGATTTAGGAAAGACGGAAAAACGTAGGTGATTGACAGGTAACTATTGCAATTTTCGAACTGCAACATGCCCAAAATGAGCTGAAACTTGGTCGGTTGAAGGAAAACAGCCTGATAAACAAGACTCACAGTAAACTGTGAGGTCACCCCTGGTTTTTCGAAATTCTATCATTTAGACCACTTTTTTAATTTTTTAATATTTTTTATTACATTTTCTAGTTTCATTTTTATGTAGATTTTGTTCTCGTGTTGATTCCATAGTTTTTAAAAATGTTTAGACATATTAACTAGATTTATTTTTGCATATTTTGAGTGTTGTTTAGTGTATTTTGCTTAGTTGCTTTTTGTGTTTTTGTGCTTTAGTTGATGCATGACTAGGTCCAATCGATATCTTGCTTGATCTTGATCCTGAGATTGATAGGACCTTGCATAGATTAATTAGAGCTCGTGTGATAAATTCCAGAGTTAAACCTAATTTTGGGAGTGAACCTGATAACTTAAGTAATCCTGAAATCATGGCTGATAACATGCATAATAGAACCCTTAAGGAACTTACTGCTCCTGATGTATCTTACCAATCTTTGTGCATTCAATATCCTGATCTTGATGCAGATTTTGAGTTGAAATCTGGTTTGATACACTTGTTACCAAAGTTTCATGGTCTTGCGGGTGAAGATCCTCATAAGCACCTGAAAGAGTTCCATGTTGTGTGTTCAACCATGAAGCCACAAGGCATCTCCGAGGAACACATCAAGTTAAGGGCATTTCCCTTCTCACTTGTCGATGCAAAGCCAAAGATTGGTTGTTTTATCTTTCACCAGGTTCAGTCAGAAGTTGGAATGACATGAAGAGGTTGTTCCTGGAGAGATTCTTCCCCGCCCGAGAGCCGCCGCAATTAGGAAGGATATATGTGGCATCATACATATGTCCGGTGAGACTTTGCATGAATACTGGGAGAGATTCAAGAAGTTGTGTTCGAGCTGCCCTCATCACCAAATTAGTGACCAACTCTTGATTCAATACTTTTATGAGGGCTTGCTGCCAAATGATAGAAGCATGATCGATGCTGCCTCTGGAGGAGCCTTAGTAGACAAAACTCCTACCGCTGCAAGAGATCGATAGCAAACATGGCAGCAATACCCAACAGTTTGGCTCGCGGATCATCACCGCAACCAGAGGAGTTAATGAAATTCAAGCATCTCATATGGACCAACAAAGAATGGAACACAGACTAGATGAATTGACTTCTTTGGTAAGACAGATAGCAGTGGGTCAACAACCACCCATGCAGATGACTGCATCAGTGTGTGGAATTTGCTCTAATTCATCTCATCCTACTGATTCATGCCCTACACTTCAGGAAGATGGTCCCGCCTTTCCAGATCAATGTGTTGCTGCAGCTGGTGTTTTTCCTGGTAGACCCCAATATCAGCAACAACAGCAACAATCTAGATATGATCCATTTTCTAGTACTTATAATCCTGGTTGGCGAGACCATCCTAATTTGAGATATGGGAATCCTAGCCAAGAACAACAAATGCCCACCAAGAAGGCAACAACGGCCCACCAAGAAGAACAACAATTTAGATACCAAGTCTGCAGGTCCAAGCAACAAATACCAACAAATACCCCCCGCATTCGGACAACAAGAATTGTTTGATAGTCTGTCAATCCACTCCACCGGTGAGCCATCATTGGAAGACTGATGAAACAAATGGCCACAAATAACATTCGGTTCAGCAGAACGTCGGTGCCAACATTCAGAATTTACAAACTCAAATTGGACGGTGGCAACCACCGTGAGCGAGCTAAAGAGTCAAGGTTCTAGCCAATTGCCTTCACAAACAAATCAACAATCCAAGAGGCAACGTAAGTGCAATTACCTTGAGAAGTGGCAAAGAAGTTGATGTTCCAACCTTACAGCAATCAGAAATTGACCAAAAACGACAGGAAATGGATAATTCAGTCCAGAAATCTGTGCCACTGAAGAAAATTGCAGAGAATTCAGATGTTGCCATTCCATTACCTTTTCCAAATAGGATCACACAATCCAAGAGAACAATGCAAGCAGAAATGGAAAAAGAAGTCATGGAGACATTTAGGAAAGTGGAAATCAATATTCCCCTCCTAGATGCAATCAAGCAAATTCCAAAATATGCTAAATTTCTCAAGGAGTTGTGCACTCATAAGAGAAGGTTGAAAGGGGATGAGAAGATCAGCATGGGAAGAAATGTTTACGCAATGATTATGCCAAGCATGCCACGTAAATGCAAAGATCCTGGAACTTTCACAATTTCTTGCACAATTGGCAACTCTAGATTTGAACATGCAATGCTAGATTTGGGTGCTTCGATCAATGTCATGCCCATGTCGGTGTATAAGTGTTTAAACATCGGTACTTTGCAACCCACCGGTATCGTGATTCGGTTGGCGAATAGAGTCACCGCTCATTCATCCGCAGTGTCTTTGGAAGATGTGTTAGTTCGGGTGAATGAGTTGATTTTTCCACAGATTTCTACATTCGGACATGGAAGATGAGTCTCCAACAAACCATGCTCCATTGATTCTAGGCGCACCATTCTCAAGACCGCCAAGACCAAGATAGACGTGCATGTGGCACCCTTTCTATGGAGTTTGGCGACGATTTGGTACAATTTAACATTTTTGATGCCACGAGACACCCCTAGAGGAGCATTCTGTTTTCCATGTTGATATGATTGAGATGCTTTGGTTGATGATGTCTATACCGATTTATCTTTGAATTCCCCGATATTGTTGACTATCTTGGTTCTGTTTCTTGTGATACATGTGCCACTTGTGATGTTGAACCATGTCGTATGTGTCGAGATTTATTCTCGTTATGAGTAATGATACATGTGCGATGATGCAACAATTGAGAATGAGAGTCGCACCATGCTTTGAAATTAATGTTGCTTTGAGTTAGCTGTTTGAGATCACTTGTTACCTTCCATTGTACAACCTCCATCCTTGGAGTTGAAGACTTTACCGAGACCATCTTAAATATGCATATTTGGGAGATGGTGAGATACTTAGGTGATCATTGCTAAAAACCTACAACCGATCAAGAAGAAAAATTACTCGCAGATTTTGAGGCAGAATAGGCAAGCCATCGGATGGACTCTTGCGGATATTCCTGGTATTAGTCCCTCCACATGCATGCATAAGATTTTATTGGAAGAAGGGATCAAACCAGTTAGACAAGCCCCAAAGGAGACTAAATCCCCCGATTCTAGATGTGGTGAAGAAGGAAGTTACAAAGCTACTTCAAGTGGCATTATTTATCCCATATCCGATACCAATGGGTGAGCCCGTGCAAGTGGTTCCCAAGAAATCTGGGGTCACAGTGGTTGCGAATCAGAACAATGAGCTTGTGCCCACACGAGTTCAAAACAGTTGGCGAGTTTGCATTGATTATAGGCGCTCAACCAGGCTACCGAGAAAGGATCATTTCCCGCCTGCCATTCATTGATCGGATGTTGGAGCGGTTAGTAATGGCAAGTCACATTATTGTTTCTGGATGGATATTCGGGCTATTTTCAGATTCATATAGCCCCGAAGACCAAGAGAAGACTACTTTCACTTGTCCATTTGGCACATTTGCATACAGGAGGATGCCCTTTGGTCTATGCAATGCTCCAGGCACCTTTCAGAGGTGTATGGTAAGTATCTTTTCTGATTTTTTAGAAAATTGCATGGACGTATTTATGGATGATTTTACTTGTCTATGGATCTTCCTTTGATGCATGTTTAGATAGTCGGCTCAGATCTTGCATAGATGCATTAAGACTAACCTCGTTCTAAATTTTGAGAAATGTCATTTCATGGTAGAACAAGGTATAGTCTTAGGGCATGTGATATCTCGTGAGGGTATTGAGGTAGATCCTGCAAAAATAGATGTTATTTCATGCCTATCTTACCCCACATGCGTGCGGGAGATTCGTTCTTTCCTTGGTCATGCGAGGTTTCTATCGGCGGTTCATAAAGGATTTCAAAGAAAATTGCACTTCCGCTATCCAACTTGCGCAAAAAGATGTGGAGTTTCACTTTGACAAGAAGTGCCAGGATGCCTTCAATCAATTGAAGCGAGGCATTGACCAAGACACCTATCATCCAACCGCCGGATTGGACACTTCCATTTGAGCTGATGTGTGATGCCTCTAATTATGCATTGGGAGCTGTTCTTGCACAAAGGGTCGGTAAAGTATCTCATGTCATTTCCTATGCTTCGAGAACTTTAGATCCTGCACAAATCAACTACACCACAACTGAAAAGGAACTTTTAGCAATTGTTTTTGCTTTAGATAAATTTCGATCATATTTGCTTGGTTCTAGAGTGGTTGTGTTTTCAGATCATGCAGCATTGAAGTTTCTCCTGAAAAAGCCCAATGCCAAGCCCCGGTTGATTAGGTGGATGTTGCTCCTCCAGGAGTTTGATATTGAGATCCGTGACAAGAGTGGAGCGGAGAATTTGGTGGCTGATCACTTGAGTCGAATTGAAAGGGAAGCAGATGTTTTTCCCATCCATGATGTTTTCCCTGATGAACAGCTTTTCAAGCTGCAAGGCAACATCCCTTGGTTTGCTGATTTGATTAATTTCTTGGTTGCTAACGCAATACCTGCACATTTCACTAAGGCTAAAATTGATAAATTGAAAAGTGAGTCAAAGTATTATGTGTGGGATGATCCTTACTTATGGAGATTTTGCAGTGACCAAGTAATTAGGAGGTGTGTGCTCGATGATGAATTCCATTCCATTCTTAGCTTTTGTCATAAACTTGCATGTGGCGGCCACTTCGGTCCTCAACGGATGCTAGGAAAGTTTTAGACTACGGATTATATTGGCCCACTCTATTTCATGATGCATATATGTTTTGCAAATCTTGTGATCAATGCCGAGAACAGGAATACTTCTCGTAGGAATGAAATGCCCCGAAACCCTTATTATTCTCGTGAGATTTTTGATGTTTGGGGTATTGACTTTATGGGTCCTTTTCCTGTATCATTTGGTTTTGTTTACATTCGCTTCTTGTGGATTATGTATCTAAATGGGTGGAGGCTAAGGCCACTCGGACCGATGATTCTAAAGTTGTTGTGGATTTTATTAGATCATGATTTTACGTAGGTTTGGAGTCCCGAGATCCATCATTAGTGATCAAGGTTCACATTTTTGCAATCGAAGCATGGAGGCTTTGATGAAGAAGTATGGAGTCCAACACAAGGTTTCTACACCTTACCACCCCCAAACCAATGGGCAAGCCGA
The DNA here is from genome assembly GCA_029884605.1 of Ormosia emarginata. NCBI lineage: Eukaryota > Viridiplantae > Streptophyta > Magnoliopsida > Fabales > Fabaceae > Ormosia > Ormosia emarginata. The sequence continues at coordinate 8,413,950 of JAQQTP010000048.1, forward strand.
GGTCTCCAACAGAGAAATTAAGCGGTACTCCGGAAGACAGTTCAACCTAACGAAAGGCTGGAGCAAGAGGCTTGAGGATGCATTATGGGCTTACCGGACCGCTTATAAGACACCAATCGGGATGTCTCCGTATCGGATTATTTTTGAAAAGCTCGCCACCTCTGGGTGGAAATTGAGCATCGAGCATTCGGGCGGTGAAAAGGTGCAACTTGGACCTAGATCAAGCGAGGTTTGGAGAGGAAGCTGCAATTGCGGCAGAATTGGAGGAAATCCGCTTGGAGGCTTATGAAAGTTCCAAACTTTATAAGGAGAAGACCAAAGCCTTCCATGATAAGTTAATTCGAGGAAAACATTTGAGATTGGTCAAAAAGTTCTCCTCTATAACTCCCGCCTCCGACTCATGCCCTGGTAAATTAAGGTCTAGATGGGATGGACCATTTATTGTTACTAATGTTTTTCCTTACAGTGTCTTTGTTCGGATTAAAAGTGAGGTCTCACAAAGCTTTCATCGTAAATGGACACCGCCTCAAACAAGTATCATGAACTTCCAGAGAATGCGAAGTGGAGGTGATGAACCTTCTCCATCCGCATTATGAATAAAAAAAAAAAAAGAAGAAAAAAAGGAAAAAAAAAAAAGAGAAAAAAAAAAAAAATAAAAAAAAAAAAAAAAAAAACAATGTGTGTGTCCGACAATGAGGTAGGTAGAGTCGCTCGGAAGCATGTGGAGGTCATTTTTCTTCGGCGACAACAAACTGCGAAAATCTTGCAAAGTATGGATTTTATTGGCCTACTTTATTAAAGGTCTGTTACACCTTTTGCAAAAGTCTGCAGAAATTGGTCAAAAAGTTCGCTTTGAGATTATCATCTGCACCTACTCCTTGGAAAATTGAGATCTAGGTGGCGTGGTTCTTTTGTTGTCGGACACGCGTATCCTCTCAAAGATCGATCCGAGGATCCTAGGAATGGTAATGCGCTTAAGGTTAATGGACAAAGACTCAATCATTCCTGGAAAACCAAGTTCTTGAGTTCTTTGTGTTGCTTAGGTTAAGTGGCGGATACGGACTCCGTGACTCTTGAGTCGGTTTATTCTTCGGTTTCCCAAAATAACCGAACCCTTCTTCTCCTTCAAAATGGATGTCATTCTTTCAAACACGAGAAAACATTTTCCTTCTCTTCCTCAAAATGCTCGAGAAAAATTTACAAAGTTCGATGTGAGAGATTGAGAATGTTAATGCACAAGGGTATGCCGAGAAGATGTCTGTTTGGATAATTGAAGCAAAGGTCCGATTAGCGGTGAGTCCTCAATTTCATTTGACTCATATATGCCCCGGTCTTGGAAGAAGTTCATATTCTAAAAGGAGAAGAGCAAAAAGGTTACAAGTCTATCACAAATGTGGACGATGGGCGTAACAAGCGATGTCGTACTAAGGGGATGGTTTCCGCAAATAGAGAAGATAAAATTTTCTTCATTAAGAATGGATCGAGTAAGGAGTCATTAGATGATATCTTATTGACTCTTGAGACGCATTCTTGTGGATTGGTGCATCGTGAAATTCTTAAATTGTGGAATCTCTTCAAGGATGAACAACAACGCTACGATCTTGGGAATCGACTCTAAAAGACCCTGTTTGCCAATTTATAAGAAAATTGGATGGGAAGCTTATCCTCGACTCATAGAAGACGTTTAAGCCGTTATCGGACGTTAAACCAGAGGCAGATGTGAGCCATATCCACAAACAATCTGTACATATCATCTTCTTCTTCTTCTTCTTCATGGCATTTTACAAAAAAAAAAAAAATGAAAAAAAAAATGAAAAAAAATGAAAAAAAATTCAAAAAAAAAAAAAAAAAAAAAAATGTATACTTCTTAGGGTTGGCTTTGGTAACACAAACCGTGAATGGGGAAATGCATGCATCTGATCCAGCCTTCTTAATTGAAAAACAAAGAAGGTAGATTGTATCCCACATGTGAGGCAACGGTCGTATTATGGCCATTTGTCCCTTTTGGGAGCCCTATGTTGCTTTTTGGTCTTGAATGGGTCGAATCTTGGTCAACAATGCTTTGGCACAAAGCCGAAAGAGCAGAGACTACCTCCATCCCAATCTTAAGTAAGTATACACTCATCTTTCATCAAGTTTTTTTTTTTTAACAATTTCAAAAAAAAAAAAAAAAAAAAAAAAGGACGTGATGTCTACTTCACTCATGACTTGAAGATAAAGATACGCCATGGAGAGACCGTACATACGGGTATGTCATCATTTTCTATTTCTTTTATCTTTGTATCATTTTGTTGTATTTTGATTTTTGTACAGACGATCCTTTGAGCAGGGTCCTTCGGGGGTTTCTAGACTTCTTTACCTTGATGGTTTTCTTGAAGTCAAAAAAAAAAAAAAAAAAAAGAATTCTCGTGTCTCTTAATTTCAACCTTTTCGACAACCGCCAACCTACCCTCATAGGTGCAATTATTCCCTTTCCATTCTTTTTCCTATTTAAACACTCAATTTTCTCCATTTTCCTTCAAACTCGAAACACTCAAAGGGAGGAAGAGTATAGAATGGGGCCTTCTATTCGTAACCTCAAAAATGTCTGTGTTTTTTGTGGGTCGAGTTATGGGAAGGGATTAGAGTTTGTAAACGCAGCTAGCACTCTTGGTCGATCACTGCTGCGAGGAATATTCATCTTGTATATGGGGGAGGTTGTCATGGGTTAATGGGGGCTGTATCACTTGCTTTGCCTTTGTAAGAACAGTCGGAGTTCTAGGTATCATTCCCGAAACTTTAGCTCAACAGAACATCACCTTTGGAAAGACAATTGGGGAGGAACTTAAGGTATCATCAATGCATGAACGCATGAAGATAATGCTTGAAAACTCGATGCATTCATTGCCTTACCAGGTGGTTTTGGTACTTTGGAAGAAATTTTTCAAATTGTCTCTTGGTCGAATCGAACATCCACCATAAACCCATTGGTTTGTTGAATGTTAATAATTTCTTTGATCTTACGTTATTTTTTCTTGACAAAGTCGTGGAACAGTAAATTTATCACTCCTTCTAGAAGACAACTTCTTATCTCTGCCTCCACCTTGTTGATGAGCTCATTGATAAATTAGAAGCTTTTGAGTATGTACCTGATCAGGTATTAGCTCAGATAGATTGGTCAACAGAAGCGAAGAAGTAACAAGAAACAAGAGCCCGATCTGAAACTTTCTCTTTAATGGGTTTGATTTAAAAAAAAAAATTGTTGTTGTTTTGTTTAGTATGATATGGTTGTTATGGACTTATTAAACCAATTAGTGATGGCAGAGTAAGGAGTAATTTTACTCTTGAGACGCATCTTAATTGGTGGCAGAGTAAGGAGTTTTTTAGGTAGTAATTAATTAGTATTGACTTGTGGAAGTACTAATGTTTTCTTGTTTGATTTCTTTTCGGTCGATACAATCGACGACAGTGTGTTTCTTTTCTCGCTGGCGTTGATTCACTTCTTATCGAGTTGTGTTGCTCTTTTCTATCTCTTTCTTTCACATTGAGGACAATGTTACATTAAGTGTGGGGGAGAGATTTTAGCATGTTTCTGTTTCTTTTCGTTTGTTAAAAAAAAAAAATTTAAAAAAAAATTCAAAAAAAAAAAAAATAAAAATAAAAAAGGGGTTCATTGCATGATTGAATAATTTTTCTCCCTTCTTGAACTGATATGCTTGGTGATGGATGATTGAACTGATGAATTGAGTTTGATGAATGCATACCTTGTGAGATTTTGAGCCTAATGGATGGATTCAACATTTATGCCATTCTCTTCTTTCTTGTGTGATTTTCACTCATGTTAATGACCACTCTAGAACTTGCTTTGATTCTTTTTGAGGCTACATTTCACTTGCATGCATGAACATGATTGAGGCTCTCTTTCTTAGCTAGTTTAACCAAATAGCCAACCTTGTTTTCAATATGATATCAAGCACTCTTTTGATTTCTCGAAAATTCTCTAATTCCTGCCAACCTTGTATATTTTCCTTTGCTTAACCCCTTTGAGCTTATTTGACCATTCCTTGTTTCTAGCTCATTATGTGCCTTAAATGAAAAATCGTGTTTTTACTGTACCTTAAGAAATAAAAGAACATTAGCCTGGTTAATGGATGAGTTTTTGAACAAGTGTGGGGGTGTGTGTACAAAATGGTTGTTGAAAAAAAAAAAGAGAAAGAAAGAGTGCCTAAAAAAAAAAAAAAAGAAAAGAGAGAAAAGGATTGGGAAATGAATATGTAAAGGGATATACATTAGAGTTGAGATGAACTTTTATGCTCGTTATTTGAACTCAGCTCTCATTTGCTTTTATTCTCTTTGGTATTTACCTTCTCATATCCATTTTATCCTCTTCTGTTACCTTGACCTCACTACAACCTTGAATAAAGTCCTCATGATTTGTGTGTGCATGTGTTTTGAGTAGTGGAGAAGTAGAAGATAAGCAAGCTTATGGTAGTGCAATTTTCATGGGTTGAATTGAGTGAAATACCTACCTTTTAAACACTTGAGAGATTGAGAGGGAATCTTGTGAAGATCCATCATTCTTAATTCATTCTTTTCAACAGAAGTTTCCTTGCATTTTGGTTTGAGATGTGAAGAAATGTTACCTCATTTATGCTTTGATCCCTTGAATTTCTTGTTGCTCTTCTTCTTGCTTCATTGAGTCCTTTAGAGTTTTTAACTTTTAAGTTTGTGTCGTTTGTCTTTGTCTTCTAACTTTAGTTTTATATGTTTTGCCCTGGAGTGCAAAAAGCTAAGTGTGGGGAATTTGATAATCACATATTTTATTCATTAAGAAACCCTCATTATTAGTCATTTACACTCTTCATATACTTAATTGACTGAATTTGATTATGTTTTGTAAGTTTGAACTCGAATCGGACTTAATTGATTTTTCAGCATTATTCGAGTCTTACACTGTTTCTGTATTTTGGCCATATCTTGAGTTCTAAATGTCTAATAATTATGAATTTTACCTTGTAGGAAAGATAAAAGAGAGCTCTACAACTTTGATGAAGAGCTCAAAGTCAAATTCAGACATCTAGTGGAGCTAATTGGGCATGGAAATCAGAATACGGGATTTGTGACTGGAACCCGAACAGTGTGTAGTAACCAGAACATAATTCGAGTTTGGGTTGATAGAATGGGCTGAAAATTGGTGATCTGAAAGTTAAGACCCATATGTACAACTTTCATGACAAACACAAAACTTGATTCGGGCTCCTTGATGGAGATATTGGGTCTGAAAGTCAAAACAGAGGTGCTGAAACTGGTCCTGAGCAGTCTGTAGTAATTGGGTCATATCTTGGGCTGTAGGACGAATTTTTGGGTGCTTCCAGAGCCATTGGAAAGCTTAGACAATTTCCTAGAACTTTCATGAAGACCATTTGGCTCAAAAATGACGAAATCAATGAGTTCAGCAATGAATACTTTCGGAGACAAGGAAGCTCACCTACCAAGTTCACCTACCAAGCTCACCTACCAAGTTCACCTACCAAGCTCACCTACTAATTCCACCTACTAATCTCATCTACCCATCTACTACTACTCTGAATCCTCTATAAAAGGAAGCATGTGGAGAGCTCTAAACACAACATACACTTGGTGTTAGAAATAGCTTTTCATAGTTCTTGTATATTTTTCCTTCATTGTAATGGAGAGCTAAGTCACTTCTAGTCAATTCGGGACTCTTGAAGAGATTGTGGCTTGGATTCTTGAGACCTTGGTTATGTAATGTATTTGATTTATATTTGAATTCCTCTTCTCTTCTCTTCTCTTCTGTTCTCTTGATCTTGAATGCATGAATGGTGATTCTGTTTATGTTTGATCTGATTTGATCTTGGTTTAAGATTAAGTATTGTGATGAACTGAAGATTGAGATTTGTGATGAAACTTAGAACTGATTGATCTAAACTAATCACGTAATTGAAGAGGTTAGGTTACTGATTTGTGCCTAGGTTAATTGAATTCGGTGCTTTAATTGACATATATTTACATGAATGGTGCGATTGCAGATTTGTGTTTATCACTTGTCAATTGAATTACGGACGATTGTCTAGTATGAATTCTGGATCTGATGCGAGAGATCTCGGTTAGATCCAAGTTAACCATTCAAATGTATTTCGGTGTTTGTTGAAAGGTCTATGATTGAATCCACCCAATCTCGGATAGATTTCAATTGATGTTTTTTTAATTGTTATTTCTCTTTAAATCCTGTCACTGCGATTCTTGAACCATCAAAACCCCCATTTTTTCTAACTTTCACTTGATTTGATCAAATTGCATCTACGATCCTTGAGGAGACGATCTGGTGTTGTTCACTATACTACAAGTTTAGGTAATAACTTCGGTTATAATTTTGACTGAGTTCGGCGCTCGTCACTAAACACTCCACTCAATCTCAACTTAATGAGAGAATAGAGTATTTATTGGAAAACTTGTTTATTTAGCTCAACTTTAACTATTAAAGGAGTTACTAGAGTTCATATGGTTCAAATCATCTCTAAAAAATCTCAAATCTTGTCTAAAAAGACTTATTTTCAAGATTGCACCAAATGTGCATCATAACTTCAAAAATCCAGAAGTTTTATGAGCAACTAAATTTCTTTCATATCTTTCAAATGCCATAAACCTCATCTCATTTGGATAAGTATAATCAAAGTTATGTGACATTTTGCAGAAGATAAAACAGTGCACTTGCTATTTTTTAGAATCTGACCTGACTTTAAACTGAAATTGGGAACAAATTAAATGTGGTAAAATTCTAAAATTTTACAGGAAATAAGTCTTACATCTTAGCTTAAAAATGTCACTAGTCTCATGTCAATACGACATTAGAGTAAGAAATTATGTAATCTGGTTTACAGGCTACTAGAATACATTTTCTATAGAATCTGCCTCAGATTCAAACATAAACTAGTACTAATTAGCTTGCTAGAAAATTCTAAAATTTTTACCACATAATGCCTTATGTCTTAGCTTTCAAATGACACTAGAATTAGGTCAATACGATATTTGTAGCTCAAGTTATGCAATAAACATTATAGGCTGTTAGGATGCCCTATTCTATTTCTGATTCTTTAAAACAACATAACAATTATAAGCTCTTCATAATCGGTTATTCTGATACTCAGAACCAAAAATGTTGTTCTTACATGCTCAATAACCAATTATTCACTAATGGTAATTGGTTATATGATGTTTTTTTTTGCAAAAAAAACACCATTTTCACGTTACAACTCTGCCAAAAGAGCTCCTAGGTGATTTGCATCACCAACCATGATCTCTAATCATGTTAAGGTCCTCAAAAAAAATTTCAACTTGTCTAACATGGATTTCATGAACCTAAACAACACTTTCTCTACCTATATTCCAACTATCTACTTAAGTTATTAATGGAAGTTCCTAGGTTTATGAACTACATCCAAGCATAGGTTAGGTTATGAATCAACCAAACTTAGTCTTTAGAAACCATAACTAACCAAGAAACATCATTTATCTCTTGAACCCACTTTCTATTCATTAAGTAAAACTAAGAAAACAAGATGAAGATGAGTGGGAAAAGAAGAAATAAACCCCTTACCTATTGCATAGAAGGTGATCTTGAAGCCTTGGCCTTAATCCTTGAGCTTTGCTCATTGTTCTTGCCTTGGATCCTCTTCATCTTCTTTCTTTCTCCCTCTTCCTCTTTTCTCTCCTTTCTTTCTTTTCTTTCTTCGTTTCTTTGCTCTGTTTCTCAACCGAGAGAGTGAGAGAAAAGAGAGAAATAAGAAACAAGGGCAAACTTGTTATTTTGACATTTTGCTGTAACTTCTTGATCTATTAAAAACACTTAGATCTCACCAAATCAAGTTTTCTAACTTCCAAAAGATTTGAAATAAATCCTAAGATTCATTAAAAATCATGTTTCATCACTTTTCTATTTTTTCATATCTGCTGGGGGTCAATCCGACATTAAAAACATAACTAGTATGCTTAAAAATATCAAACTAACTCTAATTGTTCTCAAATTTTAACTGCACCTTATTTAACTCATTTGTGACTTAGAAACAAGTTATTCATACATGTTTCTCTCAACTTAGCAATTTATGCTACTATTTGAGTCATTTTAAGTTACTTTTCAACTTCTGTATTGCAGCCAAGTACCTAAATTGACTCAGTGTGTCACAAAACTGAATTGACATGTTAAACAAATACTAGGCTGCCTCTGAGACCATATACAAGTCTAACATATTTTTCAGTATGTTACAAGTTATGTCCACCACTCATTTGATAATGAAGTTTTCTATCAATGATGAGAACATAAAAGTAATTTATGCAGACCAAGTGAAGGCATGTTAATGCTATCACGACGCTTTGAGGCTAAGTTCACCAAAACAGAGACTGATGCAAAATGTCAATAAAAAGAATAGGGTGTGTATAACCGAGCTTAATCCAAGGCAAAAGTTTAAGGAGTCAAGGCCTCAACCGGAATGAGATTTGGTATTTGTAATGATCGGCATAAACCCAACCCAAATAGTAAAAATCGGGGCAAATCTGTCACTTGATCAATCAAATAGGTTAGTGAGGTTGTTGAAGGAAAATACAGACCTTTTTTGCATAAGATTCAGCTGACATACCTGTAATTGATCCGATTTTCATATGCCACAAGCTAGCAATAGACCCAAAATCAAAACCAATCCCACACAAAAAAAAGAAGGCTCGAGGAAGAAAAAAGAAAGGTAACGCAAGCAGAAGTGAAATGACTCTCAAATAGAAGAATCATACAAGAAGTAAAGTACACCATATGGCTCTCTAACATCGTGATGGTGAAGAAAGCAAATGGAAAATAGAGGATATATGTGGATTTTACCGACTTAAACAAAGCGTGCTTGAAGGATTCCTACCCACTTCTAAGTATAGATAACTTGGTAGATGGTATATCGGGATACCAATTCTTAAGCTTCATGGACACTTATTTGAGATATAATCAAATCCTAATGTATTTAGAGGATGAAGAAAAAATAACTTTCATAATTGAGGGAGCCCATTTTTGTTATAGAATGACACCTTTTGCGTTAAAGAACTCAGAGTGACATATTAGAGACTGATGGATAAAATCTTCACTAAGAAAATAGGTAAAGTCGTTGAAGTCTATGTAGATGATATGGTGGGAAAAACTCCAACCCTGGGTGATCATTCCTCATATCTCAAAGATATTTTTTGACTAACTGAGAACCCACAACATGCGCCTATACCTAGAAAAGTGTGTGGTTAGGGTTCAAGCGGGTAAAGTCTTGGGTTTCATGCTCATAAACTGAGGAATAGAAGCTAACCCCAAGAAGAGTAAAACTATTAAGAAGGCTAACCTCAGTCTAGGAAGTGCAACGGTTGTCAAAAAGGATTGTAGCCCTATCTCGATTTGTATCTCGATTAACAAACCGAGCCTTGCCATTCTTTAAGAGCTTAAAAAAAATTGATCAAATTCAATGGGATGATGAATGTGAAAAAGCATTTTAGAAGTTGAAGGAAGTCTTAGCATCAACAAACCCGATCTTGGAGAAAATTTATACTTGTACCTCTCAATTTCATATCATGCCATCAACTCAATATTGGTGAAGGAAAAAGGGAAAGATGAATATCTAGTGTATTTTACAAAAGGGTAGAGACACGATACTAGAAGATCGAAAAACTAGTGCTCACACTCATAACAACCGCTTGATGCTTGAGTTCTTACTTTCAAAGCCATCTTGTGACAGTGCACTCCGATCAACCCATTAAGCAGATCTTGAGAAAACTAAAGCTTGTAAGAAGAATGATCTCATAATCGATAGAATTATCAGAATACGGAATTCAGTACTAGCCGAGAGGACCGATCAAAGCAAAGGTTCTATCATATTTCCTAGCAAAATTCTTAAGAAAGCCTGAAGTCGATTAGAGCAAGGAATGGACCTTGTTCATGAATGGAGCCTCAAATGTGAAAAGAAGTGGGGCACGAGTTATTTTGGAAGGGCCTGATGGAGTTATAGTTAAACAATCTTCGAGATTTGACTTCAGAGCAAGTAAGTTATGTGATTCTCAATAAATATCCTGTTAAATATAAAAACCTTGGATCACCCCATATTGCTTGTAAAATTTGGGTTCATTATGTTGAAAGATCTTTATTAGATCTATGTGCAAGTGTTAATTTGTTGTCTTATTCTGTTTACTTGTAACTGGGTTTAGGGGAGTTGAAACCAACTAAGATGACTCTCCAATTAGATGATAGATTTGTTAAATATCCTAGGGGCATTGTTGAGATAAAAATTGAGAATTTCTACTTTCTTGTTGATTTTGTTGTGCTTGATACTGAGCCTATTTGTGGTCTTTATCCCTCAATTCAAGTTATGTTAGGTCGCTCATTCCTAGCTACATCTAATGCATTGATTAATTGTAGGAGTGATGTGATGAAACTATCATTTGAGAATATGACCACTGAGCTTAATGTTTTTTTATATAAGTAAACAAGTGCTTGATGATAATGATAATGAGGTGCATGAATTGAATTTGATTGACAATTTGGCTCATGACTCATTTATACTTTCTACTTATGATGATTTATTATTGATATGCTTGAATCATGTTAATGTTGATTTTGATATTGATTCAGTAATTAGAGATACAAATTCTTTGTTAGATTCTGTTCCTCTAATGAATGTGGATAGGTGGCAACCTATAGTCCAACCAATCACTTTGTCTTCATCCCCACTGTTGCCATACTTTGTAGTGTCACCTTAGTTAAAGATGAAGCTCTTATCAAGCACTCTCAAGTATGTGTTTTTTAACACTAATGAGACATTACCTATCATTGTAGCTTATGATTTAGATTAGTCCCAAGAACATCAGTTAGTGGACGCGTTGAAATAGCATAAGGAAGCTATAGGATGATCAATTGCAGTATTAAGGGTATTAATCCTTCAATAGTGGTGCATAAGATTCATTTAGATGAGGGTACTAAAGCTACTCGTGAGATCCAAAGGCGTTTGAACTCATTTATGCAAGAAGTAGCTAGAAAAGAAGTGTTGAAATTGTTAGATGTAGAGATTATTTATCTTATAGTCCTATGCAAGTTATGCCTAAGAAATCTGGAATAACTATGATTGAAAATGAGGCCAATGAGTTAGTTCCAACTAGGGTGCAAACGAGGTGGTGTATTGATTATAGGAAATTGAATGTTGTAACTAAAAAAGATCATTTTCCTCTTCATTTTATTAATCAAATGTTGGAAAGACTTACTGGTCATGCATATTATTATTTTCTAGATTGATATTCAGGGCATAATTCGATTCTTATTGCAATTGAGGATCAAGGAAATACTACTTTTACATGTTTATTTGGTACTTTTGCATATCGTCGCATGCCTTTGAGGTTATGTAATGCACTTGTTACTTTCTAGAGATGCATGATTAGTATTTTTTCTGATCAGGTTGGTGAAATTTTGGAAGCGTTCATGGATGACTTTTCTATTTTTGTATATACTTTTGATGATTGTTTGCATCACTTGTCTTTGGTTTTGATTAGGTGTAAAGAAAAGAATTTTGTGTTTAATTGGAAAAAAAGTCATTTCATGGTTAAAAGGGATTTTGTACTTAATCACATCGTATCTAAAGATGACATTGAGGTTGGTCAGGCTAAAGTTGACTTGATTTATAACCTTCCTTCCCCAAAATTTGTAAAAGAAATTAGATCTTTTCTAGGGCACGCAGGTTTCTACAGGAGGTTCATCAAGGATTTCAATAAGGTAGCAAGGCCATTATGCAACATTCTTGGTAAGGATGTTCCATTTATTTTTGATGATGCATGCTTGCAATTTTAATAAGCTGAAACTTGAATTGAGTTTTGCTCTGATTATTAAGTCACCTGATTTGAGCTTGCATTTTGAGATTATGTGTGATGCTTCTAATTATGCTATTAGTGTTGTCTTACGGCAAAGAGTAAATAAGTTGCTTAATGTGATTTGTTATGCTTGTAAGACTTTAAATATTGTCCAATTGAATTATTCCACCACTAAGAAAAAATTGATAGCTATTGTGTTTGATTTAGACAAATTTAGATTATATGTTGTTAGATAAAAAATTGTGATATATTTTGATCATGCTGCATTGAAATATCTATTTGCTAACGTTAATGCAAAAGCTAGACTTATTAGGTAGATTTTACTTTTGGAAGAATTTGACATTGAAATCAGGGATGAAAAGGGTGTTGAGAATGTGGTTGATGATTAGATGATCATTTGTCTAGATTAGTTGTTGAGCATGACAATGATACTTCTTCTATCATAAAATCTTTTCCGGATGAACAGTTATTGCATGTTTCACAAATCCCATGATATACTGATATTGTGAATTATTTGGTTACTTTGCAAATGTCATCCCATTGATCTAAACATGTTAAATTGAAGTTCTTGTTTCAAGTAAAGCATTTCTTTTGAAATGATCCATACTTGTTTAAATATTATCTTGATCAGATTATTATGAGATAGATTCCTGAATAGAAACAACAAAATATCATATCTTTTTGCCATGATCAAGCATATGGTGGGCATTTTAGCCATAGGAAAACAACAACAAAAATTTTTCAGTGTGGTTTTCATTGGCCTTTTATTTTTCATGATTCTCATGTTTATTTTTTTTCTTGTGAAAGATGTGAAAATTTAGGGAGCATTGGTAAGAAAAATATGATGCACTTGAATTTTATTTTGATTATTGATATATTTGATGTTTGTGGTATTGATTTTGTGGGACCATTCCCTAACTCTTTTGGTTATCTATATATTCTTGTTAATGTTGACTATTTTTTCAAATGGGTTAAGGCAAAATTATGTAGAAGTAATGACAACAAGGTGGTTTCCAATTTTTTAAAGAAAATATTTTTGTATTTTTTGGGACACCACAGGCAATCATTAGTGATGTGGACAAGCATTTTTGCAATAGGTCATTTGAGCATTTAATGAAAAAATATGGCATCACTCATAAGAATGCCCACCACATGCATGATCATGGCTAATAGGGAGTTAAGGTATCTAATACGGTGATTTAAAGAATTTTAGAGAAAATTGTAAACTCCTGTAGGAAAGACTGGTCTTTACATCAAGATGATGCATTGTGGGTATACTGCATGACATTTAAGACTTCTATTGGGTTGTCTCCATATTGACCTATTTATGATAAGGTTCATCATCTCCCTATTGAGTTGGAGCATACAACATATTGAGCTATTAAGTATCTTAATTTTGAGTTAGATAAGACTGGTAATAAAAGGAAACTTTATCTAAATGAACTGGAAGATATTCATAATGATACTTATAAGTGTGCAAAGTCTTATAAGGATAAGATGAAGAGAGTGCATGATAGTTCTATCTTTAGAAAGTCTTTTCAACATGGTCAAAAAGTCCTTTTGTACGATTCTCGCTTGCATTTATTTCCAGGTAAATTAAGATATAGGTGGTTTGGCCCATATACTGTGAGGACTGTCTACCCTCATGGTGTTGTTGAGATAGAGAATCTCAATGATGGTAATATTTTTAAGGTAAATAGCCAGCAGTTGAAGTCGTACCTTGAGTTGAAGGATCCTGATACAGAAAAGACTTTGGTAGACGATCTTGTCTACCAAAACTGAGATAAGTTTTTAGTTTAAGTTTTTCTTTTCATTTTCATTTTTATTGAGTCAGCTTAAGTGCCTCTTCGATTTCGGAGTCTTTGTATGTAGATATAAATAGTGTTGACCAACAAAAGAAATTTAAAAACTCAAAACCCACAAAAAAAATTAGTTTGCGTGCTATTTATTTCATTTTACTTTATTTTGTTTTTATTATTTTTGTCATTGCTAACCATTGTCAGGGTGTAATTATCCTATTCTCGTCTTCTCTTTTTAATTGTTAAGCATTTTAAGTATGTAACTCCTCCCCATCACTCTGTTTCTTTTTGTCCCACAAATTTCTTTGATGCATATTGGTGATTATTTCTTAAGACTGAATTTAATTTGAAATATTGAGGACAATATTTGGTTTTGATTAGGGGTGAAAATTACTTGAATTTCAGTCATATTATCATTATGTCACTTTTGTGAAGAACTTTTTTTTTCTATCATTTTGCTCAACTTGTTTCACATTATTCATAGCTACTTCTGCATGTCTCTTTGTTGAAAAATTGAAATAATTAGAAAACTTGATAAAAGTATACGAATATCATATTTCTACCGAGTGAGTTTTGAGCTATTGATTTTTATTATGATAGTGTTTTCTTGATCATCCAATGTTTATTGTGGTACTCATGATTTTTGTTTTTGCTTTTTCACTAGATCATTTCATTATTATTTTCGCTAAAGAGAAGTTTTATATCACACTTGCATTTAATCTGATGTCATGGAAGTTAGTAGAGTTGTGTGTTTCCTTGAGAGATGATATTGGGTCATGTTTCTTATTCTGAACTTTGAAATAATATTTTTGTTCTTTCACATATTATCGCTAGTCACCCTTTTGAACTTATTTATTGAGTCTTTCTTTCTTAATCATTTCCCATAATGTTTCATGAAAGAAGCAATATTACTACAATATGAGAAGGTATGAGAGAAGGAAAAAAGAGAAAAATGAAAAAAAAAGAAGAAGTCAAAGTGAAAGTGCAAAAAAAAAAAAGAAAAGGAAGAAAAAAAATTGAAAAACTACCAAAGTTGGAAAAAAATTGAGAAAATAAATGAAAAAAAGAAGAAGTATAGTTTGGGAGTTTGAAAAAAAAAGTGATTTAAAGAAGGTAAACAAAATTGTGTTGAAAGTGTAAAAATCAAGCTTCTAAATATTAATTCTTGAAAAACTTGTGATTTTCATTATTTTTCTTAGTCTTCATATTTTTCCTTTACCCACATTACAAGTTTAATAAAGTCCTATTTGATCTTAAGGGAATGCATGGTTCTTTCAATGTGCATGACTAATCTTAAGGTGTGATGTAAAGTCTTTTCTTGGCATCTTTTCATGAAACGGAATTTGTTTTCTTTTCTCACCTTTCTTTCTATCATTTTATATGTGAGATATTTGTTTTGATTTGTGCCTACTACTTTACTTACATATACTTTCTATGAGTGACACCATACTTCTGAGTTTTAATTGTTGACTACAACTCTTGTGAGGATTGTATATGATTGAAAGATGTTTTTGGTTGTGGATTCTAGTTGTGATATTTGGAGGCATTAAGTATATGCCGTAGTAGTTATATTATTCACACACTTTGATTTTGATGATGGTAGAAATTTTGTGGCAATTGTGGTATTCTGATGCATGATTGATATTCCTGAGTTGAGATAAATTAGATTTGATTAAATTAGTTAGAGATATTGTTCATTTTAAACTTTGTTTTAAGTCGCTTTCATTATTAGAGACTAATAATAAGCTGATTGGGAATTGTGATAATAGCCTAATTTTTATCTATTTTTATTATAAAAATAGGCATTATTATATCTCATTATATTTGATTTTTGTGACTTTATAATACTATTGATTTATTTATTTAAAGAAGTCGTTAATTTAATTATTGTGACAATTGTAGGGATTTATTGCAAATTCATATTCAACTCCTATTTTTTGACCTTGCTGATGTATTTGGACTATATCTTGAGTTACAAATATCAAATTAACACGATTCTTATGGCGTTGGAAAGCTAATAGAGAATGCAACAACTCTTCTGTTGACCTCGAAGGCTAATTTTTTTCATCTGCGAAACGAGAAAAATAAAGAGAGAAAAAGATGAAAAACTGGCAGCCTCCAATTAAAGAGAATGTGTTTCTTAAATTTGGTTTCCTAAATTCAATTAATATCTTTTATTATTTGGAGATCAATTAAGGAGATTAAGTTTCTTAAATTTAGTTTCATAAATCCAATCAATATCTTTTTTATTATTCGAGGACCAATTAAAGAGATTCTGTGCAAGATACACTAATATTAGGAAAAATATCTTATTAATAAACAAAAGAGAAGAAAAAAAAGCGCACTGGAGATATATATTCACGAGAATCAAAGCAGAGCAACAATGTTGCTGTAGAGAAGAAAAGAGGAAGTTGTGTGCAATGGAGAATATTAGTGAGAAGATTTTTTGTGTTTTGATTTTGTCTTGCTAAGTTCTTTGTACTAAGGGGATGATGAAACATTGATTATTTTAACATTGCTATGTTGAATTGTTAGTACCCAATTAAAGGTTTTAACTTTTATTGATTTTATTTTTTTTATCAGATTATATGAATGAATTTTTAGATGAGTTCAGTCATGCTTTTCTCATGTTTTGAATTTATTTGTGTTATCTTAGTGTTAGTGATAATTGTTAGATATCAATTGTGATTTCGTGTTAGAGATATATTTGATTCTTTGAAAATTACTATTAATTAAGGAATTAGAATCATATATTTGATTACTTATTTTTGGTGCTTCATTGATAGATTTTCAGTGACCGCATGCTTTGTCGCTAGATGTTCATGAGATAAATTATTTGAGTATGATAATTTAACATAATTAATGTTAAGATTAATCTTGGTGGATTCTAACCCTTAGTCCTTTTACATTTGGTAGAAACCTAATCCACATATTTTCTTTCTTTTAATTTTCTTTTTATTTTAGTTATTTATTTAATTTTATTTTTGCGTCTTTTGCTCATCAATTTGTGCAACTAGATAAAAAAAAATCTCAATACTTAAAATTTAATTCTAAGTCTAAGTGGGAGCGACCTTATACTTGCCCAACTGTACTTCGATACGGCTCGTGCACTTGTGAGTATTTAAAGGCTTTTAAAAAAGTCTTAACAAGGAGAACGACCTCACCAGAACAACCTTGAAAAACAATATTTAAAGGACTTGTATGAAGATTTGAACAGTCCAAGTATTGCCCGACCCTGATTTCCATTAAAAGAAATCAACCAGTAGTATGTCTCTCTTATTCACACACGAACAAAAGAAATAAAAGAACTTGGGATATGTTAGAACAAAGCCAAAACTATTACACAATAACTCAAAACAACAAATGAAAGCCTAACTATTAGGATGTAACTGTGAGGGTTCAATGTTCATAACCGATAAGATGCTAACTTCAAAGTCGGTGAGAGGAAGGCGAAGGCCGAGCCGATTGAAGTAAGTCTCGTACATAAAAAAATTTAAACTCGTGATTAATAGGGTTAGGGTTTAAGCATATTTGATCTTCCTCATCACAAGGCTCTAAAGTAAAATCGTCTTCCTGACCATCATTAGCCACCAAAAGTGCAACCTTAAGTTCACCATCTCATCGACCGACCTAAGCGCAGAGGAGTCCCAAGAACCTCATCAATAAATACCCAAGGAATATCGTCCTTTGTGTCTAACCTTTACTCATCTAACCTATCCTTCTCAACCTTCTTATCCTCTACCATTAAGCTAAAATCATTGGAACAACCTACATCATCGGAGGATAAGTCAGAAGACAAAAGTGAGACATAAACCAAATTATAATAGCTACTGATATCGTGAATAATAGTTCGAGCTCAACTAAAAAGAACTAAGCTAACTATATTCGCCCTAGCTTCTTGAGCACTCATCCTAACCCTATCAAACTCCAAAACATCAACATTGCCACGAATATGTGAATCTTGTAACCGAGGCAAAATCCTTCTGTGTTGGTCAAGCGTGCAACGGGGATTCTCTCCAATGAAAACCACACTATCATCACTATCCCTCCATCACTACCCTCATCTCAAATCCTCACCATCATTAGAATTAGTCGACATATAAGAACCTAGCCTAAACAAAAGAAAATGATAAAAAAGGCAGCAAACTAGAGGAACACTCGACCTATGAAAAACCCAGAAAATCTCAGGAGAAACTAGAATGCGAAGAACAAAAACAAAAAGTAAAGAAACATATGCAATACTTGTGAAAGTGAAAGGTAGAAATAATCTCGAAGATCCCCATATGCAGCAAAGGGAAGAAAAAACTTGAAGTAGTAGAAAGCAAGAAAGGGAAAATGGAGTTGCAAAGGAAAAGGAAGTAAGAAACCAGAAACTGGAGAGGGAGTGCGAATTTATAGGATAGACCAATCAACAGGTTTGAAATTACTCTTCGATCCAATGGCCACAAAGCAAACAATCCAACGACTCAGAGGAAGAAAGCATTATCCGATAGAGGATATTGAAAGGTCACCAATCCAACTGTGCATACACCAACCCTCTATCAATGGCCAAGATCATTCATCCTTGGGATCCAACGGCTAGGGAAGCTTGATGTGACAAGGAGAAGTGGTTGAAGTGATAGTTGCAATCATGAATGCGAGAATCGAAGCATTTTGGAATTCGTAGCAAAAAGTCTTGGGGAAGTAATAGATCCCCGAGTATCAAAACAAAAGCAACACATGTTAAACCTGATCGATAGAAAGCAACTAATCTTCTTTAAATCAATCGTAAAATAAAGAAATAAAAACGATGAAGCTCGGTAGCTCACTAGCTCTCCTAGCTTGCTCTGAGTTAGGGGTTGTGGATCATACAAAGAGAAAGGCCCAACCCAAATAACTTCGACCCTTTGTTAAAAGCCCAACTTGACCCAAATCCAACCTGTTTCCCAAGGTCTTACCTGACCTGACTCACTCCTAAAGACCCGACCTAACAAAACCTAGTTGTCATCACCTACTTAACCCGCCTCGACCCATTAACTTATACTCGACCTATGACTCGAGGGTCACACCCAATTCGATCCTTGTCCAAGCACTTAAAATATCTCCTAACATATCTGTAACAACTGAGACACATGTCAACACCTTTATGGAGAGTTTTTCAGCCTATCACTGACCTAACTGTAATCTAGGATGCGTACTATGCCCTTTAATCCTGCTATAAATAAGCATTGTCCATTTGCCTAAAACGGTTTTTCTCCTTTCTCTCTCTACCATTTTTACTTTCCTAGTATTTCTTTTATATCTCCTATTGACTTGAGCGTCAGAATCCTTGCAGGTACCCCCCACCCGACGGATCCAACCTACCTAGGAGTTTTTTGGAGTAGTATCATCATCATTTCCCCACCATCCGAGAGAAGGGAGGGAACACTCCACTTTAGTAAATGTCTTGCCACCTTAGAAATTTATAAACCTTAGTGGGCTAACACCATATCTAAACCCAAAATTTTAACGCATTAGGTTTGTAGATCCTTCTACTTTATATAGTCCTCGTGTTGTCAATTCTCTTCTTATGTTGGAGTTCGTCACTCACCCCACATTTCATTCACAATTAAATTCTCAACAATTTTTTGTATAATCTTTTAATAACTTCAAGGGACATTGTTAAGGCTTGCCCAACAACTAGGCAATTTAAGCTAGGCTTGGCAATGGGGCAAGTAAGGGCATATTTTTGCTTAACCCGACTCTGGTCCGCACCTGTAGGATTAAAACCCGTACCCAACCTACAAGAAAAATATCAAAACTCACATCCACCCCGAACTATATTTATGAATATTTTAAAATAATTTTTACAATAATCAATTACTATCTTAAAATTAATTTATTATATCATATAAATTAAAAAAATATATAAAGGATAAACATTAAACTAATGAAAATAATTAATATAATTGACATTATTAATAATTAAAATAAACATAATATTCTTTTAAACATAATAAGGTGTGGGGTGAGGTGGATACTCACGAGGTCGGGATCAAATTGCCATACCTAATTTAAGCAATGGCAATTTATTTATTTATTTTAAAAAATATTAGGCCTAATTTTATTTTGATTAATTATTCGAAGATAATAAATTAAATAATCCTAATTTTTCTAACCACTCAACAGACACTTTATTTTTAAATATCAAAATCTTTTAAATACATCATAAAAGCATTGGACCAACATTATAGTTAATGTGTGATAGGAGGCTTAGATTTCTACACAGTCACTGTTTTGAGAGACTAATTCTTGGTCGATGAGACAGTGAGCGTGCATGAGGGAGAAATTAGGTATACTTTGTTTTGCTATATTTCATCTCATGTAATACAAACACAAATAAATATTGAAGCATGAATAAAGAAACAGTAAGACATAGCGTATGGCACTTAGTAGAATCCTGTCTCATTCAAACACATAAGATGTTCAGCAAATAAATCCCAAAGAGGCACTATCAAAATGATAATTTTAATTCCAACTTCCGAGCTTCTCAGGAGAGAGTAAACTGATCTGTGCATGCGTTCTCTTAGGTGGAACAATTCATTATCACTTCAGTGAACCGTTGAAAAGCCATTCTTTGTAGACCTTTGCAGGGTATATAGATTCAAACTGAATGGAAAATTTAAGGTTTATCTATAAACTCAGGAAACAACATAAAATCAAACATGAATTAACAAAAACGAAATGATTATTCAAACCCCGTCACGTAGAATATCTTGTAACTAACGAACTTTTCTCACAGTCTATTGGAAAACATGATAGGGAGGAGAGTTTAGATAACCTTTGTACTATTTGTGTATCACTTGAAAGGAAAATCCTGGTCTTTATGTGATTGGCTTTCACTGCTGTTAGGTGAATGGAAAAGTTTGGGAGTCATCCTAGCCAAGCTGAAGGGTTTCCCGGATTGGCTCATGAGGAATTGAGATGGATTGAGAGAATTATTGGTCAAGAAATTTTGAGAACTTGAACTCAGCATCTGATAGTGGTTGATTTGTCTTGGATCCATCTCCATTGCTGCAACATGTGAAGGGAAATATGACTGTGTTGCTCCAGGAGGACATACCAAAATTTGAGAAGCACTACTCCCAGTTGATAAAGACAATGCTGATGGGAAAGGTACATCATTAATGCTGTGTATATCTGTTTGGTTTACAAATCCATGGTTTCTAGCAACATCAGCTGAAGGCTCCCATTGGTAACCAAGTGGCATAGTGTTCAGCATGCCCAGGAAGGAAGGATGATTTGCTCTTGGTAAGAGATTATTTGGCAAAACATGTGCACCAGGAAAGTCAATGGTTCCTTGTTTATCCTCTTCACTTCTATTTATCCAATTTTCTTTATCTGTGACCATTTCTCCTGAAGCTCCTTTGGACTTTGATTTCCGTATAGTACTATTTTGGCATGAACCTTCACGAGAGGTGCTAAATTCATTAGAAGTACCAAGAGATGGATAACCAAGGGTGAAGTTTCCTGGAGGCATTGGTAGTGGTGGGAGTTCATCAATTTCATCCTTAGCTGCATTAAGCAACCAATCAACAACCTTGCTAGGCTGATTGAGCCCTAGCCTATCTTGGAGATCATATAGGTGAATAGCAGTGGGGACTGAAAGCCTCACCCTCCTGTCTCTCAGTCCTCTTATTGTGCACACCTTGCTATGCCTGTCTTTTCCTCCAAAGGCTCGGGATACACGCACAATCCTTGGATCTTTCAATCTTAGCCATTGTGATGAGCTCGATGAAGCCTTTGCTTTTTCATTACTTGAAAGACCTTCCAGTTTTAATGGAAAATCTGACTCTTTTGGACTATTAATCATCTTATTTCTCTCATTGATGGTTTCGCAGTGTTGAATTTTGTCCTTTAGCTTTTCGTTTTCAAAATTCTCTTCCACCTTCAACAATGAAGCTCCTAATTTTGAATTCCGCAGTATGCATTAACTGGTTGTCACTCCCAGTATCAGCTTCAGAAAACTATGAAATTAAGATTGAGAAAAAATAAATAACTAGAAAATGGATGGAAAGCTGCTTCCTCATGCAATTTATTGAAATTCAAAACTCAGTTCAAAAGAGATTATGAGGTAAATATTTATACTTAGATCAAATTACCCATTCTCAAAGATAGCAAACTAAGTTCCTCGGAATTGGATATATGAAAAACAAATGACAGAGAGATTTCTGACTAGCAGCAACTATTGAACATTATTACATAATAATGAATCATATAAATCAATTGTGATTTTTAGGGAATTACAAAAGCTAGAATAATAAAAAGAATAATTTAAGAAGAACTGATGCAGTAAATAATAGTAGCTCTTGAATCATCTGAATAACATGCCAATCTCATATCAGATTATATGAAAAAGTTTGCAGCAAAATATAGTTTCAGTAAAAGAAAGGCAAGGCAAAAGCAAGGTCAAAGCAATTAAATGGGGTGCAAGGACTACTATGTAGCTATTTAACACAAATATACAATATTAGAACAAGTTTCACATCCCAAACATGTATAATTGAAGTGGTTTACATAAACCCTAGCTATAGATGAAAAGATATAGTATCTAACAAAAACACGCATGAACTTACCACTATTCGATACCATGCACCATAGGAGAGAAGGACGAAGCGTGCACCTTGTTTTTGACGCCAAGCTGGCTAGAAGAATATCTCAAGGTTCCAAACTTGGCTTTGCTTTGATTGGATAGAATAAATTTGGTGAAGAAGTTGAGTCCGCAGCTTGGAAAAGGAAGATGCCGGAATGGAACCGACCACGCCGCACTGAAAGATAAAGCAATGGCACATAGGTGGCCACGTGGAATATAACTCTATTGGTCAAATGAATTTGGTGGTCGACATCTTATCATTTTATGGTCTGGCATAATGGACAATGATTTCAATGATGATAGTAGTTAGGGACTTAGGAGCTTAAGGCTAATATTTCTTGGTATGTTGTATTCTCATTGAGTTGCCATCATTTGGAAAATTAAACAACTTTATCAAAGTTAATTATTTTGATATTTTGACATCATTTTTTCAGATTTTATATTTTTTTAATTCTTATGTAGGAATTGATCTAATTTCTACACAAGAGATCTTAGTGTGAGTAAATTTCATATAAAAAATAATTATCTATGCTAAAACATATTGTATAAAGAGAAATATTTACTTAAATATAATGTATCTAGTTGAGTATATTAAATAAATTAAAATTTAATATTTTTATAAAGTATTTTAAAATTAATTATAAAATATAAAAATTTATAAAAATATTACATCTTAATTAACTTAATACATTTAACTATAATACATCATCTTTAAGTAATTTCTCATTGTATAAGATCCTGTGAAAAGAAAAAGTGCAAAAATCGTTTCCCATAACAAATGAACATAATAACCTCAACAGACCATTTGTTACACGCTTCGGAAAGCGGCTAGTCACACTTTATCGACAACTACAAAAGATTTTGTTACTGAAACGAATCACATGGGGGGGCCGAACATGACAAATTAGCATCAAGGAAAATTTTGTTCCTATGAAGAGCAAAGCCTTGTAAATCGCTGCATGCTTTCTATTTATTAACATCTGACATCGTTTCTAGGAGGTTCTCGCTGAACATATTCTTATGTGATATGATAGTTACATAGAAAATTTGAACAAAGATACTACACAAACTTAGTGGAAATTGTAGATGGAAAGAAAGAAAGGAGAGAGAGAGAGACAAAACAAAAAAAGGAAAAGGAAGGGGGTGATTGGACTCGTGAAATTTCTGTGTTGCATATATTTGTTCAACTATCACTACTCTATTTTCATTAGGCTCTTGATCTTGAAAAACTTTCCAAAAGCATGAGCACTAAATGCATTAGTTGATCGATAAAAAATTCCAGGAACAAATCGTCAAAATTGTACAAACTTATACTGTTTCTTCTTCCTTTTCTTTGTTTATTAAGCTATATTGTTTAGGGTTTATTAACCAGAAAAATTAATCAAAATTTTGACAGAATTTAAAGGTAATTGTTAAATGAAATAAAATAATAATTGAAGACTACTTATTCATCAATGTGCAAAAAGTATATCAACTTATTCTCACAAAAATTTTGGCTAAACTATTCTGACTATTTAGCAATTTTCATTAGAAAAATAATACTTGCAAGGACTTTATTCTTACAAAACTTCACTCTTTGGAATAAGCTTTATAAATTCATCCAAAAAATAAAAGACAATAAAAAGATGAGAAAAAAAAAAGATAAAAGATAAAAAGAGGAGAGAAAACAAAATACGGAAGGCATCACATGGAGAGGAAGCAGAGAAATCCACTTTAGATAAGTCGTTTAGTGAGATTCAAAAGTTGGATAAAGTTGTGGTGTCGAGTACAAGAGTATTGTCATGTCTTTGTGTATGATAACTACTTCGGACAAGAAAAAGCTACATATAGGTGAGGGACCAATATATATGTTATCTTTTGGAACACTCAGTAGAAGCAGGACCGCACAATTTTATTGCAGAGAGATATGCATGTGGGGCAAGTTGTGATTTTAATTGAGAAGCTTAACAACTGACACCCACAAGTGGATTAATCGCATGCTTTCTACAAAAGAAAGTCAATTAATCATGTGTAAGATACAGAAACGTACGCAAGTTTTCTTCTCTTCTTCATTTGGCAAAGACAATTTGGAAATGGTTTAGCATTCAATGCTTCACCAGGGAGATTGATGTAGATATATACCAACTTCAAAACCCTAAAATTGCCCCCACTAAACCCCTCTTTTTCAGGGGTCACTGAAGAAAATTATCATCACAAATTTCCTTTCATTGTTTCTGTTTAACTGGGATTCAGCAAAACAAGGACAAAACCTAAAACATGCAAAAAGTGAGTAAACTTAATTATGACCCAATCTCTTCACGTTTATATAGAAATTTAATCAAGCTCAATGGTTGGTTAAAAAAAAAAAACAAACGATTTATGGATTTTTAGAATACCCAAAACAAGTCTCTCCATGTTTGCATTATTTTGGTATGAGTAAAAAAAAAAAACTATACTAATATATAGTAATTTTGTTCATCTATGGAGTCTGGACTAATATTCCAAAAGATACAATTTTCTTTGTTTGTTTATTCAAGAGAAAAGAAGTACTGGCCCTTCTTTACCATAAAAAGCAAAAAGGGTAATAACTGAATTCTATTGCTTCAATTCCATTTTTAACATATACATGACACATGAAAAACCCTAAGACATCCTGGTTTGTATTTGTTCAGATCTGCAAGGAGCTGGATGCACTTGCACACCTTAAAAACTTTATAGAACTGATTCAACCATAGAAGCAGACTCTATCTAGTTACTAAGAGAAGCTAAAACTTTCTTCGCTGAAAGCTATAGTCAAATGAAAATATTAAAAAAGAAAAACTATGATGAATAAATAGGAAAGTAATTATTATATCATCCATGTGCGAACCTTGTTTCATGATTCATGAAGGAAATCCAAGAACTAGATGAAGTACACTGATTTAGTGAAGTGAGTAAAAGGCCATCCCGTTCTACAGTACACCACCACACCCTATTACTTATTACTGCCAAATAAAGTAATAAACATCGAAAAAGGATAAGAAGTATAAGAAGAAAACGAAGAAGAATATAAGCAAGAAGATGAAAATGAAGTAAGACAAAAACCAAGTTTGCCAACTCCTTTCTGAAAGGAGAAAGAAAGGAGAAGGTTATTCTTTTAACTGTTGGAGAAGCATCCTGCTAATTGTACCGGAGAGAGTGATAGACACAGAGAGGGATTTGGCTGAGACAGAGAAAATTTTTAAAGAAAAATGAATAGGGCTTGGATGCTAAGACACTTTAAACAAGCAGTGACAGACATCTCAAGAGAGTTCTGAAAAAACGGGTGACAAATAACTGAGTCACTGGGAAGGGTACAAATACGATTATTGTTCAATAAATGGTCCACAGATTCATAAAAGAATCCCTTGGTCAGAGCTCATGACTAATCACTCTCATCTTTCTGAATAGCCAGAATGCAGCAGAAGCAACAGGAGCAGCAGTTTCTGTAGCATTTTCTTTTGTTTTTGTTGAATTTTGGCTGGAACAATTCATAGGTGAAAACAAAAACAGTTTTAGTTTTTACTTTTTATTTTTTTGGTACATCAGAAAAAATAAAGGAAAGAATATAAGGTGTAGCAAAACATAATCCCATGGAATCATCAAGCAGAAGGGACCCCAGACCAGGGATGGGGGGGGGGGTGATCCTAGTCCTTAATAAGTGAAGTGAATTTTAATCGACTACGTAATTTATAGGTTATGAATTATGAGCAATTTTCAAATTGCAAGTAGCTATCCTATAACCATTTATGTGAATCGACTGAGCTTGAGCTGAATTGTATCAACGCAGAGCCATAAAGCAAGATCCAGTTCGGCTAGGCATCAATAGCTCTAAGAGAAACAATGAGATTATTATAAAGTTCAATTAATGACTGCTCCTAGGGTTGGGTGAGGGAGAGACAGGAGGAAAAGTGATTATACCATAATTGAATTTGGAATATATACCGTTGGATTATGGTTAAAATTTAATCAAATTGTAATTTCTAAAAATAAGGAATTGGTGATTATTTCTAAAAGTGGAAGTTTCCTAACGTCAAGAGAATTTGAATAATTATGATATTTAATTTCCTATTATCATAGATATTTGTTATTGATTTGATGAGATAATGTTTTGTATTAAGAGATTTGTAAACATCGTGAGCATGAGTGTTGGGTGTAATAGGATGTAAGAGGGGATTTAGGGTGTCAGGTGTGATATCCTTCTTCTGGACATAGGTTTGCTGAACCACATTTTATTTTTTCTTCTTTCTTGTTATAATCTTTATCAAACTTGCTAGATCCTTAGTCTTATTTTTGTAACATCTACCTCTCCATGAAACAACAGTTACCCAACCCCTTGGACCAAGGCACCATCACTGAAATCAAGTTATCGAATTGAATAATGTTACAAGAGAAAAAAATAAGACAAAATTGAATTAAAATCTATTAAGATTCAACGGTGATTGTTGAATAAATTAAAGTGTTAAAAATAATTAATTCAACTAAATAAAAAATCTGAAAAAAAAGATTAAATTAAAAAATTAGTCCATTTAGTTTTACTCAATTTGAATTTTGGTCCTTATAGATTTTTTTTGGGATATTGGCCCTTACATTTTCACTTTTTTGAATTTTGGTCCTCACTATTATAGTATTGATCCTTATATTTTTCTCTCATTTAAGTTTTAGTACTTGTAATTTCTATTTACTAAGGTATTGATCCCCTATTTTTCATTTAGAATTGCTCTTTACGGTTTCAAATTATTATGCTATTGGTTAGGGACCAAAATCCAAACTAATGAAAGTATAGGAACTAAAATTAAAAAAAAAACCTATAGGTACCAAAATCCAAATCAAATAGAATTATAAGTAATTATTTAGTTTAACAAGAAAAAATTGACTATGCATTATTTTCATATGAAAATTTCATGCCATCTTCTTTCAGTCCCAATGGGAGATGGTGGGTAATTCTATCAGTAAGCTTGTCCATGATATTTTCAGTGATTGGAAGATTGAGGGATATAAATAAAATTTTTATTTCTCTTATTCCTAAATTCGATCATCCGAAGCATGTTAAACATTTTCGGCCTTTTAGTTTATGTAATGTGGCTTACAAATTGGTGACCAAAATTATGCTAATAGACTTTGGAGTGTTATGTCCACAATCATTTCTCATAACCAGTATAGCTTTGTGTCGGCTAATCATGGGACCAATAATATTATTATTTCTCAAGAAGTGATTCATTAGATGAGATCAAGAATGGAAATAAAGGGTTCATAGCTGTAAAGATTGACTTTGAGAAGGCATGTGACTGCTTTAAGTTGGACTTTCATTTTGGATAGCCTTAGAGAGTTGGGTCTCCATAACCATATGGTGAGTTTGATTTGGCATTGTATCTCCTCTTGTTCAATGGATATTCTTTGGAATGGAGAATGTACTAGGGAATTCCAACAACAAGGGGTATCAGGAAAGGCAATCCTCTATCTCCCTACTTATTTGTTATTTGTATGAGTGTCTAACGTATTTAATTTCAAATTGATCATAATTCTTGGCACCCTATTTTCCTCACCAGAGGTCAGGGACTAACCCATGTTATAGGTCCTGGGGGCATCTGCCCCTACAGTCCCATACTATTTTCTTTAAAAAAATGTTATATATAATATTCTTATTATTATATATTTTTTATAATTTATAAATATTTGTCCCAACAACTTGCTTAATATAATTATCTTAGAAGTTAAATTTATTTAAGATTATAATAACATATTATTAGATGATAATATAAAAATAATTAACATTAATAAAATTAAAATTAAATTCATTCTCTTATAATATTGTATTTTATTATATAAATATAAATATTTAACAAATATTAACTTATACATTTATATTTTATTTAATTATTTCGTCCTCATTATCTAAATTTTCTTGGTCCGTCACCGTCAGAAGTGGTCCTCCTCTCTCTTACTTATGTTTTGCAAATGATCTTTTCCTTTTCATTTTGGCATCTCTTGATCAGGTTCTTATTATTAAATCTTGCTTGGATACTTTTTGTACTAATTCTGGTCAAAAGGTTAGCTTAGAAAAGACTAGAGTTTGCTTTTAAAAAAATGTGAATCATAACAGATCAGTGGAAATTGTTAAGGCCTTTGGTTTTCAGTTAACAAATGATTTGAGAAAATATTTGAGTAGGCCTCTCTTTCATAAGAGACCCTCTCAGACATCTTTTAGTTTTATTACTAATAGACTTATAAAGAGGTTAAGTAGTTGGAACTTGGAAAGCTAATTCCCTGTCGCTTGCGAGTATATTAACTCTCAGTCAGTTTGTGATTTCTTCTATCCCCTTCTATATATGCAATGCAAACCTATATTTTTCCTTTATCCGTTTGTGGTAAAATTGATAAATTAAGTCGCCAATTCCTTTGGGGCTCTATTGCGAAGAAGCGTAAATTGTCTTTAATCTCTTGGGAGGAGGTTCTCTTAAAATTAAAGGTGGTCTTGGTCTCATATTAGCTAAGGACATTAATATGGCGTTCATGGCTAAGATGAGTTAGGGCTTGATATCATATAGGGATGCTGAAAGGTATCAGGCTTGATACAAGAAATGAAGAATAAGAGAGAATGAGAGAAAGTGAAAGAGATCATAGAGGAATGAAAGAATGATTGTTTTATTGATTACATTACTCTGTTACAGTGCATATGTTTATATACAACATATTATTCTAACTAACTTCAACTAATCATCATAACTAACTATCAACAAGGATAACTAACATAACTAACTTATGATTCCTTACAGATGCTTTATGGGCTAAAGTCATGAGGAAGAATTCTAGGTGTGGTAAAGATGTTATTCCTATCATTAAAAACTATGGAAACTTAGTCCAATCTTTGGAAATGCATCACGAAAGCTTGGAGTGTGATTGACGAAAACATGATATGGAGGATTCATAATGGTCAATCTGTTAATTTGTGGAGGGATAAATGGGTTCCTATCATTGGTACATTGTTACCTCTTGCCACTCATGACCTCTCAACGCAGGAGTCAGTCTTAGGGGTTGCTGGCTGTGTTGATTCTTTTGGTAGATGGGACTTGTCTTTACTAAACCAAGTTCTCCCTTGTCAAATTTGCGACCTTATTGCTGGGGTTAAGCCCTCATCGCTAGAAGCCAGGGCAGATGTGGTTGCACGGTCTCTTAATCATGATAATAAATTCATTGCCAAGTCTGCTTATAATTACTTAACTAGCAACGACCATATTGCAGACAAGAACCTGTACAAGCACATTTGGAAGTGGCATGGCACATTTGGGGTGTTAAACTCTTTCTATGCAAATATACACGAATGTGAAACTTGGCAAACTAGGCTCAAGGTACTTGTTTGAGACCATATAAAGCCTTTCGAAGACAACAAGCCTTATTTGGTGGACAAGGGTAATTAGGAGGTGGACACATAAAACAATGAAGGACTGAGGTTCATGTAAGTGAAGTATGATAGAAAAATAATGATAATCACAAAGATAGATTAACTGAGTTTTTACCCTAGTTCGACGCTCAGAAGAAAAAATGAGGTACAATGACAGGTGCAGGATTTATGTCAAGAATAGCGTCTTCGGGAATGGCTGAAACATCGAAAATGACGTTGAATAGAGAAACCTGCATCAAAATCACTAGGAAAGAGATCAACAAAGGGGTTAGTAAAAAGATGAGTCAAAGTGGAAGTCAAGGACTTGAACTTTGAGAGTGAGGAAAACAAGGTGTCTTCCCAGAAGACGACATGATGAGAGAAGCATTATCATGACGAAAAGCTTTAATTAATTTTGAGAAATGAGTTTTGATCATAGTAGCAAAATTAATGTAAATTTGAGGAAGTTCTGAACGATTTTTCATTAAATATATTTAAGTAAAATGAAAAAAATCATCAATAAATATTACAAAATATTAATTGCCTCCCATAGTTGGTGTGGGGGCAGGTCCCCAGACATCAGAGTGCACAAGGTCAAAAGGAGATTTAGAAATAGAGATACTTTTACTGAAGGAAAGTACAAGTTATTTAGCAGTTTGACAATAAATACAGTGAAAAGACTCATTATTGACTGAACCTAGAGCCCTTTGAGATAAGATGAGATGTAGCTTCCCTAGAAAACTATGAGCAAGATGTTGGTGTCACAATTGGATGGAGGAGAATGTTGCACAAAGATTTGAGACAAGAAGAACATGAAGGTTGGTGAACTCAAACAATCTTCCGACTTTACATCTAGTTCCTATAACTTATCCTGTCCGTGGATCCTGCACATGACAACCTGAAGAAGAAAATATGACTTCATGACCAAGGTCACATAGTTGACTAACAAAAATGATATTAAAGTTTAATTTGGAAATGAGATATGCATCAGGTAAGTTAATAGTGGGCAAAGAGACAAAACTCTTATGACTAACATTCATAAGAGATCCATCAGCTGTATGTATAGAATGTGGAGTGTCATTAACAGACAGGGATGAAAAAGACTGAGATGTAGATGTCATATGGTTACAACAAGTAGAGTCAAAGTACCATTTAGTATTACCTGGTGTGGATGTATTACTAGAATTAGATAGTAGATGCTTAAGAAGGGATACACGATCATTAGTAAGAAAGACAGACTGAGGTGTGGTTGAAGAACCTGAGGATCCTATAGCAGCAGTAGTAACAAGCACAGACTTAGAAGAACTGGGACGAGGTTGAAACATGTTTTGATTATACCTTGGAGGACATGTAAGACAATTCTTAATCAAATGTCCTGGGTCTTTACAATATCTGTAACATCTGGGGGCAATGAGCACAACTGAAAGAGATTGAGCAATATCTACTTTCTCCATTATACCAAGAAAGAATGCAAAAAAATGAACTTTCAGAGCTAAATTGACAAAAAAGAACCCAAAAAATGGAAAGATCTTAATGAAAAACCTTATGAAGGGTCTGGTGCCATGTTAATACTGCCACATTAGCATAAGGGACACATGGACGGTTCAGGTGACATCACTGTCCACGTCAGCACAACACGTGCACTTTTTGGGTACGGGTCACGCTACATCGTCTCGGATTTGGGTTTGGTTGAACAGTGCGGGTCCACAATGGAGACACCTGCACATGAAGAAGATAGGAGAGCACAACGAGACACCTGCGCACATTGTTAAGGTCGTACACGATGGGCGTGCTGTAAGGCCTTGCAACGATGAAGGATAGGTTGCGCACAGTCAGACGTGACAGAGGTGGTGTGCTAGGATCTACTTAGATTTCTGGTGCTCGGAGGTGGCAGATTTGGTTTTGCCGACGGTGGAGCGAGTGAGCGAACGGAGTAGAGTGAGGAGTGGAGAGTGATGGTGGAGGAAGATCTGGTGGTGTTTGGACGACGGACATTGATGTTTGTGTGTTTGGACGGTGGACGTAGTGTTTGGGTGTTTGGGTGTTTGGGTAGTGACTGATCTAGAACAGTGTGTAGAATCTAGGATGAAATATAGAGTCTGGGGTCTGGAATCTAGAATCTAGGAGTCTAGAATCTGAAATCTAAAATCTAGGACGAAGTCAGGAGTCTAGAATCTAGGATTTGACTGAGAGCCTAGACTCTCTGATATCAAGTTAGAAATAGAAATAAGGAGACAAATATTAATAAATTTGTGTATATTTCTGAATTAATGAATACATAAAGGTTAACCTCTATTTATACAAGAAGACTGTTGTACAAGAAAAGAAAATAATAAAATATAATTATATACTAAATCAATTACAATAATTCTTAAAATCAATCGTGATAATCATAATCTCAATCATATCAATTATGCTAATAAAACAATCGTTCAATAGCATGATTATGATACTAGAGACCTCATTGTCTATTTTTGGTTGAAGGTGAAAAGCTACTCTTCTTTGCATGCTTTAAGAGACGTTGTGAAGCCGACTTCTACTACTAATGGCCATCTCCATGCATGGCAGTTTCCTCTTTTAGGCTGGGTTATCTTAATACTGATGGATCAGTTCTTAGTTGTTAGTGTGATTGATTATGACTGATCACGATTGGTTTTATAAATGATTGTAATTGATTTAGTACATAATTATATTTTATTATTTTCATTTCCTGTACAACAACTTTCTTGTATAAATAGATGTTGATTCTAT
Source organism: Ormosia emarginata (assembly GCA_029884605.1). NCBI lineage: Eukaryota > Viridiplantae > Streptophyta > Magnoliopsida > Fabales > Fabaceae > Ormosia > Ormosia emarginata. The sequence continues at coordinate 8,446,357 of JAQQTP010000048.1, forward strand.
TATATTCATTCATTCAGAAATATATACAAATTATCAATATTTATCTCTCTATTTCTGTTTCTAACTTTAGCCATCACAAAGCTACTTGTGGAGGCTTGATCCAAGATGCAACTGGTTCTTTTGTTGGTGCGTTTGCGGCAAATTTGAGAGTTACCTCCATTACGATTGCTGAGTTTTGGGGAGTCTTCCATAGGTTAGAGTTAGACTGGGACTTTGATTTTTGGCAGATTAAACTCAACATTGATTCTAGCAATGCATTGCATTTTTTCAATAATTGTTGTGAGAGGTCTCATCCTGCTTTACCCTTGTTAGTCAGGTTGCTTTAAAGAGAGTGGGTTGTTCATTTTTCTCACATCCACAGGGTGAGCAATAGAGCTGCAAAAGTCTTAGCTTATTCTGGCCACATGCTTGATTTTGGTGTTTCTTATTACACACAAGCTCCACACTATTTGCTCTAGGTTCTTCGTGATGACTTCACTAGGGTTTCCTTCCAGTAAGGTGATGTTTAGTTTTGTTTCTTTGATATTATTTTGGGTGGTTTCCACCCTATTTTTCACCCAAAAAAAAATGCAAATAACAATTGCGTTGTATAGATCATGCATTCATCATTAATGCATATCATAGGTAAATGTAAAGAGTGCGGCTATATTTGGTGCGTCGTATGAGGAGGATCTGATAGTATAAGTTAATACTATCAGACCTTATCAGACGTTTGGTATGTCTACCTGATAGGATAGTCAAATCCGGTCAAAACTTTTTATCCCACTCTAATAGTATAACACTATCCTCCTTATGACCCCATGATATAACCTGATAAGATTTTTCTCCCACCACTACCCTCCACTTTTAATATTATTAAATTCGTAATTATTTATTATTATTATTATTATTATTAAATTTATAATTGTTATTATTATTATATTCATAATTATTATTATTATATTCATAATTATTATTATTATTAATAAATTCATTATTATTATTATTATTATTTCATTGGTGACTTGACAAGCAAAAGGTGATCATAAAAAATGTTAAGGATAATATAGTCATAGTAAATAATTATATATACTATCAAGTTATTTATATTAAATGTACAAAATGTTTAATAGTATAAGAGTATATCGACTTATTTATACTTATCGACCTTATCATATTATCTTATACTTATCATATTTTATATTATTAGGTTTACCAAAAGGCGACCTACGATTATTAGCATTCTAATATAATTATTTACACTTTTTACTTTTAAATTTTTAATGAAAATTTATTTTTTAAAAAAAATTGTAAAGTTATATTTTAAAAATAAAATAAAAAATAAAAGTATCAATATGCATATTAGGGTATCAATAAATTGGAAAAAATTTCTCCAAAATGAATTTACTTTTAAATTGATCAAATAAGAATATATTCATCATTAGATTATTTAATAAGTTGATATTTTTATATTTTTTATTAAATTAATAGTGATAAATATACTCTTAATTATTTATTTTAGAAAAATCTTTTCCCAATAAATCAACCAATGCAAAAAAGTAATTAATTGAAGTCAAACTAATAAAAGTAAAGACCACACAATCAAGACCTATGTAGATGATTGCGAAATTTTGAAATCAAATTTAGCATTCACCTTTTACATATGAACAAAACTCAATGTGAATTCTCCTTTCATAACGATTGCGTGTATGTGTTGATGTATGTGTAAATATTTCCCTAATGAATGCATGTAGGAGTTAACGTGTATGTAAATATTTAACTATAAGTTAAAATTTATATAATTTCGCAACGATTTGAATTTTTTTTTTAAAAAAAAGTAATCACGGTAACTATGCCGCTAGATTTTGTATATTAGTGGATTCCAATAAAGTCCTTCCAATACCATGCAATAGTAAGAATAACTTTATATTCTTACATAAAATAATATATATATTTATTTTTATATTTTATTTAATATTATTTATTATATAAATATATATATTTTTATTTTTTTACTCAATTATATTTTTTAAAAAATATAAATAATATATACACTATTAAAAATAATATATAATTATCTTTTTCTAATAAGAAAGGTGTAATAACTCGGGACATATATACAATTAGAGTTTTTAAAAAAAACACTGTAGACGTAGCATGCTTCGTTGGGATATGTGTTTTTTGTAATGTTTTTGTCTTCGATGCATTACTTTGTCGTAAGCGTGCGCATGCTCTTCGTTTTGTCGGCTCGTTCTAATGTTTGTTTCTTTCATGCTTTAGCATCTCAACATATTCTCCTTTGAGTAGAGAGGAAGAACACAATAAACGTGCCGAGAAAAGAGCAAACAAACAAAAGATATATTAGTAGAATACAAAATAATTGTAATTGTAAATTATTATAAAATTTTATGAATATATAATATACATAAGATTTTAAATTATAATTGCAGTCGAAATTATGTTATAATTTTTGTGATTACAGATATTACGAGTACTACAATAAAAATTGTAGTTGCTATAATATAAATTTTTTATAACTAATAATTAATAATTTATTTTATTATATAATATATCATAATTAATAATTTATAATTTTTTTATTAATAAGAGATATCTAAAAATAATAAATTAACTATATTAAAATATAAATAAATTAGTAGTTACTCATATATTCAATAAAGTTTTTACATAAGTGATTACTTCAATATAAATAAATCAATAAGTACTTATATATTTAACAAAATTTATGTATGAGTGATTACCTCAACTTCAACATAAACAAATCATTAACTACTAAAAATTGTTAACTAATTAATTGAAAGAAAATTTTAATTTAATTTTAAAATTTTCTAAATTTCTCTAAAAATTTACAACACAATTTTTTCTCACCCTCAATTTCCTTTTTTGAATCTCTAATTTTCTTCCTATAATTTTACTCTTTCACTTACATAATTCATTTTTTCCATTCAACCCACTTAATTTTTTCATTTTCACCCTTCCCAAATTTTCCTCTCCCTAACCAATTTTTTTTCCTATTTCTTCTAATTTTCCTTTTCCCTCACATTTTTTCTCATTCCTTCTAATTTCCCAAATACCTCACTCGGTCACTCCTCTGTTGTTCTCACCTCACCCACTGATCCATGACCACCTAAATCACAGACCCACTATCTACTCCACGACACATGGCACTCATAGTAGACCCACTCCACGACACCACTCTCCATTCCACGCCAGCTCCACGGCACTCACATGCATAGCAGCTCAGCTCCAAAGCACAACAGCTCTACGACACACACAATAGAAGCAACACCCACCACCCTCATCATCTCACACCCACAACAACACCCACCCACCCACAACAACACCTACACACAAAACATCTCTAAGACACACAAATCAGTCATGGATTGGGTTACTTACTCAAGGGCTGAGCTGCTGTAGCTGCAAATCGATGAAGAACGCACCAATTCCACGCTTCCACGCCTCCATCATAGATCAGGACCAACTTGATTTGGAGAACACAAAACAAGGACCAACGAGTAGAGGATGCCCTGGAGATGCGACAACAGGAGCTTCAAAAGAGCAACAAGATGGGTCTCTCAATGTGTATGCTGATCATATGTGATTTTTGACTTTTTATACTGAGAAAAAGTGAAAAAAATGGTGTTGGAACTGAGAAAATTTGAACGATGTTGTGTTACGGCTGAAATACCGTTACTTCACATCCATCGCAGTAGCAACGCCATTACGTCGCATCTGTCGCGACTGTAACTTCGTTACATCGCGGATGTTATCTGTGATTTTCAACCTCCCCCATGTCACGGCTGAAGAGGAAACGGTACCCGCCGCGACTGTTTTATCGCGACCGCTATAAACAAAACGTTTCGAGATTTGAAACCATGAATATACATAATAAGAACTTTAAATTTAACCGTGCATGAATTTTGTAGGAACGATGCCTTAACATTGATATTAATTTAGACGGATGATAATTTATTTCCCTTTCTCTCTTTCCATATTTTGTGTGACCCACTAATTATAAAAATTTTGCTCATATTAATCCGATAGCAAATGTAAAATTATCTACTGAACCATTATCATGTAACTGATATTTAAACTATCATTCTTAAATATAAATGAGATTGAAAGAATAATGCTATATATATAATTTTTTTACGCGTATAGAGGCTCTTATCCTTTTGAACAATTAAATGAAACTCTAAATTTATATAGGGTTGTATTAACAATTTTTTTCTTCTCATAAGCACATGTGTTGTAGGACTCACTCATTGTCACATTAAAAAAAGAAAAAGAAAAAGAACTCACTCATAATCTCTATTTTTTTCCAAAAATTTTGTGCATAACATATTATAAAAGAGAAAAAAAAGGTTAAATTAAACAATTAATTCTTATAGTTTTATATATCCGATTTAGATTGTGGTTCTCGTAGTTATTTTTTTATATTGGTTCCAACATTTTCACTTTTTAAGATTTTAGTCCCTATGATTTTAGTCCTTATATTTTCCCCTTATTTGAGTTTTAACCACTATATTTTTTTCTTAGATATTGATCTATATTTTTCATTAAGAATTAATCTTTATAATTTTAAATTATTAAAATATTGGTCTATGAGAGACCAAAATCCAAACTAATAAAACTATAAAGACTAAAATTCAAATAAAAAATTACAAAAACTAAAATCTAAATTAGACAAAACTATAAGACTAATTATTTAATTTGATTGAGAAAAAAAAATATATACATTAGCTGAAATTCCCACTTCTCCACAGTACATCCATTCTTAAGTGTAAAGTCGAAGAGTAATGATATAACCACACAAGAAATATAAAGTATAATTATATTGTACGGAGAGGGATTAATTGAGATTGGTGTAAGTTAAAATTACTCTTATACTATTAAATAACTTTTAATTGGATAATTTTTTCATTAAATTTATTGTTAGATTAAAAATTTTATCATGTAAATCATATTTAATTTTTTTTACATCAATCCAAAATTATTTGATACTTTATTTGTATACACCAAAATTAATTCAATACATATTTTTGAAATATATGAAAATATGGACAATTTGATTATATTCTTATTGATGTTCAGGTTTTTTAAAATTAGGCACAAGTAATCAATATGATGGATAATTATAATTCAATGGTTGAATAAATAAAAATCACATTTTATATAAAGTTATTTAATGTTATAAGAGTATAAAGTCTTACTCTTACACCACTGTTAATTGATTCATCCTCAAATTTAATTATTATTATCTAATATTTAATATAGTTATCATGATAAAATATTAAATGATCATCAAGTTACATTTTGTTGATACACATGTAAAAGTTGTTCTGGTTGAAAATTGTATTTTTAGATATTTATTTAAATATTATGTTATAGTTTTTTTTATTTGATAGGATAATGTGTAATTTGTTTAAATATCAATATTTTTTAAAAATTAATTTCTTGATTAGAATGAGAAACTAATTATACGATACTATTTATTTTTAATGTTTAGTAATGGATAATTTTTTTTAAAGAAATCAGATTTATTTTTAAAATATGAAGACAGAAGGTTAATTGTAATTTATAAATATACTTTTCATAATTATATTTATTTTTTTATACAATGATGACAATAAAATTTGAACTTATTACTTCATATAAATTATACGAATTGATCTCACTACTAGGTGGCTTATAGTTGTATACTGTTACATGTGTATTATGTAGTCTGTTTAAAGTTACTTCCATTAAGCAATTATTTTGAATTCTACTATGACCGTATGTGATACAGTGATATAGAATTAGTGTTGTGTGTGTGAATATATAGCATTCCCTTAAATAATTTGACCAATGTTTTACAGAATCTCATTCCGCAAATTTTGCAGAAACTATGGGTTTCATGTCATTGAGTTTAAGTAGTTTAGGTTAAATCTTTTGTTTTGTTTTGTTTTTTTCAGATTTTGATTTACATACAGGCACATTAACTAGTTGGTGCAGTTTATGAAGAAAAGTTGTCTAAGTAAGATTATTCTGCCAAAGCTGCTGTACATTTAAATCTCTGCCACTGCTTAGAGCCACAGAAAAAAAAACATTATCTGATGGAGCATTTATACGCTTTATTGTAATATAATAGATATAAAGCCAATCAGTAAACATATCTGATGGAGTAAAGCCAATCAGTAAACAAGGGTAAAAGGAGATAGACAACGAACAAAACAAAGTTAATGTCTATATTATGTATTACTGAAGGGAAAGTTAGACTGTAATTCCATCTGCAAGAAAATCTTAAGACACAAAGCCAAGCATCTGCAAAGCTCTTTCTGCAGTTCTGCATGCATTAAAGAGGGACTGCTCAGCATTTGTTTACTCTATGTCCACTGTACTGTTTTACCTCTGCCACCTTTGTCCATCTTTTTATTAGTCTAATCAAATCTCTGTACCTGACTTCACTGGGCCGTTTGCATGATTGCACTTGATCCAATATTCACTGGGTCCATCTCCTTTTTTAACAAAAGATAAAGTTTATTATAAAGTAATTAAAGTTAATACAACAAGTGTAGTTATTTATCTATAAAGACAAAAGGTCTTAAATTGTAGTTCGGGTAGTGATTCAAAAGATCTTGAAGGACAATACCTTTTGAATTAAGAAGCATTCAAGGAACAAATTACGAGTTAGATATAGGTTGGCCTTTATTGCCAGAAAAATAAAAAAATAAAAAACATATATTTAATGAGCTCTCATAGACTTATAAGAAATAAAAAGCAGGTAAATTTACTTAAAATGAGAGGTTAGAAAAAGAAAAAAAATTAAAATACATTTATCTTTAAAATAAATAATTAAAGGTGTATTTATTATTAAAGTTTTATAAATTAAAATTATAACATATTTTAAATTAAATTAAAAATAAATATATTCTTATTTGTTTATTTTAAAAATAAATTTATTTAAAAAAAAAAAAAAATGACATGGTGAAAACCATTTGGTTTAGGCTTGCTTCAGGCCCAACTGCCTAGGAATCTTTCATATACCTAGGCCTAGCCAAGGACCAAAGCTCATATATTTCAAAATATACTCTTGGTGTGATGGAATCAAGCCAAACTCTAATAGTGACAAAATTTTCATTTACGACTTATAAAATTAAAACAGTGGCAAGGAGTTTGGAATTTTTTTATTAATTTCAAAAAATTTTATTTTCTGTTTTGGCATTTTACTAAAAAAAAAATTGACATCCAAGCAAAATTGGTTGGCAAGATATATAGGCTGTATAAATATATACAACCATTTCCCATCCATTTATGCATATTTGATAGGGGTGTTTTTAGATCGGTTTGGATCAGTTTTAAAATAAAAAATCATCCGATTTAAACAAGATAAATATTATCGATTTAGTTTGGATTGGATGAATTTTAATAACCAAACCGATCCAATTCAAATCGATTTTAATCGATTTGGATTACATTGGATGATTCGATTTTTAATCAATAACATCATAAAAATGCAATCTAAATGAAAATACACAGCAACAACAATATAATTGAAATTCCAAACTCTAAATCATTCATAAAATCATACAAACTATACAAACAAATAAATTTTCAAAGTTCCGAATTCAAATAAATAAAATTAAAATAACAACTCAACAAGGCAACAATTGCATGACATCAATGGCATAGCAGCAGGTCAACAACCCAACAACAACATGAATGGACTAACCTCAGACATGGTGGTCCAGATCTGGAGAGTAGAGGCAGATCTGAGAGGGGAGGCGCAAATATGGTACAAGAGGAGGGGATGGGGCGCAGTGGATCTGAACAGGGGGGACACGGATGAGAGGGAGGGGGAGGGGGACGCGGGTGAGAGGGAGGGGGCGCGGTGGATCCGAACGGGGGGGACGCGGACCGTCATGCGGGGGGGAGGGAGGGAGACGCAGAGACGCCCGGGGAGAGGGAGGGGATGCGGTCACGAGGGAAGGGGGAGGGGTGCGGGTGAGAGGGAGGGAGAGGTGGTGCGGGTGAGAGGGAGGGGGTGGGGGCCGTGGGGGAGGGTGAGAGGGAGGGGGCTGCGGGTGTGAGAGGGAAGGGGAAGGGGAAAGGGAGGGGGTACGAGCTTGGGAAGTGGGAGAGAGGAGAAAGGGATTGTTTTTGAAAAATGAAAATGTTGAAGGCGGGAAGGAGCATTATTAGGTGTATTTTAGAAATTTTATACATATAGATTATAATGTTCGGTTCGGTTCGGTTTAGATCGGTTTTATAAAATGAAACTGAACCAAACCGAACCAAACTGATCGGTTCTGTAAAAAATACATCCAACACAATCCAATCTATTTCGGTTTTTGTCGGTTTTTGATTTTTTTGGATCGATTTTCAATGTTTTTTTAGATTGGTTTGGATCTGAACACCCCTAATACTTGGCCTGTTGCCTTTTCTCCTCGCTTTTTCTTCTTCCATCTATTGCCTCCAATTGTCGCAGTCTCCTATTGCATTTAAAATTAATCAATGATTTTAAAAGATTCTTGATAAATTTGTCAAATGAAAATTGTAAATTTTCAGTAGAATGATATGTCAATTAAAAACCCACTGATCACCAAATAGATATCATTACTTTTTGGCAATATTTTTCTTTTTTTATTGATGAAAAAATTGCCAAAAATGAAATTTCAATAAGATTATTACCAACATATTCAAATCCAAAGGTAATCTGTCAAAAATCAACGTTTTTATGATTGTGAGATTCTAACTTAAAACTAATTGGTATCAAGTGGAGTAACCTAACAGGTATATAAACTGCACTTGAAAGATTGAGGCAGACGATGTGAGACGTTAAGATGGGATCTTGGCTTTGATACCATGTGAGAAAAATCAAATGGTATCAAGTAGAGTGACCCAACAAGTATATAAACTGCACTTGAAATATTGAGACAGGCAGTGTAGGACTCTAACACCCCCCTCCACAGATATCTGGCAGGAACATGGGCTATAAACCGCACCTAAAATATTGAAACAACAATGTTGAACTCTAACACCCTCTCCACAAATATTTGGCCAGAACAGGAGAGCCTAGTGAAATAGGAAACAAAAATGAGATATTGACTCTGATACTATGTGAGATTCTAACTAAAACTAATTGGTGTCAAGTAAAGTGATCCAATAGATATATAAACCACATTTGGTAGATTGAGACAGGTAATGTGAGACTCTAACACCACCCTCTACAGATGTTTGGTCGAAACATGTGATAGAGATGAGATCTTCACTCTGATAATAATGAATCCATCCATCAAAAAATTGAGCTTTGTTATTTTAGTAAAAGAGTATTGCTTATGTTTCGAGATGGAAGTTTATTTGTTTATGATTATTGTGTTGACTAATTGTCTTTGTGATAATTCTCATTGGTTAGAATAAAACAAGGCAGGTGGTGCAAAAGTATTCACCATTTTATTTTAGAGATGGTGTGAGAAATTAAATGTTATTTTCATTTTTTTTCTTTATAAAAGTTTAAAAATAGGAAGTAAAATAAAAAAATATATTATTTTTTCAATTATAAGTTAAAGTATATTAAATGAAAATGAAAACAAAAATTGAATCAAACACCTCTTTAGCACTTCTCTCAATTCTCTTTTTTATGTCATGTTTTCTAACGTTGTATCAAAGCGATGTCACTCACCTTGAACTTACTCTCCACTACATCTCTCATTTTATTTTCCTTTTTATTTTTCATTTTCCCTTATTTTATTGTCTCTATTTTCCTTGGCATTTCTCTTAGAGTTCATTCATTCATGAAGTGTGTTTCTTGTTTCTTTTCCTCTAGCTGCAGTGGACTTGTTCACCTCTATTTGGTTCTTTGTTGTTGGTGGATCTATCACCACTACTTGTGTCTAAGGATCCAATGGTCGCCTTCATTGTGTTTTGTTGCTGTTGGTTTGCCATTCATCTTCTTCATTTGATTTCAAACGTGGTTAATTGTTTGACAGTGATATGATATAAGTCACAGAGACATTAAGGACTTTGTTCCCTTTTTATTTTCTTTTTTTGGTTTCAATTCAATTTATCTTGGTCAGTCAACTTTTGGTTCACTTGATTCAGCCTTAATTTGGCTTTGGTTTTAGATCTTGTCTTGAGTGGTTAAGCATGGATTTTAGCTTCTGCCTTTGGTGGTTAAGTCTCTACCATAATTTAGCATTAGATGATATTGTTCTCACTTTTGGGATTTCTTGATGTTTGGAAGACTATAAGCAAGAGGATGAAAATGAAGTAAGACAAAAACCAAGTTTGCCGACTCCTTTCTGAAAGGAGAAAGAAAGGAGAAGGTTATTCTTTTAACTGTTGGAGAAGCATCCTGCTACTTGTACCGGAGAGAGTGATAGAGACAGAGAGGGATTTGGCTGAGACAGAGAAATTTTTTAAAGAAAAATGAATAGGGCTTGGATGCTAAGACACTTTAAACAAGCAGTGACGGACATCTCAAGAGAGTTCTGAAAAAACGGGTGACAAATAACTGAGTCACTGGGAAGGGTACAAATACGATTATTGTTCAATAAATGGTCCACAGATTCATACAAGAATCCCTTGGTCAGAGCTCATGACTAATCACTCTCATCTTTCTGAATAGCCAGAATGCAGCAGAAGCAACAGGAGCAGTTTCTGTAGCATTTTCTTTTGTTTTTGTTGAATTTTGGCTGGAACAATTCATAGGTGAAAACAAAAACAGTTTTAGTTTTTACTTTTTATTTTTTTGGTACATCAGAAAAAATAAAGGAAAGAATATAAGGTGTAGCAAAACATAATCCCATGGAATCATCAAGCAGAAGGGACCCCAGACCAGGGATGGGGGGGGGGGGTGATCCTAGTCCTTAATAAGTGAAGTGAATTTTAATCGACTCCGTAATTTATAGGTTATGAATTATGAGCAATTTTCAAATTGCAAGTAGCTATCCTATAACCATTTATGTGAATCGACTGAGATCAACGCAGAGCCATAAAGCAAGATCCAGTTCGGCTAGGCATCAATAGCTCTAAGAGAAGCAATGAGATTATTATAAAGTTCATTTAATGACTGCTCCTAGGGTTGGGTGAGGGAGAGACAGGAGGAAAAGTGATTATACCATAATTGAATTTGGAATATATACCGTTGGATTATGGTTAAAATTTAATCAAATTGTAATTTCTAAAAATAAGGAATTGGTGATTATTTCTAAAAGTGGAAGTTTCCTAACGTCAAGAGAATTTGAATAATTATGATATTTATTTTCCTATTGTCATAGATATATGTTATTGATTTGATGAGATTATGTTTTGTATTAAGAGATTTGTAAATATCGTGAGCATGAGTGTTGGGTGTAATAGGATGTAAGAGGGGATTTAGGGTGTCAGGTGTGATATCCTTCTTCTGGACATAAGTTTGCTGAACCACATTTTATTTTTTCTTCTTTCTTGTTATAATTTTTGTTGATATCTAATTTTGTCTATAAAATTTTGTTGCTTGGATCATTTAAACATTTTAATTCATAATAAAACAAAAGAAAGAACAAAAAAGAGAGAAAAGATGAATGAAAATCCAAAACAAAAAAAAGAAAAAAAATGAAAGGAAAAAGAAGAAATTTGACATCTTAAGGTGTCTTTTCAGATCACAAAGTCCACATGGAGAGGTCATGTTCCTTCTCCTCTCCTCCTCCTATATAAAGGGGTGGTTCTCAATGGTTTTAGATCTAAAAATTTACACTCTTTGACTTAATACTAAGTATAAGAGTTAGAGAAATTATACTATCGCTTAATACTAAGTATAAGAAATTTGAGGACTTTAGTAAAAAATTTTCTCTTACAAGTGAGTTACTTTTCAAGGTTTGATTTGAAGAGAACGTGTGGAAGCCTTACTGACCAACTTCTTTGAAAGATATCATTTTTATACACTTTGGAGGTAAGTTTGCTTATTTTTTCTTGTGTTATTATCTTTCATTATATATATGTCTTATTCATTTTATTTTTATTCATTTATTAGTTTGGTTTATTTATTTATTATTATTATTATTATTTTGTAAACTTTTTCGTTTAAAATTAATTCAATAATAAATTGGGATTAGCTGAGTTATCACAGCTTGTTAATCTTAGAATTTTTAGAATCATCTAAGTTGTGGCAGCTTGATGAACATTTTTCTAAACATTAAAAAATTTGAATGAGTTTTCAAAATAAAAAAATCTTTTCAAAATTAAAAAAAAACCAATTCACAATTATTTTCCAAAGAACTACGTGACTTTGAGTTCCTTATTCGCACTTGAGAGGATACGTAGGAGCGAGAATCTAGACATTCTGTGTCTAAGAAAAAATAACTTTTCATAATTTAGTTATTTCTTTTTCTTTCCTTAAAAAATGATAAAACAAAATAAAATAAAATAGTTACAAAGTCTTTTCAAAAATGGGTAAAATAAATAAATTTGAGATTATTAAAATTTGCACAACTAACTTAAGGTACCGTTTTGGAAGGCAGCGGTGTAAGTGCTAACACCTTCCCTACCTGTAATCGACTCGAACCCAAACTCATTTTCTAAAAAGACCAGTTTTGCCTATTTTAAGGGTTTTTCTAATGTTTTCCCAAATTAAATAAACATTGGTGGCGACTTCATTGATTCACAAATTTAATATTTTTCGGTCGTCTCGTCGCGATTTCGGTTGCGACAGCTGGCGACTCCACTGGGGACATTAGAGAATCAGGCTTATTATTGTTAGTTGTGCAAATTATTAATAACCTTTATTTATTTGTTTTACCTTTTCTTTTGCCTTGTTTTTTTTTCTTTCTTATTTGGCTATAAATAGTTTTTTTATTATTTTTTGTGGTATTATCCTGTGTTAATTTTATCTTCTTGTACATATTTTGTCGCCTCAATATTTTGTGCTTAACTGTTGAAACCATAGGGTAGAAAATTGTTGGCTAGCTGTTGTATATATGTTCTATTTGACTGTTATTTTGGTAGGATGAGGTTAATTCTTAGGATTATGGAGGTTTGTATACTCCCTACACCCACTGCACCTGCACGTTTATCACACACATTTGAGTGAGGCCCTATACCCGGTTCTGAGTGAAGCCTAAGTTAGGTAGAGGTTGCGTAGTGGTAGCCATTTTGGATATACATCTTGTTTGGTTATTGCGAAAACCTTATCTAAAGTGTGCCTTTTTCATGAATGTCCCACAACTAGTGGTTTACCCGCTGTTTGTGGTCAACATTCTGAAAAGGAACTTAGCTCTAGATGTCTTTAGAATAGTAGAGCCACCCAATGAAAGTTTTCACGAATCAGAAAGACCTATAGATCCTTAGGATAAAACTCCTCGAATTTAAGGAATTTTCTTAGGACACAAAAGGAGCGTACTTCTTCTTTATCCATCTCCTTCTTATGTCATTCATCCATGCATTTTTTTTATGACTTGCATTTACCTAGCATTCCTAGCATTCTTAAAAATTAAAAAAAAAGGTATATCATCTTGCATTCTCATGGTTTGCATTTTCATTCATTTTCACTTCTTTTTCAACTCTAAATTTGATACATCATCTTGCACTATCATGGCATCCATAGCATTTTAAAAAAAAATCATATGCATAAATAGTCAATGCTTTGCATACATGCATTTTGTCATTTTGGTTCAGTCAATACTA